>JAFIDM010002131.1:51633629-51771196 GCA_023159025.1 Thereuonema tuberculata
CACATGAATTTTCTCACTCGTTTTTTCCATTAGTGAGTTTTTCTTTGCGTAATTTATTCCTTGAGGCACCACTGCGCTTCCGATATCTTATTCATACCAGCCTCAGTAGCGAGACCTTGTTATTTACAGTGACTTCTCCTGGCTGATGATCGCCAACGAGCGTGAAACAGCTGTTCCAGGATGTCACTTGTGAATAACTTGTGAATCCATTGTTTTTTTTAACTAAATAAATATGTTTTCAGTTAAATAGTTAACGTATTAGATTCTTCACGAGTAAATTCTGTGATGTAAAACTCACGAGGAACTACTTTTCTGATGTTTCTTCTCTATTTAGCCCAGTCGCAATATAAAATTAACTTACAAAAAAGAAAAGAAATATTAAATTGTATTCGAACGAGGGCTGCGATAAATATGAATTCACCGATCTGATAGAATTCATGTGTAAGTGACCAGAATGAAAGTGACACAATAGCCAAGTGAGTGCTAAGTAAAATCGAGAACCTTGTGGATACGCATTTGTCCTCTAAAGGATCGCATCGCAGCTGGTTCTGTTTTCATTCTGGGCGAATAAGAATTGTATTATTTCATAACTCCTAAAATATTTCTTAAATAATATTTTTACATAGACATTCAGTCGACACTACTCCATTTCTTCTTTAATACAATATTTCGTTTCCTTAAGCAGAAAACTTCTTCCGGTTAGTGAGGACAGGAATTAACTTTTTCTCTTCCTCTTTAGAATTCGTAAAAAAACCTACACAGTGAAATTTATATATAGTATATACATTATACTGCCGTGCTGGCGTGGCCATACGGTCTGGGCGGCGGTCTGCCGTTGTGACCTGTGCGCCAGTACCTGGGTTCGAATCCCGGCAGTGGCATGGATGTTCCAATTTCCTTTCCTGTGTTGTAAGCCTCTTCTTCACTTTCTCTTCGGTCTGACGTCATTCCTTAATGGCGTCCTGGGGGCAGGCAACGGGAAACCACCCCCAGTATCTTTCCTCAGGTGTTCTAGGAGTTCCATGGGACCTCCATAGAAATGGACCTGTCTCCGGACAGAGTACTATGGATGGCTGGATACATTATACTATGTATAAATCTTTATCTTTCTACTATTTAAACCTTTATGTAAAGCTTTATCTTTCTACTATTCGTAATTTTACAAAAATGCTCATAGGTAACTTGTAAAATCGCTTACTTTTCGCTTACTTTTAAAAATTTGGTTTTATTAATACATTACATTAATTTTATTATACATGATTCAATCATTAATCTGGCTTTGTCTTCTTGTATTTGAAAAGAACATCCACTGTAGGTCAGCATAGTGGACTATAACCCTATAGTGGTCAGCCCATTTATATATATTATCTCTTTTATTTTTAAAGGCACTGATGTGTTCGAATACCCTCTCTCTTAATGTTCTACCTGTACTACCATAATAATTTTCATGACAATCTCTGATTTCTAATTTATAACTACAGTATTTCATTCATTTTGTAAATTTAATCTTTTTTTCTGTTTTTTTTTTTGTTTTGTTTTTTATAAATCTATTAGCTTTATAATACACAATTCTAATTTTATTTTCCTGAGAAAGTTTTCTGTTTAAGGAAAAGAAATATTGTATTAAAAAAGATATTAAATGTAAAAATTTTATTATTATTTTGTTCTGTTCATGTAATCTGTGTTTTGTAAATAGATTTTCGTTTCCGTAGAATCCGTAGAATGATATCCGTTCCTGTAGAATCTAACTACTGTAAACCATTGTGCCATCCGCTGAAATCTATAATTTTACTATTTATTGTGAATTACCCTTAATTTTTCTTTTTTTCTTTATCTTCACAAAATTAATAATCTCTCCTATGTTTTTTTTTAATGTTTTTTTTTTTTTCGATTTCACGTTGTTCTCTTTCTTTGAGTTGTGGGTTCTTTGCTAGTAATTTACAAAACAAATCTAAATAAAAATTAAATTTTATGTTTAAAGTACTAAAATGTAAATTTTCAGATTATTTATCACTTATAAATCGATCATATGTTACATACGAATCATTTTGATATTACATACAAACATTAGATGTTGATCAAGTATTTCTTTCATTAAATATCAATAATGCTTATTAAGTTTTAAGTCATTTGATTGGAAAAGGGAGGATTGTAATTTTAGAAGAACCGAAAAATAGAAAATGGAATAAATATAATCTTCCATTTTAGTAGGATGCATTTCATTATAAATTTATTTTTCCTTAATTAATAATATTATAGTCGCTGCAGTCGTTGCTGTTATAAAAAGTACTTGACCAAAACTTTAAATAAAGCGAAGTTAAATTAATTCTGGGTCATGGGCTTTAGTTTGCTATCATGACAGTTGAAGCCTAATAAGCTTCTTCCTGTACACGCTAGCGCCTTCAGCTTTGAAAAATGGTCGCTGTCTCGTGATTTCTGGGCTTTGGTAATGGAGAGGACACCTTCCTCCCACCCATCTTGGAAGAAAGAAAATATCTCAAGATATAAAACCGCTGCGTCAGCCACGAAATCGGGGAAAAACCGTCTCTTGGACAATTCGTGCACCGAACGCCAACGCGTGGCTGAACAGAGCTCCACCGTTTCTTCGAACCTGAAGACCAAGCGTCATATCAATTACAGTGATAAGTGACACCATGTCGTCCTCTCCTCATTTTTTTTATTTTTTTTTTCACTCCCGCTGGATTAAGAAGAAAGGAAGGCCGAGAAAAACATACAACTCTCTGTGGTGAATAGACTCAGAGACAAACTTTTTAATCAAAGAGACTCGCGCCATAACTGTTCTTTGCCCTTGCGGCGGGGCACTGGACCACGGACTTGCGGTTGTTTATAGTATTTTTTTTCTCCTAGCGAGCGGGTAGCGGTTGATTTAGGCGGGTGTTGGGCGGCCATTCTGCGGTCATCAAACCGAAAGCTCAGCCCCTGCAGGCGAGCTCTGTAACGAACAACATGAAAATACACTTGACCACTGAAAAATAAACTCCGAAGAGAAGAGAGTTGAGATGTTACTGTGTTCTGTAGAGATATACGTCCCCGGATACTCGTGAAGCAGTTTCTGGATAACGCTCACATCAGAACAGAACACGAGTTATTATGGTTCGGGTAATTGAAAAACTTCCACGCTTACTATTTTTTTCACGCCCAAAACTACTTCTCTCTTTTCCAGAGGCGTATTACCATCTTCTTCAAATAAGAACAAATAGTCCAAAGAAGAGCTCCACACTTTTTTGTTAAGACTTAATGATGACATGTTCTTATTATAGTAAAAAAAGTTACAGGAAGAACTTAAATCTGCTTACCTTAAAATGTTGCTTTCTTTATTATGAAAATAACACAAAGAAAAATTCTTTTTATATTTGTAAATTGTAATATCTGCCGAATACAAAGAACGCATTCAAATTTTCCTTTTGCTGACAATTACGTAAATAGGGATATATTTATTAAGTTGCCTAAATCCAATTAACTTTATTATAATCAAGTTGAGCTCAGATGAAAGTTGACTGGATGGATTGGCATACATTGTTAGACAAAGTTCATTCATTATTATGCTTCTAATAATGTTTGCCTCCTTCAAACACAAATTTCTCAACAAATATATACGTCAAGTTCCAGGAATGTCTAGTCTCTGATTCAAAAGTTATAAGACAAACTCTACACACAGAAACAATGTTTTTATGAAACATCCTATCCTTATGAAAGTCAAAAAAGAAATGCAGGTCACTTCAGGTATCGTTAAGTACAGTACTGATAATAATTTTAAATAAAAAATATACTCCACTTACATTTGTTATTTACGTTCAACATTATTGAGCCGATCATAACTAATCCGGTTCATCACAAATCCGGGACATTTTTTTAATCAAAATATCCGAATGGCCAATTACTCTACCTGGCTCTGGTTCTTTTTATTTTGTTTTGTCAAATCACTACTAACATCAACTGTAGCATAATTTCTGTTCACTTGTTATTATGTAGCTCATTCTGAAACCAGTCAATGAAACAAAGGAAACATACTTCTGATTGTGAAACCATAAACACTACAATTATGACAGCTGAGTACTGTAGTTCAAAGTAGTTCATTTCAGTATTACTTACTTTTTAATTAACATTTTTGCCTAATTGCTAATCATTGAATAACAAAAGAAATAGACTATACTTACCCTTTAGTGATTTAGAAGTGTTCACTATGGTATTATTTAAAAAAGCAACCGGTAATCCACAATGATGCCGGATTAGTGATGGTCAATCTACATGTGATACAAAATAAACAAATAAATAAACAAATAAAATGCTCTTTATGGAAGGATATGCTAAGAGATAATCGTGGATAAAAATTCCTTTTACATTGTAGTCATTATCATATGAAAAGAAACTATCAAATAAACCAAGTTGAGTAACCTTCAAAACCAGATACTGCAGTTTACCTTCCTTGAAACGGTAAATTAATTGTAGAGAAGCAGAATGTCTTTACTTGTTAGACAGTGCCATTCTCTTAATAACAACGGAAGATTATTGTGAGCTTTTCTGATCCTAATTAACTTTTTCATTATTATATATTATAAAAGCGTTATTTTGTCTGTCATAAGACTTTACGTTTTTCCAATTTTGTGACCAAACTATAAGAGATAGAGTGGTCATGTAAATGGATAAAATGTAGATCTTTTTAAGACAAACAAAATGCTACAAAAATCTTTCGAAAAAAGTTTTTGGTTTCCAAGATGGCGCCTTTTAAAGGGTCAAATTTGACTTTTTCTCAATTTAAACGAAAAGTATAAAAGATGGAATAGAACATTATATTGAGAAAATGTTGGTATTTGAAAGTTCTATCGAACGATATATCACTTATTCGCAAACGTTTCAGCGTTTGCAAGATACATGCAAAAATGTGAATGTTCGGCGTGTGACGCCGACCCGCGACGTAAAACTTATGTGCAATAATGGTTTCAAAAATCGTCTTTACGGAACAACAAGAAACTGTACAATTCATGGAAATACGAAAACAAATATAGATCATATTTTCATAAATAAACATGATATCAAAACACCAGGAATAATATGTAAAGAACGAATCGGATAACAGTTGAAAATGAGAAAATAACACATCCAAATATAATCTATAAAGAACTAATCAATGATGTTAACAAAACAAAATTCATGAAAATCTACATATATAAAAAGAAAAGTCCTGACTCACTCACTCACTGACTCATCAACGCTCACCCTAAACCCTTGGATCTAGAAAGCTGAAATTTTGCACAGAGGTTTCCTTTATGATGTAGACAAGGAATAAGGCCGGATTTTTCGAAATTCGGGATAGGGAATAATCTGGCAAACTGACGATGAAGTGTACGGCGGCAACCCCAGGTGTGTGGCGCCAACCCGCAATACACCTGAGTTAAGTGGAGAAGGGCACAACGGGCTGGAAAGTCGTATATTCTCCGATCTCAATATTAATTTGCTAAATAAATAAAGTTTTTTTTTTTTTTTTAATGCTATATACTCAAGGGTTCCGGAGCGAAGCGACGGTACCCGGTAGTTCAATAATAAAAAACAAAAGTATTCAAGAATTATTTTACGGATTTAAATATTTTATTAATAATTATCCTTACAACACACTTACAATAAGCTTAAAAGTACAATTGATAATAAAACTTTGAATAACTTACAAAAAGAATGTTAACAAAAAGTTTAGTCTTTTTACATTATTCAAAGGAAGAGTGGAACAACTAATTTACAATTGACACATTCCGACATGAAGCACATTGCCTATATACGTACTGCTACATCTGAAGGTGCTCTTAAACAAGCGGATCCATAAATTTAGCAGCAATCTACAAGTCATAACACTAAAGTGCTGATAGATTTCGCTGCATTTCTCAAACTCACCAATGAACTTTTCTCATTATTTAAATACTGTCCTGAAATGAGATTTCCAGTGTTAATATTTATCTAAAGTAATTGATTTCACTAGGAATGGTAGTTCAATTAAAGTGTTGTTCAAAATTATTAATGTCTTTATCTCGTTCATTTTAATTTCCTATTTCTCGTTTTTGAAAGAGCCTCAAGATGTGAAAGATAGAAATAGGTGAAAACGTAATGATTTGAAGCAGCGTTACCAAGATTACAATAATTGAAGCATTTAGCGAAGAAATTGAAAATAAATAAAATATAATAGTAAGCAAAAAAGCATGTTTTTTAGTGCAACTTTCATTTAATAATGTCTTTTACGAAACCTATGATATATTTAATATAATTGAATATTTAGAATTTTCGGTCTTCCTGTATATCAAATACTACAATAAAGTATTAAATTTATACGTTTAAAGCATTTCTGTTTCGAAACTTACGTCACATACATTCGACAATAAAAGAGAAATGTGAAGAGAAATTACTTGGAAAAAAGTTTAGAAAATTTAGAAAAGAGATAGTAATAGTTACAAAAGAGATAGTAAATTAAACAAGAATTATTATCTCAAAAATGATAATTAGATAAATTAAATTGCCAAATTTAAGCAAACAACTGAGAACAATCTTTAAGTAAAAAATACCAATGTTTCATTATATTTTTACAAAACTTATGTACATCTATGTCCAATAAAGGATACAGATATGATTGGTTGATAAACTATTTCGTCAGTTGCTTATCAAAAAAGCTAGTAATCGTATCAATTCGGTCCGTGAGCATGTACAAAAAATAAGTAGTAGCTTAAACTAATAAAATAATTTTATTGTAGTATTTCAATACATTACAATAATATCAGTTCTTTAGGTTAATTTTTATTTTCATATAAAATAAATAAAAAAATAAAGAAAAAGAAGAATAAAGTCAATCAGGTGTTACTTCAAATTTCATGAAAAATATTTTGATAAAAAAAATCATACAAATCACAATGATTTGGCTTAAAAATAAATTCTTAATTTTTTTTTTATTTTTCCTTTTACTAAACTTAAATAAAGTTTTGTAAAATTATGATTTTTTTTATATAATTTTTTGACTATTTACAATATTTTTACAATTTACAATATCTTCATCACAGCATTTCTGAATAGGACTGAATATCATCTCTCATCACCACAATGTAAAGTAAAAATAAATAGATAACGTTCAACTAACACTAGGAAAATATATAGGAAAAAATATATAAACAAAAATTGGTAAAACATAGGAAAGAAAGTATGTCTTCATGCTTCCTAAAGCATTCCAAAATGTCGTTCTAATTAAAAAGCCATAAATAAAATTGAGTAAAAAAAGATTTTTGAAAAACTATTTTTATTGTTGTAATTGTATTTGAGCCAAAAAAAATTAAAAAATAAATAAAAAGGAAGAAACTACGAATATAAAAGCAAATTTGTTCAACCTATTATAGTCAACATTTACTTATGGTATTTGTGAAGACAATTAAAACGATTTAATATGCTTTAACTAACATATCTCTTATAATATGAAACATTATTCAAACTACTGAATATACATGCAAGTTTATGACTTCTAAAATAACGACATCAGTATAGATTTGTATGAAGCTTTTCACAAAATTATTTATCAATTGCCAGTGTTTCATCTATTTAACAAGCAAGTCTTTTCTTTATTTAAAAAATATATATTTTACATAATTTTTTATTAAAGTCGGGATTAAATCTTTTCATTTCAAATCATTTCTTTAATGTTGAGATCAAAATTTCAATTTAACGGTAGATCTATTCAATTTGAGAGTTTTGCGTGAATCTCTGATTCAACATTCAAAACAAGTTGAAAATCAACTTTGCAATTCTTTGTCTACAAATCATTTCAGACGAATAATTATTAGTTTAATTCGGTATTTAATATTTATGAATAGTGATAAACCGGGAAACCTACGTTTCTTTAATTGAGAACATTCCTTTCCCAAATGAATCTCTTTGTAATCGACGTAGCATCAGCAGAGATTTGCTTTTCAAAGATCTCTTGCATAAATTATTCATTTCGTCTCAAGTTTGGAAAATAGCTTTTCATTTGCACAAGCTTCGTTTAGACAACTCGTTCCTTTAGAAAACTGTGCCTTAAATGTTTGAAGCTGTTACTTTATTTCTGTATATGAAACTACTATGAAAGAATTTACTGCGTATATGTATATTATTTAGGACTAGCCTTCAACCCTTTCAAAGACGGAGAATTTCAGGTTGCTATTTAATAAAATGTTTTGCAGATTCGATCAAATTTACTTTTAGTAAAATCTTTTCATAATAAATTCGCTTCATTACATAGCATGAATCTCTATCGAATACAATAGCTGAAATATTTAGACCCACCAACATTTTGCCAGTGGCCAAAAATGTGAGATTACTTTATGCTGTTTACTTTATATAAACATATATGTTTAATGTAGATTATTTAAATGTAATGAAAATGAACAAATTACAAATTCCATTTTATCACAGAATTTTATCTTGCTTTACAAATAACATTCCTTTGCAAATAAACTAACTTTGTCAGTGAAGAAAGTACCTACTATTGTAATGTTACCAGTTTTGTATTATAATTGCAAATAGTCAAAGAAGTAGGCTATCCTATATTTGCTAGATGATGATCTTTTCTTGTACAAAAACATAGACGTAGCTGTAGAAAGAAATCCAAAGCTGTAAAAAAATAATACTGTCCACGATTTCATGAATAGTTTTCTGTTAATTCTTTGTTATACATTCATTCTAATTTTTTCCCCACAGAATCGTCCTTTATAAAGAATCGCTGCATTTCGATACTAGCACTACACTTTGCTATTAAGGAAATCTAAGTTCAAATCGTTCTGTAAGTGTTAAAAATATAACTAAAAATCTGAAAAGTTAAAATATGACAGTTTAGATTTCAATGAATCGTATTCTTGTATTTTTGATTTTTATATAATAACTGAATTAATGAAATTTAAGCTCAAAACCGGCTAATTTTTCTAAGAATTTCAGGTCTAGTAAATTATTTTAGCTAAAAAAAAGCTCCCATTTCTGATTCTATGAATAGATAAAGTAATAATCTAGTAACTGAATTAGAGATTTCCTTTGCTATCCCACTAGTTGAATTAAAAAGAAAAACCATAAATTTGAGTTCGATTTATGACTTTTATTTTTTTTTAAACACTCACAGAACGATTTGAACTTAGACTTCCAAATCGTCCAAGCTGGCTTCCGCCTCACATTAACGTTATTGTTAAAAATAAGATCTGTGGTTACCTTTTTTGTAATATAAAATTTTATAAAAGTATTTCCCAATTCGTTTCATATCCACTCTACTTGATACAGTTCTTTAGAAAACTCACTGAATCTATTTTTGTTAAATTTGGAGTTTGACTATGGTGTCACCAGCTGAGCCCAAGCACAAAATTGGAATGAACTCTTTTTTTTTAATCCCAGTATCTTTAAACAACATTCATAAAATTTTATAAAGTTGAACTGTCATAAAATTTATATTTAAAGATTTTAACAAGAACTCCAAAGAAGTTATTTTTCAATTATTTTTATGTGAGAAATTCAGTCAAAATTACCCTGAAACCTTTCTTTATTTTGTCTGTATTTGTTGTCTTTGAGAATCTGAAACGTGAATTATCAAGACGCGTAAACCTCAAGTGAAATGAATGAAATAAACCTGAGACCAGAGACCAAAACTCGAAATATACGATAACTTTCCACAAATATGCACATTTAGACATGAAATTTTGTGAAAATAATATTCCTTCCGAGAAATAGTAGAATAACAAATTTGGATGTTTTTGTGTTTAATACTTCTCTTAAATTAACATTTCTGGAATTCACTATAACATACATCAATTTGATATCGAGTTGGAAACCCTTTTTTTTTCATATCTCCAGAGGGCCTGGATTGTACTTGCAGTCCGATACAGCGGACAATCTCTTCTTCCTAAATCCCATTGGAATTGACCTTATCTTTTAATCATCACCCGGTTCGTTTTTCCTTCCTTGAAGGCTTTCTCTGATTTATTGTTCTGCAGAATTAGTAAAGACATTTTATAAAGAAGGAATTGCAGAAAAAACCTTAATGAAGCCAAGGCTTTTTGAGTTGTTTATTCGCTGTCTTTCTCTGCCCTCGTATTCATTGGAGACGATAATCAAGAGCCGATAAAACAGTATTCTATCAACGCAGCTCTTTCCAATGTCTTAAATTTAATTCAGTACCAAATGATAAGAGCTATTCTCCCAACGGACTAAGGCTTTCAGTGGAGGCTGAATAAAAAGCCGACAAATCGGATTACTTGACATTTTTTTTTATTTTTTTGAGCGAGCGGGAAGAGATGTGCAATTTTATCTGTTTTTCCTCATCATCCATTTTTTTTCCTGCATTCCATATGCCAGACGCATTCGATCTCCGCCATTTTTTTTTCAAGATTTTAAAACCTCAAGTTTCCAGAGACGAAGGAAGAAAATAACCAGCCTTTATTAATTAATCAGATCTCATTTCGACTTAATTTGAAGTTGATTGAAATTGTTGGCAATATTGATTTCTAGAGTTTCGAAGAAACAGAAAATGAGATTTTTGTTAATAATGTTTCCTTCCACTGCTTTCAAAAAATACATGCAAGAGCTGATAGTAATACTGTTCTAAAAATTTTGAAATAAATTAAAACTAAGCAACTGAAGTTTGAAGTAAACTTCAACTATTTGTTTGATGCTCGCATAGTTTAAAAGGTACGTTTTAATATGTGAAGAGCAACAGAGCTTGATCTGTGGCAGGAACAAGATATGAAATCCACAAGAAGACAGCGAAAGAAAGAGAAATTCACATAAGAGAGAGATGGAAACATTCAACTCAAATCAAGGATTCGAATCCAAGTTGAAGATTTACCATTTGGCTACTCCCAATGGCATTGAGAGGATTGAATTAAAATAAACAATGAATTAGTTAGAATTGTTTCAAAACTTCAGTAAAGTCTTACTTCTTTTCAGCAATTTTAATCCCAGGCCTTTGGGGTCAGGCCCCGAGATTTTCCATCTCACAATTTTATATGGCCGGTTGTTCTTCCTGGTTCAACCATACTTTGTGAACGATCTTAAAGACTATATCACAGCCGATCAAAGAAGAGAAAGATATTGAGCAGACAAACATAGGTGAGAAGAAAACATCCATGTCGCTGCGAGATTCGAACCCAGGTTCAACATGTCAGCATCCGACAGCAAAGCTGTTTCCGAACGGCCAAAACTTCAATAAAGTGATGAAACATATTTCGTTTAACTTGTGCTGCACGAAAATTTTATATATTGTGATATATAATACGGATATACGGATCTCTTATACTTATTGTCATGAAAAGTAACCTAGGTTATAATCTACAGGGTGTCTATAATTAAAGTTTACCTATTCCACTGACACTACATCAAAAACTACTTATCGGAATGGCACCAAATTTGCAGTATATCGTAATGACGCCATGAGAAGGATATTCATTGAAAAAAAAATGGGTTTCAGAAATCACTACCAGGGGTCGTTTGTAGGCGTGTATGGTAACAGAAATTAAAATTTCCGTTAACACGTCATCTCTCATATCACTGTTTAAGAAATATCCTCACACGCGTTTTCCTTAGCTTTTTGTGTTCAGCTCAAAATGACGTTAAGTTTACGAGAGCATGCCTTACTTGTGAAATTGTTTTACCAAAACGGGAATTCTGCGCCAGAAGATTTGCGGAGGTGTAGATTGTTAAATGTTCTTCGACCAGATCCAATGACTGCGAATGGGTTACGAAAAATGATCCTAAAATTTGAAGAACGACGATCAAATTTGGGTCGTTGAATGTGGAAGCCGGAAGAGAACGAAAGCCTGTTGCCGCGCAGATGGTTGACAATGTAGCGACTAAAGTGGACTAAAGTATTCGGCGCGTTGCACATTCGTTGGGCCAGCCTGTTGCCACGGTCCACAGAATTGTTCGGAATATTATGCGCTACTATCATTACAAAATTTCAAAGTTCAACAACTGTTGCCTCCTGATCCTCGTCAACGAGATACCTTCGCGCTACAGTTCTTTAGCTCGGATCGTGGTTCACCCGGAATGGCACTGGAGCATTCTCTGAACCGACATTGCACATTTCCATCTGCATGATGCAATAAACACGCATAATTGTCATATTTGGGCGAAAGAAAAATTCCAATGCAAGTCTAGAAATTCCTTTACATTCCCCAAAAGTGACAGTTTGGTGTGGGCTTACGTCAACATTCATTGTTGGACCGTTTTTCTCCGAAAAGCGTTGTTGAACTCCATGTCCCGTTACTGGCAATCAACATGCATCCAGGGCCGTTTCTACCATTAGGCAAGACTAGGCGGCCGCCTAGGGCGGCAAAATTTTAGGGCATCCGAAGGACGAATTCAATTTTTTTTTTGGTTGTTAAAATAGGATTATTGGTTTTTTTTTTGGTTGTTAAAATAGGATTATTGTTTTTTTTTGGTTGTTAAAATAGGATTATTGTTTTTTTTTTTTAGTTGTTGAATTGAAGATTCAGTTTTGTTTTTGTTTTTTTTTTGGTGGGGGCGGCGTTTGAAAGGCAAGGGGGCGGCATTTTTCAGTTCTCGCCTAGGGTGGCAGAACACCTAGAAACGGCTCTGCATGCATCATTACTAAACACATCAGTGACTCCAGCACTCCAACAACGTTAGTGTCTTGATTCAACAGTGTTTATGCAGGATGGTTCCTCTCCACACATCGACAATTTTGTTAAACAATTAGGATACAACTCAGAACAACAGTTAACATAGATAAACCACGAAATTAGTATTAAATGAAAGAAATTAAGTGTTTCAAGAAATACTTCAAGCAACTTACTTGAATGTGCTTGTAGTGCTATAATAGATATTTTGACGAAAAAAAAAGTGGATGTCTAAAAATTTGTGACCGTAAGGGACCTTCGAGCAAAATTGAAATGATTTATTATTATTATTATTATTATTATTAGCCAGGAATGAAATCTGGTATGGCTAAGGGAGGAATTTCGTGGATGATTGAAAAATGCTGCTCAAAAATCGGCGTAATTTTTTTGGAAATGGTATTTAATTTTAAAGAGCTTCATAAATATTGAAAAGAAAGAAGTACCAGTGGGATAATAAAAATAAAAACAGATAATTAATATTAACATCAGTGTTGCAGGGAATTGCAGGAAATGTCAGCTATGGAGATTTATCTTTATTTTCTGTTTTCAAAATATTACTCTCACTCTCCATGTCTTGTATTCATACAGACATGACGTTTTCGCAGAATTTCCTTGTGCCCGTTTTACATTTACCATATCACTCGCCATAAATGCAAGCCATAACGCAGGCCATGTCAGGGTAGATTTCGAGTGATTAGTGCACTGCTTTACACTTACCATAACGCCTTCCATCACACGGAACATTTACACTTCTCAATTGTCATCATGCCTACGTTTTATTTACGAAAAAAATAGCATTGATTTATATAAAAGCCATTTAGTCAATGCATCGGATAGGTGAAAGAATGTTTTTAATTAATTAAAATAGAAAATATTCATGTTTTTTTTCATCGTTTTGTGTTTCTTTGTTTTCAGTTTCGATAAATAATTCAGTCTCGTTAAATCTCGATCAACGACGATATGTTTTCGAGATCTCCATCGCTCGTCGATTCAAATTTTCAAGCCGAAATTCTGAAATGATTTTCATTAATAATGTAACATTTTATGAAAGCATCCACGAAAACATAAGGAAAAGATGCCCTCCGATCGTGAAAATCATTTTTGTAATCGCTAATTTCGAATAAATAGATACAAATCGATTGGACTTCCAAGTTCTACAATTCGTCACCAGGAGCGTTGGTGTGACATTGCGCCATCTCGAATGGCGCCATTTCTTCAAAGATAGCGCAGGGGCTATCTATCTCAAAATACTCGCCATGTGTGATGGCGAAGTGATGGCGACCGTTATGGCGAGGTTATGGCGAGTGAAATGGTAAATGTAAAGTGGCTATTATTCCACCTTTCAGCAAGTTGATTCCATCACTTACAGTAACTTTGCAAAAAAAAAGGGTTTGCCGTATATAGACATTCCGTAGCGATCGATTGTCTGGAACAAACGTCACCAGTCATAACGTCAACAACTTGAACTCCGAGCAGTCAGTCCAAGATTGCGTCGTTTTGTGATCGTATCAGCGTGACCAAGAAAGGACAAACTTTGCATAGCCAAGCAAGGGGAATAGTGTGGAACATTTTTAATTATTTCAATTGTAATTATTAGTGTGTATTCGTAACTGTAGAAAATACAAAACCAGAATGTTTTCGTAATGCTTATAAGTTTCGTTCCCGATTTTAGCAATAGATGGCGCTATTACGTCCTGGACACATCAATCTATAAGGAAATTACATCATCAAAAGCTCTTCTTTCATGACCTGAACTGTAGTTTTATCTAATAAAAATTTTCTTTCCAATGTCCATAACCTTCTTGTTATAGATTCTATATAAATCATTCATAGGCTTTGTGTTTAAAAAATTTTTTATTTAAAAAAAAAACCTTGACATTTTCTTTCTTTTTTTTAAGTATTGTATTAAGTTTGGATATCAGATGTCGCTTTCACTTTTATTAAGTTAATAAAAATGCATCCAACTTCAAAGATATAATTTTGAAAGATATCATTTTGAATTAAACTGAAGCCATTCTAATTCTCGAACAAAAGTTTAGGAATTTTTTTTTTTGTTTTGTTTTTATCTTACAGAAATCTTACAGAATACTGTTTATATAACAATTAAGAATCAGACTAAAAACCATTAATAAAGTAAGTTTTAAGCTGCTTTCAAAATAGATGAAAATTGTAGTACTTTAAAATCGATCTGTTGTTTGTAAATTTAATATCGAAAATATTAAATTTAAACAAACGATTAAAGGAACTAAGTAGTATCACTCTTCAATAACATTGTCTAGACACAGTTCGTTTAACTTTGTTTCAGAAAATTCTGCATATTTTGAGAATTAGTAAACAAACAAATCCACTTTAGTTTCAGCTTTCGCCTGCAGAGGGCTCTTTTCTACAAACCCTGCAGGGCTCTTCAAAGCTAAAAGTCTTTTCTATTTTTAAACTTTTCAATTTGGAACTCTGTGGCCATTAATCATTTATTAGAAACTCTAAAGCAGAATTTTGAGCGGTATTTACTGTACCGCTGTCTGTAAAATTACATATTAATAGTGAACAAATGAAGTTCCCCTAGCAGAGGCCTCCTTTGAATATAAATTCCTAATATGATAATTTACTTTTAAACAATATACTTGTGTAATTTTTTCATCCTGTTGATTCAAAAGTTCTATTATCTCGCAATGAAATTGATATTACTTGACTGCAATGGGATGCTTTAATAACATTAATTCCTTCCTGCTCTACAGTAAGAAGGTTCTCAAATCAGAGTCTAAGAAATACAGTTTAAGATTGTGCTTCAAAGGAATTTTATGTAATTTCTTACATCTGAAACTTTCTCTTATACGATGAAAATAGTAAATAAATTTTTTGTGCTAATTGCAATTCTTTTTTTAATTAGAAAAAGGTTAACAGCGAATGCGTTAAAGAAATGAGCAGTTTAGAATACCACGAAATTGTAAATCAGAATAGATAATATTGAAAGACATCAGTTAACTCACAAAACAGAACGAATATTTACTTTGAATATTATAATAAAGCACGAAAACAGGTTGTTTAAAAAGAAATAATTTATTTTGTAAATGACGACTATCCATGATTTGTGCAGTATAAGTGTAGTATGTAATAGATATTACATAACAGATGATATATAATAGATTTTTATAATAGATGTTATCAGTGGCGTCACTAGAGGGGTGCGGGGGGTGCGGACCGCACCGGGTGACACCATTACAAGGGGTGACACCAAAATGCTTTTATAAGTTTCCTTTTTTTTGGTTGAACAGATATTTTTACAAGATTTCCTTTTTTTTTTTTTTTTTTGGTTGAACACTGTGTCTCCGAGGGGGTGACACCAACCCTAGTGACGCCTCTGCATGTTATATAATAGATGTTTTATAATAGATGCTATATTAGATGTAATAGTGTCTTATTTGGAAGATTCTGTTAACGTTCTGTTTTGCTTTAATTTCAATTAATATTTATATCCCTCAATGTAGTGTATTGATGGGACGATTTTATATCAGATATCGATTTCCCAAAAAATTGGGTAAATACATAAAAGCAGAAGAAGTAGACATGTAAAAGTTATTGCAATAAATATTATCGCAGTCTAAAATTCTGCAGCAAAAGTCAATTCCATTTACTTTATCATTAGATATTGTAAATTGGTATAATTTATTTATACTAATACTTTTAAATGCTTGTTTTGAATTTTTAAATTTTAGCGAAACTTTTTTTTCTTGTAGCGAAATTTTCCTAAATAATAAACGTAAATGTCGTTACTTTTTCCACAATTTCAATATTAGCCTCATTTCATACCATACGATAGTGCTGGAATTTGTAAAACTTGGCTACGTAAAAAAAAAAAAAAAAAAAAAAAGTATAATCTTAATGACCAAAATTTTTTCTTTTCATTCCCATTCATTGAACTGCACGATCAGCAAGGGAAAAAAAATGGAAATCCTTTATTTCTCTGCCATCTTAACTTTGTAAAGTTTTATAGTCGTATCTGTCGAAGTACAGTAAGCATCGGTGAAATATCGAAAGTTTGCCAAACTTTATATAGATAACTCAATTGTATTAAGGTAAGCTATTTATGATTAATTAAATATATATTTGCAGTCCCACTAAAACTAGTGAAATTCACCTTTAAATTTTTACCTTTATTCAATGTGAATCCTCACCTTTATTTCTTTACAAGGAATTCTGCTTGACGTTGAATCTTTTGCCCACGGTCTCATCTCAAGAAGTAATCCAACCTATCATCTTTCTTTTTTTTATTTATCTTTCTTGTTTTGGCTTTTTCTCTCTCTCCGTCTTTTATTGTAGTACGTAGAGTCTTGGTGAAAATAGGCTGTGGTAATTGGAGCAGAGTCCGTCATTCTATGAGGGCTATTCTATTTCAACGAGTGTGGGATCTTTGCTTTCATGGCCAAATTCGGATTGATTGTGATGTGATCGCGCACAGAATTCTTTCTGCTTGTGTGCCTTCGAATTTACGGCTTCTTGCGATCGGAACAAGCGGCAGAAAACTGGAAGCGTTCGACACATTGAAAATCGCTTGTCTACTTCATGTGTTTGACACGTAGCACCAGGTTCTGACGTGAATAGTTGTTGGGAATTCTAAGTCAAGCTACAAGACGAAAAGAGGGAAAAAAAAGGAAGAAAAAAATGTTTACAAGAATTCATGGAAAAAAAATTAGTTCTGACGAAATGTAGTTCCAACAAATCTCTTTAGATTCTAACAAACCTAGTAAAAAAAAGGAATACCTATAATTTTTATAAATGGAAGTTTCTTTTAAAGTAAAAGAAAAACAAGTTCAGTGATTTAGTTACCTTTCACAAACTTAGAATCCATTTCTAAAAGGATTTTGTTTAATCAAGGTTTGTTTCTAATGCAATTAATAAACAGTAATTCAAATCCAACTTTAATCATCAAGAATATACCAAATGAAATAGACGAAAATGATATTGAAAACATCATAAAATCCCAGAATGTTGAATTCGACAGCATGGAAGATAAACACGTGTACATTAAGAAACGATTTACTCAAAGAAAATATAAGTTTACAAAGAATGTGGCAGTCGAGGTTTCACCAGAAATCAGAAAATTGATGCTGAAAATGAAGAAAATAAAACTCCCCTGGGCAATCTGCAGTGTTGAAGATTACACTGTAATCACAAGATGCTTCAAATGTTGTGGTTACGGACACACATCTAAGTTCTGCAGAAATGAAGAGGCACAAATGAAATTTATCATAAGTATAACAAACTATGGCTAACCTTATGAATGAATTAGATATTTATACTAATAATACAACTAAAGAATTTCCTAATTTTCTAAAATTGAATGGCAAAGCTCTGAAAATAATGTAATAAATAAGCGTCGAACAGATGGCTGATGAGTGGTGAGCTGTTTGGGGAGACCGAAGGGTTCATGATCGCGATACAGGACCAAGTCATTCCCACACTCAACTACAAGAAACACATTCTACACGACACAAACACACACGACGACAGATGCAGGAAATGCCACACTACACATGAGACGATCGACCACATAATATCTGGCTGTCCCCTTCTGTCCCAAACAGACTACCTCCACCGACACAATCAGGTAGCATCGATGTTCATCAACAGCTAGCACACAAACACTCACTTATTAAGAACACGGTCCCATACTACAAGTACACACCACAAAGCGTACTAGAGTCACCCTCACATAAGCTGTACTGGGACCGTCCCATTCACACAGACAAAACTATACATCACAACAGACCTGACATTACACTTGTTGATAAGGTCAACAAACAGACCTATCTCATTGATATTGCAGTTCCCATCAGCAAGAACATGCAGAAAACTCACGCTGACAAGATAAGTAAATACACAGACCTAGCACACGAGCTCCAGAAGCAGTGGAGGCAGGACCGAGTACGTGTTGTACCCATCATCCTGTCCGCTACTGGTCTGGTGCCTCACACATTGCATCACAGCCTCAGCACACTAGGACTTCATAAAAACACTTATGCACAACTCCAGAAGGCTGTAGTACTCAACACAACACGCATAGTTCGGAAATTTATGGATACAAGCACACATCCCTAACTATTCTTCCATTTTTTTTTTTTTTTTTAATACACTTGGCAATATGTGCTTTGGTCCTTGACCCGCCATATTGTCTTAGCTGGGGAAACCCATGGTTTGAAACTTTTTCGAGATAATAATAATAATGGTGTAATAAATAACAAGAGCTTCAATTGTATGTTTCTAAATATTAGAAGTTTACGAAAAAATTTTGATTATTTTCATATGCATATTGACAAATTTCTATCTATAATAGATGTTATTATTCTTGCAGAAGTTAACATAAGTAATGAAGAATCTAATTTATATAATATTGCCGTGCTGGCGTGGTCGTGCGGTCTCGGCGGCGGCCAGCCGTGGCGATCACTGCGCCAGTACCTGGGTTCGAATCCTGGCGTCGGCATGGATGTATTAGTATCTTTCTCCTTCTGTGTTTCGTCCGTTTCTGCGGGTATAGCGTGAGTGCCTCCTATGGTGTACCCTGGGCAACGTTTCTTCGGCGAAATACTCACATTTCTCGCCCCTTGTTGCGGCGAAAAGATTAAATTCTAGGAGCCCGGGCGTTGGCGAAAAAAAAAAAAAAAAAAAATTATATAATATTCCTAATTTTAAAATAATATATGAGTTACGAGAAGATAAGAAAGGAGGAGGACTAATTATTTATATCAAGAATACATATAACTTTGAATCTATCAATATCAAATCTACTACATTCGAAAACATAATTTGTACATTAAGAGAAAAACAGAACAGGATCAACAAAAATGGCAAAGAGATAACATTAGTTGCCATATATAGACCTCCAAATACTAATAAAAATGATTTCCTAATTGAACTAAATGACATTATGAATAACATAAATAAAAAGATTAAAAAGAAAGCCACTTTAATTTCTATTGGAGATATAAATATCGATATACTAAAGAATAAAGATAATCCACTAATACAAAAGTACTTAGAAATTTATCATTCAATAGGTTTAAAAAATTATATCTATGGAATCACTAGAGATGCAAAGACAAATATCTCACATTCTCAAACTTGTATCGATCATTGCTTTGTTGATAGTCAGAATGAAAACATCTTAGGGAATATTATACATAGTGATATATCGGACCATTACACTATTATTTTACAAGTAAAAGAAATTGAAAAAAATTATAAAACTGAAAATGAAGTTAGGAATAAAATAAAATCTAAGTTCATAAAAGATGAGAACAAATTCCTAGAGAAAGCACAAACATTAGAATATAAAATTAATGTAAGTAATACTGATAATCCAAATAAAATCATTACTCTTCTTATGAATATAATAAATCAATGTAAAAAAAACAAACATATAATATGCATAATGTAAATAATTCGAGAAACCATAATGAAAATAACAAAACTTTTAAAAAGAAATGGATGACATAAGATCTATACCTTCATATTGATCAAAAAAATAAATTATATGCAAGATATAAAAATAACAAAACAAATAATCTCTATCTTACTGAATACAAGAAAAAAAGAAACTGCCTCTGTAATTATAGTAGAAAATTAAAAGAAGAATATTATAAGAAAAAATTGGAAGAAAATATAAAAAATGGTAAAAACTATTGGAAAATTGTACAAGAAATTATAAATAAAAATGAAAATACAAAAACAAATAATAGCTTGAATAATTTAATCCATATTAAAGGAATAGAAAATATTATCAATGACTTGGGAATTACCTTTGCAAATTTAGGAACTAAAGAAATATGTAATTGCAATCAAAAACTATTAGATGTAAAAAAAAAATAATAATAATTGTCACTCAATGATATTGCTAACACCAACTATAAATGAAATTATAAGCATAATTAATAATATGAAAGATAAAAATTCTGTAGGAATAGATAATTTAACTGTATCCGACATAAAGAAATTTAATTCTTATTTTGCACAAATACTAAAAATATTAATTGACAGAATATTAAATAATGGAATCTATCCAGAAAAATGGAAAATAGCAAAACTTATACCAATATATAAAAATGGAAATCATTTATTAAGTGTAAATTATAGACTTATCTAACAAACTCAATTAATAATTATATGGAAAAATATAACATTATACATCAAAACCAGTATGCTTATCAGAAAAATAAAAGTGCAACTATTCTACTGAATAACTTAAGTGAGATAATAAACAAAAATTTAAATAAAAGTAAATACGTACTTATAATATTCGTTGATTTAGAAAAAGCATTTGATAGTCTAGACCATAAAATACTACTTCAAGAAATACATGATATTGAAATAAGAGCAAATATATATTCTATATTAAAAAATTATCTTAGCAATAGAAAATGTAAAATAAAAACAGAAAATAAACTCAGCAAACCTTATAATTTGAAGAAAGGAATATCTCAGGGTTCTAATTTAGGACCAGTATTGTTTACAATTTATCTAAATACTGTGTTCAACTGTCAAACAACTTTGAATATCTATGCTTACGCTGACGATCTTATTCTAATTAACATGAATTCTAATCTAGACATAGCTCTAAAAGAAATACAAGCAGACTTCACAAATCTGATTAAAATGGACACATGATTATAATATGAACATTAACAAGGACAAAACAAAACTTATGGTAATTCATATGAAAAATAAAAAAATAGATCTAATACCGCAAATAAAAATCCATAATTTCCAATGTTTGCACATGAACCATAAAAACACTAACCACTGCAATTGTCAAAGCTTAAACTTAATTAGTAATCACAAATATCTGGGCTTATATATCAATAACAAGTTCTCTTGGCACAACCACTATATTTATATATTAAAAAGATTAAACAGCACGCTGTTTATGTTTTATCATATTAAAAATATTTTCCTACAAAAACCAAAATTATATTATATAAATCTTATGTTGACTCACTTATTTATTATGGTTTGTTTAGCTGGTTTCATCTAAATAAATCAGAGGTAAAAAATATTAACAGAATTTTGTGTAAAATTCTAAATATAATCTTTATAAATTTTAAAAACCAATTTGAAAACCATAAACATCAAATCCTTATAAAGAACAAAATACTATTACCTCAACAAAAAATAATTTATAATCTAATAATAAAATATTATTATAAGATTTGTTTTAAAAATGATATAAATACTATCAATAAAACGAGATCAACAAGCTTATATGAAAAAATGCAGTATGATGCCCCCAAAAATAATTTTGGATTAAGGATTAAAAACAGAATCATTAATAATATCTTTGAACAATTCTCTTTTGATATGACAAATATAGATAAAATTTCTGAATTAAAAAATATTATAATAAAAAATTATAACTGGTAAAATTAAATGGATTAATTAAAAAACTAATGTAGTTTTCTCTTGATGACTATGTTATATAATTTATTAATTCTTAAAGTCATTTTTGTAAAATTTGTAATATTCTTTCTGTATTTCTTGCAATTTAATTTCAATTTGTTGTGAAAACTGTTGTAAATGTCATAAAATATAAATGTTTATAACATTTATAGAATCGTTACCAGCACCTACAATACAGGTGCTTTTATGTCACCTAGTAGGACTGGTCTTGTGTAATAATAAAAACTAGCAATAAAGTGTAAAAAAAAAAAAAAAGTTATTTAAAAAGTAAAAAATATAGGTGCTCCTCGCTTTACGATGGTTTGACAGTACGATGATGCTATAACGATACTTATTCTTGTCATCAAATTTTGAATCTTGATTTGTTTCCGAACTAGGAACAACTTAGAATATTTATAACGTTATATTTATTTATAACGTTATATTTATAATACAGCAAATGTATTATACCTCTATCGTCCTTCTGTAATGAAGCAAAAGTAAGACTTGTTTTTGTACAGTATTACATATGTAAGGATAAACTGGTCTTCTTTTTTTTAACGACCCTTTTAGGAGATATTGTGACAGCGATCAAAATCAGTAGCTATTGCGTTTGTCCTGTCCGTCCGTCTATGTCTGCCACCCCTAACAACTCCCGAACGGAAGGTCGGATAGTCAAATGGATTTCACCATCATATTTAGGGCCCAAACAATGTAGGAATGGGGTATTCCTACACTTGTTCGAGATATTTGGCATTGTTTTCATTGGATTTCAGATATTAGCTTAAATGTTAGAAATGCAACTACCTCATTTTTGTTGTCATTTGTAGCTTGATGCTTAACCTCTTGGGCTCTTATAGTCTACTAAAGGTTGTCGGTTCGAATCCGCATATCTATTACTTTTTTTTTCTCTTAATCTTTTTTTTTCTCAAGGTCCGCGTGTTTTTTGTTTTTTTTTTTTTCGTAACGTTTTCTTTATTTTTTTCATAACTTTTTTTTTATTATTTTTCCTTACGTTAATTTATTTCCTTTTTTTATAATTATTTTTACATTTTTTTATTATTATTGGTCGCCCTTAAATTTAATGCTTCAACACAAAATTTTGATTACCTTGTTTACTTCTCAAGTATTAGTATTCACAGCAGTCGTTACAACATTAGTTATTTATTTACTTACTACTTTTCATATCGTATTAAAATACGATGCTTTCTATTTAAGATGGGTTCGTAACCCCATTGTTCATAAGTCAGGACATCTGGTTAGTAAAAAAATTAACGACTCAGCCATCGGAACTGGCCTTTTGGTAAACCTGCTAGGCTTACTTCGAAACCAGAACTGTATTGGAAAATAAAAATACAAACATTTTAAATACAGTAGGGAATAAGCAGTAGGGAAATATTTTTGTAGGATCCGTCGGTTTTCTTACAGAATCTGTTAAAGATACATCGGCAAGATAAGTATAACTTTAACGCTTTGTCACTGTTTAAATATTACATTTCTGCTCGAAATATCGACGGTTTAATTTCTGTCAATTGTAATTAGTTCTAAATAACTGACATTTCTTTAAATGGAAATTATTGTTGCCGTTTAATCAGAAGCTTTAAAAGTATTTAGTAAGTCTTTATTACTACTTTTTATTGTATTAAAATCAGTTTTTAGTTGTATTTTCAATAATGTAAACTCTAACAGAAACATTCAACCTCTCAAGATTGTTTTTGAGTTATAGAAGTTATCTCGAATTTAAATTAACTGCATCGCTATTAGTAAAGAATTGAATACTTCTGTACTCCACGTCAACGGATATTAAGATACGTTAGATCAGGTAGAATAGCCTTTAAGTTCTATATTTTCGTGTTTTTAAACCAATCAGCAATCTTCATTTCATTTAGAAAAATTATGCATAATTCAGATTTCAGAGATCCAAGTGTCCAAAGCAATAATGATGTTTAAAGAGTGGCTATCAGTCAATAAGAATTTAATTTTTAAATATCTACAAATATAGATTGAATCAGTAGAATCAGCAGCACATTGAATTGAAACCACAAATAGCTCAGCAAGAACTACAGTATTCTGTAAGATTGTAGAAAATTGTCATTGGAATTGGAGCTGCCAGAGCAGCAAGTAATCAAAGAAAAAGGAAATTGGATTCTGCTTAGTAATTGTAACAACAAGCTCGCCCACTCGCACTCACTGTACTTCCTTATCCTTTCTTTCAGTTAATACAAAGTAATTTCAAGTAAGATAATTGAAACTCCAAGCAATAGATATCAATATCAGCAAATTAAGAAAGCCGATAGATTTATCTTCATTGTTTCTGGAATAAAAAAAAA
Source organism: Thereuonema tuberculata (assembly GCA_023159025.1). Classification (NCBI taxonomy): domain Eukaryota; kingdom Metazoa; phylum Arthropoda; class Chilopoda; order Scutigeromorpha; family Scutigeridae; genus Thereuonema; species Thereuonema tuberculata. The sequence continues at coordinate 51,658,024 of JAFIDM010002131.1, forward strand.
TAAGACACAAACAATTAGACAACAGCAATCAAATAAGATTTTGTCAAAAACTGAATTGAATCTATAATATATTTCGGAACGTTTATCTGCCTATTCGGATAGACCTTAAAAGCTGGCATAAAAGGTTGTATGCTCAGTGATCAAGGCCCTTTGTCATGGGGCTAATCCGCCCGAAACTGGATTTCAATCCCATCGGGACTTCGATGGGATTTCCTTCTTTCTTCTATGAATGTTTTTCTTACTTTCAACGACTTGTTCTGAAGTTCACACCTAGTTCCAATGCAGCTAACCTATGTTGGTCTTCCACAATTAAAACAAATCGCAGATTGTAATATATGTGTGATCAATTGTAATATATCTTTCTGTTCATCCAAATTAAACAGTAATTGCCATTCGAGCATAGGCGAATCGTGTCGTGATCTACCTTCGGAATCTGGGTTCGAATCTAGGGCTTGTATGTTTACTTCTTTCTTCTGTGTATGTTTCTGTTCCTGTCAACGACTTTGCTTTTAGCATCTGTCGCTCTTACAATAAAGCGCACACTGTAGTCGGTGTACGATCAAATATTCTTAATTAAGGGATCTGTTTTCTTTCAAAAATGATCTCTGAAATGTCTGAATAAAAACGATAGACTGATATCTTTACGGGCGTATTTGTGGTCCAATTGAGATATGAGTACGATTATTTTTTTCTCCACCCTCTCGCAGTCCACAAAATTAACTCCCAGCACTTTAAGTTCATCCCTACTTCGGGATGGAACCTATACCAAGCAACAAATGTATTACATAATAATAATATTGGAAATTAATCATATGTTATGTCTTAATGTTCAAGTATAACAAGTTCTTTTTTGATAGATTATAATGTACAGTAAGCAGTAATGTTTTTAAATTCGGCAATAGCTTCAGTCGACTAGGTCCTCCCATTCAGAACGGCCGCCTTACTGGGCTTTCCAAGCATAATTGTACGAAAAGGTACCAAAACTGTAGACTAATTACTGTTCCAAAGTGGAAATATCTTGATGATAAGAAAGAAAGAAGGAGACTGACAAACTGTCAATAAATTTCAGTATAACAGTGATGTGAAGCTGAATTCAACTTTGTTTGTTAAGGATAAGGCAAAACACCAGCGATCTCTTGGAAGAAATAAATAGAAATTTTTTGAAAATTTAGATACATTCTTAATAATATATTATAAATTTACTGTCGTACACATACGTTACTTTTTATATTCTTGACTCAGTATGTGAAACCGTACTATTCCATTTGAGCATTTTTTTTTCTTTGTCTGTAAGTCATCATGTTAAAACGGCTGGGTTTCCGTAATATTTGGTATGCTGCTTATTTATGGTGCAATTTAAAGATATTTTGGTTTCCTGAAAACTCCTGAAATCTGACTCTAAAATAACTGTGCTGAATTCTTGAAAAATTGGTTCAGCGCTTTTCGTAGAATGCTTCAGTACAATCACTCAGCTCTACAGTTCAGTCCTTCTATGCCAGAGTTAGTTGAGCCTATTGTAGGTATTGGAACAGCTGGGAAATTATTATCAGAAATACTTTCAAGTTTCTCAAAGACATTAGTGCAGTTCCACTATAGCATTTGTTATCTAATAACCATTCAGTATTTCCAAATAAAGGTACCCTTTATCTACGGGCACCTGGATCATATTTTTTCTTACCTTCCTTTATTTTACGCGTGAAAACTAAACTTAATCTCAATTTGTCGTCGTAAACCAAACGGACCCATTAATTGATTCAGTCGCACAGCAAACGTTCTTGACATTTTCAAAGAATGCAATTAAAGGAGATTAATCGACGCTGGTGACACCTTTTCCTCTGATTCAGCGGAAGCTCACCATTTAGAATTAAATCAAGTGGAATTGAATCGTTAAATTGAATTCTCCAAGTTCGAAAGGCTAAGCGATGTTTAAATAGAAACTGAATAAGGTAATTACTATCTTCCTCTCCCCATTAAACAAGTGAAAACTCTGTTTGTCTTCTTTGCTATTTTTAGAAGAACTTGAAAATTGAAGGGACCTCGATTAGAACCTTGTGTAATGACTTAGGGTCTTAGTGTTTCCGGTATTTTTTGCAAAGGGAACTGGCATCTATTTGTAAACCAAAGAATCCATGAAGTTAATCCATAAGATGAAGAAAAAGAAAATAATACGCCTTGAGTGGTCAACTTGTTTAATTGTCTTAAGAAATTTAAGAAATTGTTTAATTCTTGTTAGGACTCGTTAGTTGAATTTCTCACTTGAGCAGCAGGTGAGAAGGTGTGAGGGATCTCGCTCATGCTTTCATCAATGGGAGTCCTCCCAAATACCAAACAGTACGAAAAAGGATTACTGCACCCATTGCAGATTCAAAAATTTAGCCACTTAACTGCATTGCAGAAAGCCATGAAAACAAGGAAGTCATAAATGTTTTAGTCTTACTAACTTATTTACTAGCATTAGCAAATTATGGATTTACATCTCTATATTATTAATACGGAAAAGAATATTTCTCCCAAAGTTGATGTTGGCGCTGTAAACTAACTTATAATTTTACCGTATAGGAGGTAAAAGACTAAACTATAACGTGATATACCCAGTATCATTAAAGGCTTACATTCGAAATATAGGGAATTTTTTTTTTAAGTTCACTTTTCAGTAAACGCAGTCAATTTGACAACATAGGAATTATTTTCCTGCTAAATTCCGTTTTACCTAACTGGACATTTACAGTTTTCTTTTCAACTTCCTTTTGTAGAAATCTCATAAATTTCAAATTGAAACGAACAATATCTTTTAATTATTCGTGTTTACTTAATTATTTATAAGATTTCATATATTTGCTGGCTTAATATTATTTCTGATTATGATTAGTGTAAACTCCTATTTTGGTGGTCTGCGTGCTGTGGATCTGTAGCTTTCCATCATCTCGAACCCCTAGAAGAATCCAGGGAACAACTACTGAGATTGTTCCCCGTTGCCTTTCTCAAGATGCCATTATGGTATGGCTTCAGGCCTGAAAGGAAAGATGAAGAAGCAGACAAACAAAGGAAAGGAAATCTTTTGAAACATCCATGCTGGTGCCGGAATTCGAATCCAGGTTCCGATACTTCTGCAACGTGGGAGGCCGCGCCTTCATCACAAGACTATGATGGAACTGCAGTATTATTTCATCTTAATAAACATAAACTTAATAAGATATAGCTGACCATAAAGGCACATAGATAAACAATTAAAAAAGTTTAAGCATTAACAACTTTCACGACGTTTAAAGTCTCCTTCGGTTTGAGACCTATTTTCAAGTGAAGAATGTCTTTTTTTATGCAGTAAACTTAGTTTTATAGAATGACTTTTTTAATTTCTTTGAGCATCAAGGGGCGTACTTTTTCATAGAACTGGAAAATTTGTTCTCTAAATATTTTGAGATAACTTAAGTTAAAGTTAAAGTTGCGATCAGGCCCAGAGGACCGCGCAATGCAACTGGAGGGTAGGCTCCAGTGTTCAGAACCTACGGGACAAAGTTGAGGACGGGGGGTCGGCCCGTCGCTCGCCCGCCTTTAACTCCCGGGAAAGAAACCCGGTACCCATTCTATAGAGGGCTGGGTAGACCCTAGGGCCCGTTTGGAGGAGAAAGAAGCGTGGAAAAATTCCCGGCCTCCGCCGAGGCCGGGAATCGAACCCGCTACCTCCAACCCGCAGCCAAGCGCCCTTACCCACTCGGCTACCGGGCCCACATTTTGAGATAACTGGAAATTTAAATTTAAAAATTAGGATCTGCAATTTAAAAAATAATAAACTAGTTCGAAACATCCAAAGCATTAAATGCAAATAAGTTAAGGCAATATCATGTAATCACTAATTATTCTTTATAAATATGGATTTCGAATTAAATTATGAAACTAGATGGTTCTAATGTATTGTAAAGGAGTAATGTAATTTTTCATTAGTTTTCACGAGTGATATGATAGAATCAATTGCATAATTAATGCTTCTTCAATATCTGCTGCTAATGTATTTCGTATGGCTTCGTGAAGTGCAATCGATGAGCTTCATCTTTCATAGGTTAATACATAAAACTGTTATGACTAAAGCCAATTAGGCCATTAATTTAAAGGCGTCAGAAAAACGCTTGCTTGTTTTGGTTGTTGTTTATTATTTTGCCATTTGATGTTTTCGTAGTTTGATGTGTATTTAAAGTATTCGTGGAAGGCGAATGAACATTTATTTTTACAAAATGGCGACAATTATTTCGGGCTCTACATCCAACCCCAGACCTAAGTGAACCCCCAGGGCTGCAAACTCAAATCTCAACTACGCGAAGTGAAGCTGATCGTTGACTGAGTTTGCAAAGCTGTACTATTCCAAGTGAACACTTTTCTTTATTTGTTTCATTGTCTTTAGCATGCGCACCACGCTAAAACGACTGAACAGATTTCTTTTAAATTTAGAATGATGTTTAGTGGTTGTCCAATTTAACATATGAGCACGATCACTGTGATCTTTACTCCAATGGTCCCAATCACAAAAATTGCGATGGATAGCTGAATGTATTCCTAGTGCAGTTAATGTTTTTCTAACTGAAGAACTGAAACGCTGAGAATTTGAATTGAATGAATATACGAAGTCTTAGTATTCAGTCTGAACACTTTTCTTCTTTGCTTACATATTCCCACATGATAACATGACTGGATTTATTTTCTTAAAATTAGGTACATTGCTTATTTTTGGTCCAAATGAAAGCATGAACATGATTGATTTTCGCCCTCGCCTCTCTAAATCCTTTATTATCACAGCTAAATTTCCTTTAAATGTCTCACCCCATCCCCACACCAAATCATCAAAAAATGATCTCTACCTAGGGGTATGACACCTGAATTCAAATATAATTTATAACTTTTAAAACAAATAGGTTCCTATTTGAAAGGTGCTTTAGCTTTCAAATGTTTTCTTGAATAAATAAATGTTAACCATAAGTAATAACGCTATTCGATTTTGCAGTACGCAGTAAAAATCCTAGTTGAAAAATTTAGAAAGAAATTTTAATTTGATCTAAGTTTCATGCAAATCAAGCAAGAAACGTAGAGAGAAAATTCAAATTTCAGTGAATGAAGGGAAGCGAATAAAAGACATTTAATCAAAATTAAGACTAGTATGAAAGGTTTGGAGGAACATTAAAAAAAGAATGGTTTTAATGTTAACCAGATGGGACTTCAGGGAATTGTTTCATTTCTTTTCTTTTCCCAAATCGATTCAATTCTCATTTTTTCTTTAAGGACTTCAAATTAAAGAAAGAAAGAAAGAAAAAAAAGTCGAAAGAAATGAATTCGATTTGGGTTTTGAAATTTGAAACTTTGAATAAGCGAAATCCACTTAGTTTAATGATGTCTGTGTTAATGCTGGTTTCTTCCTGTGAGCTAATTATTTTGTGAGATTAGAAAAATTGAGAACTAATCAACAATCTATATTAATGGTTAACTTGTTTAGAATATACTGAGCTATTCATTGCATAGTGGAGACAAAGTGTACAGCGCTAGGAGATCCTTTTAAGAGCTGGGAGGAGGTGACAAAATAATTGTGCCCATTTTAAATGGTCACAGAGAAGGCAAATTATATTCTAATTGAACATTCTAGTTTGGAATTTACAGTCGTTTCTGTAATATTCGTTGCTTATTTCCGTTTGTGTTCTAAAACATGAAGGCAATACCCTAGCAAATTAATAGCATTTATTTAATTTTGATAATCCTTCGAAGATTTTAGGATGTCTAAAAAACCAAAGAGTAAAATAAGCAAAAAAAAAAAAAAATTAATGGCACCTACTTAACTTTCAATTTCAGTTTAAGTAGAAAGCTGTTAATTTTTTTTTTGTTTCTTTTGTACAATTTCAGCTTCGGCTTGATTTTACTTGCCCGTTTAAATTGTAAAGCCTCAGAAATATGCAAGAAATTATCTAAAAAATTTTAGATTTGTTGTTTGGTATTTACAAATTTTGTCTGGTTTTACCCTTTCACTTTAAATTTAGTTGATGTTTGTGTTTAATCAGAAACAAAAGAGGCTTGTTCTCATCTAAGTTTATGTGAGGAAATATGTGAAGGAAGCTGTGCCTGAAGATATGGAAGAAACTGTTTTTTTTTTAATCTATCTTAAGTATAATCTTAAGTATCTTAAGTTAGCCAAGTATTAAGGCACTTGACTGCGAGTTGGAGGAGGAGGGTTCGATCCCCGATCTCGGCGGATGTCGGGGATTTTTCCACACTAATTTCTACTCCAATCGGGTCCTAGGTCCACCCAGCCCTCTGTAGTATGGGTAATGTGTTTCTTTCCCTGATGTACAGACGGGCGAGCATTACGTATACTTCTCTAATACAGATAAAACATTCTGTATAGTGTTAGATAATTTATAATTGTAAACATATATTCAATATCTTCTGAAATTATTCTTCTCAAAAATAATTTGTTTAGAACTGCAATCCTAATCACAAAGAATAAACAATAATTTTGTGAAAATGATGAAAGATTAGTTGGTTTAGTCTTTCTGCTAGCTATCTGTGTTTCACTTTTACATTGGGGATATTCCAAAGTTTGAACAACTAAAATTGTCTTGTTCACTTTAACAGAAAAACTATCATAGATATGTGGAAATTGTAAGTCTATTACCAAATGACTAAAATTAACTTTTATTTGTTGATTAATAAACAGTGGGGATTTGCAGTGCGGTCATTGTCCAATACCTATACAAGCAGCACATTTCGGATTATAAAATCCCATAAGTTCCAGCTCATCTGTACAGTTTTAATAGATTGATTTTGAATTTTTTCGTTCTTTAAATTTTCTCCATTAATAGCTAATAAATAGTACCATTTCTTATCTCATGCTGACTACTAGTGTTTTTCGGATTTCACATCACCCGGTTTCCATCATCTGTGACTAGAAAAAACAATATCTTTCAGAATAGATTCAGGTCACTCTTCACAGAGATCTATTCTGTATGTGTAGCATCATTTTTTCGATTTTCCCTAGAGCTGACACGCCTATAGAATTTTGTAAGGCATTTCACATGATAAACTGCATCGATTGCTGGTAACTTGGTACCTGATTCTAGTTTTGAAAGAACTTTTGTGTTCTCGACTGTGTCACAACTTTCTAACTCTATAAGCTAGAGTACGACGGCTGCATTATCATTCGTCCTTCCGCTTCTACAAGAAAAGGAAAATCAACCGTTGATTTGTCATTGTATTGAAGAGTAATTTTACACCTTGTTCAGAGTTTCATAAACATAGTCTTAACTGCTCCTTATCTGTGGTTCTGTCAGAATACCTACGGATTACACAATCGCTCGTGATTTTATAAATGATTTGATTTCTCGATGGGCAAATTAAATTACTTCACAGAATAGAAGATCTTTTATTAAACATATCTTAAATAATAACTTTCTAAACCGTTCAATACCTTGTCGTATTAATGATTAGCAATAATCAATACCACCTTGATCGTATCGTTTCGAAGCAGGACAAAAAAGTACATTCTTTTGGATTTTGATGGCTTTTATTCCTCTAGCTTAATTTTTGATATTTTTTTAGAATTAAAATAATAATATTAAATAATAATAATAATAAAGAATAATAATAAAAATAATAATATTTTTAGCTTTTTAGATTTAAAATAATTAATTTATTTTTCGAGCATTAACTGACTTAAAAAAAGACAATTTGATGTTAATGTAATGTCGACTTTAACTTTCAAATGTAGTTAAATTAAAAATTAATGAAGTCAATTTAGAAATTTCCCATTTGTGAAAAATCCCCAAAAGACATCATATTCATAAATCCAGTCTTTTAATTCTTCATTATAACCACGTGGCCGGTGGTTACCGCGGAATGTTGTATGTTTCGCCTAACATTACTGCCCCTTAATATGCGGCGGAGTTTAGAACAAAAATATTTTTGAAATGATATTTTAAGTCGAAAATACTCATGTCCATCTTTCCGTTGTCCATCTATCTGTAATTACCGTAACTTAAAAATTGTATATCTCAGAAAGAATAAATTTTAGAGATGGATAGATTGTTATAAATAGGGCAAGGCTTTTAATGACCTATAATTTGCTAATAAATGACAAATAAAAAATGCATTTATGACCTAAAAATAGTAAAAAAATGATGGAAAAATTAAAAAAAATGACCAGTAAAACATTTGAATTTATTATAATAAACCTTTTTTACCTTTTTTAACTTTTACAACCAAAAAAAAAGGTCTACTTGTTCTGAATAATACATAAAATCTCAAAGTATAAAAAAAATGACATTGCCTTCCAAAAAACTACTCAAAAATGCTCAAAATGATCTAAAAATTGCCAAAAAATGACCTATGCCTAAAAAATGCCGAAAAATGCAAAAAAATGACCTAACGAATTGCCTTTATTTAACCAAATATTTAATGTTACACATTTTCATATATGATATCCATCTTTCAACCTTCATAGAAAAAAGATGCAAAATTATCAAATGCCTTGCCCTAGTTATAAGTAAGATCAACATGTAGTTTGGTGAAAGTTAGACAAATAGATAAGAAGCTACGGAACAAAAATCGTTAAATAAGTGAATAAACAACTCATTTCTAAAATAACTTTTTTTTTTGTTTAATTTCACAACGTCTTATTCTTCTTACCTTTGGATATTACAAAGTTGGCATGTGAGCTACTTTGTTTTACGTAGCACTTTGTTTTAGAGTTATAGACACCTGATTTGTTGTCATGAAAATTAATTCACAATAATAATTAAATTTTATGAAGTTTGAAACTTAAATCATTCTCTCTTAAATGTTTTTTTGAAATTAAGTATGTGACATACCGAAAATTTCATAGAATTTCATAGTAGAAATCTGTAAGAGATTTCTCTTACATCTCTATACAGTATCATCTTTTCTCATACTTTTTCATCTCATTACTCTTCAAGGAATTACTAATTATAGTGAGATATTGTTTTAATATTTCGACTTTAGAAGCCTGACTTAATTATAGTGCTTTCAAAATGAGTACTTTCAAATGAAAAGCCTTCAGAAAGCAAAGAAAAAATTACATGTCTGTCTCTGTATATCTTTCGTTTTATATTGAAACTCTAGATGAGACTATCATGTCTCAATAAACATGAAATCCATTAGTTCTATATAATTATAACTAAATTCTACGTAATTTAACAAAATTGGCAAAAAAGTCTAAAAGTGATTCATGGCAAGAACAGTTAATTGAGGACTTTTGAATATCAGTGTTAAACAACTAATATAATTAATTAAGATATCAGTTGTAATTACTTTTTACAAGAGATAATGTCCACAATATCTTTCTGAAGCGAGATTTTATGCAGAAGAATTAAATTTGAATATTAGTTTAAAAAGGAAAATATTCCAGTAAAACATCAAGATATAATATATCAGAAACAGCGTAGATAATGTTTAGAACTGCTTAGTTTCACCAACTAGAAGATTTGGCCCTTGCAGATTCAGTTTCATTTACATAAATTAATGTTCAGTTGCAAAAGCCTAGTAAATTCTAAATTGTTTACAAATCGTAATCATCTTACAGATCTTACAGTAAAGTTGGAAGGCGTAATCAAACGTTACAGCATTTATATTTTCTACAACCATGCTTGGGTTAAAGATCAAGAAATTCCAAGTTTTAAGTATTGTTATTTAACGTGAATAAGTTTTAGGCTGTAAATTCCCGAAGCATTTTCTCAGAATACAATCCGCATCAGTGGTTCAACCCCAATAAAGCAAAGGCGGCATCTTTCCGAATCAAGAACAGCCCTACTTCTCTACCAGAATTCCATTGGGCATTTCAGAAAGAAAAAAAGAATCAACGTTGGGCCGAGATTTTTTGATTAAAAAATTCCTCGCAGCTTTGGTAGCACTATGGAAAACGATGGGTAAGTAGCGTTCATCTGAACCTGCAAAAATTGGCTCTTTTATCCGAATAAAATAAGAATGTCAGATGAAAAGGGAATGTTGCCAATTTTCGAAGATTCGGCCGTTTGGTTGGATAGCAAAGCCGTTTAACAAACTTCCGTAAAAGAAAATACAGGAGTACACAGTATGAACTTTGATGTTTCGGGTGATTAGATTATTGATTGAAAGAGAATGGTAATACACACACATCCAGCGTTGACGGCAGCGATATTTCTACATTATTCAAACTTTGGGTACCTTTGAATATTAAGATTGTTACCATTCTTAAAAGATTCTACTCATAAAGCAGAAAAAAATAATTTTCAAATTAAACTTTATTTGCCAAGATCTAAATAGACAAATCCTTCTCGTATTTCAATGTCTTCGTTGCAATTGTCAAGTCAGTGATTGCCAGAGTTAAACTTTTTAAATATTTTTGTATTCATTCATAAGATACAGAATGGGTTTTCAGAAAGTCGCAGATTCGCTAAGTTCACTGCTTTGTCCTCCCTCTCAATCTTACTTCTTATTGTGCTGAAGTTTTGGTCTAAAGCTTTGGTTTTGAATAGTTGTCATAGGATTAATAGTCATCGTAGGATTTTAATAGTCATCATAGGATTTTAATAGTCATCATAGGATTAAGCTTTGGCTACACAATTTAATTTTAAGTCGACTTTAGTAAAATAGATCTGTTGATCTGTGTTTTCTTAAATCAAGAAAAAAACTGAAATTTCAACTAATGAAGCACTTGAATGTGACTGTTGATTTCTGATAAGTTTTTGTTCTTAGATAGAGATACCAATGTCTTCCCATTATCTGTCAACATTTTCGGAATTTTTCATTAAATTCTTTTTATTGCTTTTGGCGAAAAAATATCTTTGTTTCTCTTTCATTATGTTTAATTAAACTTTTAGTGAAATTGCATCATTCTAAGTATGATAAGTTAAAAATTAGGAAGGGTTTTGCCACGAATAGGGTAATTATTAGATAATTAGAAGATATCGTAACAAACATGTAACTCATATATAAAAAAAATCGCACCCTAAATTCCGTATGATTCTTTTGCTAATTTGCTTGGTCATTATAACAAGAGGATCCTATCTTCCAATTCATTTCTGTGCTAATTAGGTTATGGGTTCCTAGTACAAGTTTGATAATAGTCCCGTTAACCTGTTACATGACGATTATATCATCTTAAATTCATAAAAGAGCTTCAATATTATTACACAAATTTGTATATATTGAAAGACCTAACAATATATTAAGCAAAGTGCTTGAAACTTTGTATTCTCTAAGGTGAAACGCCTTTTGTGGTAGGCCCAAAGATTTGGATTCTACATTCGCTGTTGTTGTTTTTATCTATCTACATTATTAAAAGAAAGGTTCATTTTTTGTCGCCTATCTCCCCCGAAACCATAAGTCAGAAATACAAATAAGGTGGCAAATGTGTAGTATTCTTGATTTTAGTTTCTGAGAGATCACTTGTAATTTTAAGAATTCGAAAGCTTTTTCGTTTAATTTTATAACTTACTATTAAGAGAGGCTACTACAATCAGAACAAAAAACAAAACAAAATATAAATCCTATAAAGCAAGTCTATTAATTCTTCTGCATTGCTCCCATTTACATTATGATCTTGTTTAATAGGAAAAAAACAAACAAACAAAACTCACTAGATTTGATTTAGATAGTAACAAAGTAAATGAAAGCTACTAGAATGTTTTTTTGTTTTTTATTTTACATCGATTTCAAAATAAAAAATCCTTCTCGGACATTTTGTAAGTAGTAAAGAATGATTGACAGCATAAAACACATTAGCAGATAAGAAAATGATGATGAAATCTTTTGTAATTAGCTAGGCTTAACTACATAAATGAAAAAAAGCAACAATTTCCAATGTTGATATTTGATTAGGAAGACTTCATCCTCATTGGATTTAATAATTGGTAGTTAATAATACTGAATATAATAATAAGATATCTTCCTCATCAATAAATTGATGTAAATAGAAAAAAGTCAAATTACATTTCACAGGTTTTTGAAAACTTTGTAATATTAATTGCGCAAACTAATTGATAAACACAGTTACACGTAGTAAAAGTTTTACTTAATGCAATAATCTAGCATGCAATAATCTAATATGTAATATGTACTTTTAAAGTTCAAAGAAAATCCTAATTATATGAAGTTTCCATTGAAAATAATGGACAATTGTTAATTTACAATAAATTAAGAAGACTGGAGGGGGAGGGAAGAAATTAATTAATTCTAAGAAGATGATGATATCGGATTGATATGAGAGAGCTGAAATGTTTGATAAAATTTCTTTTAAATGGACGAGCTCTAAAAAAATCATTTAAAAATTAATTAATATCCGTTTTTGATTTAAAAAAATTTGAGATGATGATGACGAAGTAGTCGTAAGGTGTCGAAACTGTCCTGTCTGTTAACAAAAAAATTTAAATCAAAAATGGATATTTATTATTTTAAATATGTGATTATGATTTTTTAAAGATCGTCGATTTAAATGTTTGATAATATAGTCACGTGTTAAATTATTTCTTAAACCACTTACATGTAATGTGTCTTTCATAACTGTATCTATTTAGTAGAATGGCTCAAAGGGCAGTAGAGGTTTTTTCTGAATTCTTCTAAAATGCTTAGTGGTCTGCAGGTTTAACTCAATTAACAATTAACTCAATTAGAAATTAACTGTTTCTTGTAATGATACTTAGTAGGACAAATCCATGTATTTGAACATTTACCTTTCTCTGAGTAAAGTCACTTCATTTGAAAGATATTTTGCCACTCAATTCCTAAGGTTTATTGCTCAACAAATACGATAGATTTACTTTTCTCGAAGGTATAGCAGTTCATCGACTGTATAAACGATTCCAGTTCGATTCAAGCTCTAGTGACTTGCTATTGCTTTTCCATTGAATTCTTTAAAACCCTGAGGTCCCCTTCCTTTTCTTCTTTTCTAATTCCTTTTCTTTTCTTTAGCCATCACAACTATTTAATCTTCTTCGCGTGGTTCCTGCATTAGGCGGAAAAACAAGAACAGTTATCTCCGGATTCTCTCCATTATATATTTTATTCTCTTCTACAGTAGTTCTCAGGATCAATAAATGAATTTGTGGGCGCAGGCCTTGCTTGCAGTCTTTACCAATGGCCTGACAATGTCTGTTTATTTACAAAGCTAAGATCCGCCCTTCTCTTTGCGATTCATTAATCCATTTGGGAAGGATTATAATTTATAGGATTATGAAACTTTTGTTGCAATCATAAAACATTTCTTAGTAATTGGCCGATGATTAATTCCTGATTCTCTTCAATGACTACAGAGTAAATTTAATAATTTTCTTTATCTTTTTGTGTATGGGTGTAAGTGAGAATCACACTTGAAAGCAAGAGAGGATTAACAAAAGCTGAGCAGGAACGCAAATAATCAAAAGTAGGAAAGCATAGACGTTGCTTGCTTTTATTCTTTTCACTTTCCAGTAATTAGTTTAGAACGATCTTCTTTTTACATAAATTAGAATTCCAAAAAGCATCCAGCCTCTTCTACTGCGTAACAATTTTTAACGCCTCCGTAGGGAGGAACTATTAAGATTACTGTGTTTGTATGTCTTTGTGTGTGTGTGTGTGTGTGTGTGTGTGTGTGTGTAAATACATTATGTTGCCAAAAGTGTCCGGATACCCTAACAGCTCCACGTGGATTCGCCAGAATGACTCAAGTACACGTCCGCAATGCTGTTAAAGGAATGGCATTTTTGCTTTCTTATAAATCTACATATTTTTTACTTCAGGATGAATGGGCAAAATAATTGAGTCCATCTTTACGTGGTATGATAGTCGGAGCCCATATGTTTTGTCATTCGGTCCGAGAGATTCCTGCCAAACTGCACTTGCCTCGGGTTACGATAAATGTTGTATTATCGTTAACGGAAACGTAATGGCACCAAGCCGAGCCCGAACCTGGTAGGTCTAAAAAAACTGACTAATCGGAACCGAGAAATTTCAAGCGTGCTGTCAAAGGAAATCACAAATGTGGCTTAGCAGCCATCGAAATGACTTTTGTACGGGCTCGGGAAAACTGCCAAAGACAGAACAATTCGCCGGGAATTGTTTGTCCTTGGTTTTCATGGTCGTGTTCCAGCTCAATGATTATACCTGCCTTTGCCCGCCGTCGTTTAGAATGGTGCAAACAACACCGTCACTGGACTGTAGATAAATGGAAGGTAATCAGTGTCCTGTGGAACGAAGCTTCACGGTACCGAAGCTTGCAAACCAACGGGCGTGTCTGGATCTGGCAGATGTCTGGCAAAAGGAACTGTTTTTGTCGACCTTGAAATTTGGAAGCGGCTGCATAATGGTCCGGGGCTGTTTCTTCCTGTTTGGACTAGGTTTGTTGGTTACTGTATTGGGGTATTTAAAGGTAGATGCCTACCAAGATATTAACGGTTTAATTCCGTTATTCGCAACTGTGGTGAACTTTTTCTGCAACGTCATGATAACTCACTTGCTCAAAAAGCAAGGGGGTCCAGTGGTTTCGTGGCATGATGAAAACTTAACTGGCCATCTCAACCCAATGGAACTCTTTGGAACATCTCTGGGATGAGCTGAAACAAAGAATGAGTACCAGACGTATTCGTCCAAGTAATACTCATCAGCTGTTCACTGTACTACAAGTGAAATGGAGAACGAATTCCAGCAGCAGTTTATGAGAAAGGTTAGTGGAAAGCCTACCCCCAAGGGTAATGGCTTTAATTGCAGCAAAGAAGTTACGACCTCCAAAGCGTTACATACATATCTGGGGTTGGAGCCCCAGAGTACTACCTCCTTATGGCCTGGAGGTTGTGGAAAAATCCGATCTATGGTGCAGGCCACTTCTGGTTTTAGGGGCCACTGAGCAGGTCAGGACAAAATTAGGATCTATCTATACTGCATCGACTTACGCTGAAAACGAATATGATACTCTCGATCCGAATGTGGTCACTTTCTGATGATGCAAATTGTAATGGGCCGCTTGGTTTATGTTTGCTCTAAAACTAAAAATAGCTTGTTTTGCATTAATTTTACGACTTGCAGCTTCTCTTCTAATAACTTGTGAGAAGACGTTATTCGAAAATGCAATAAAAACATAATTATCCTTGTTGATTTGTATGGATATATCCAGATTTTTGTAAATTTAGGTTGAAAATTTGAAAGGGTATGGAGCCTTATTAGTATAATAAACATAGTGTAATCAATAAATTTTCATACATAAGGTAATGAGAACATTTACAAGTTTTCAAAAAAACTTAAATTCTATATTATTTAAATGAGTGAGTATTTAAAACTAAAGATTAAATGTGTAGTTTGCAGTACATTAATCAAATCTCAGGAGTTACGATGTCAGTCTTGTGGATCGAACAGACTGCGCTAGAGAGAGTGAAATACCTGATTCTTCTACTCCATCAAAGACGAAATTATAGAAATGTGACAAATACAAAAAATAACTACTCGCAATAAGAAAACCATGTAAGATACCAACGAAGAAAATGAGAATTCCAACGTTTCAATTCAAAAATCATCAAAAGACAACCGATCTCCCCTCAGTGATAATATGAACCTAACAAGTGTAGAAGATGACTTGGGACATACCATTTTGAATTATTTGAAATCAGAAAATCAATAACTTTTGTTAACAAGCAATATGAAGACATTTTAGAAAAATTAGAAACATCTTGCAAAAATTACAACAATTACATTGTTATTTTTGAAATACAATGTCAAAAAGAGATCGTAAAAAATATGAAAAAAAATGGAACAAGAAAATAATACATAAAAAAAAAGAATCCAGCAACTGGAATTCAACGTCGAAAAACTAGAAGCTCAGTAGAGAAAAAATAACATTCAAATAATAGGGGTTAAAGAAAATGAAAATTTAGTAAACGTTTAGCAAATCATTGCAATTGCAATAAATATGAAAAACCCGGTTCCTACGTATTAACGCCACCGCAGCAGAAGTTGCGCACCGCAGTTTAAGGGTTGATAAATTAAGGGTTATTTTTCTATACATACATCCCTGCAGCTCAGCCAACCTAATCTAACCTAACCTACAGTTAATTGTAGTAAACGAATCGTTGCTTCGCAACTCATTAGGATGGAAATTGTTTTTGGTTGAAAATTAACACTGCCGTGTATTCCTCCGAAACGACTTCTGCTGCGGTGACGTTAATACGTAAGAACCAAAAACCCTATTCAAAGAATTGACGTTTACCTTAGATATGACAAAATGAACAGAAACAAAAATAGACCGATTATTGTCAAATTTATAAAGAGAAGAGACAGAGATACTTGACTCTGTAATTATAAACTACACAGAAAACAACATCTTCTATCTTTATAAATGAAAACGATGGGAAAATTTATGTAAATAAAAATCTAACCCAAAACTTAAAAGAAATATTTTGGAAAACAAAAATGGAAGCAGAATCGATAACTGATAAATTTGTTTGGTTAAAAAAAAACAATATACGAGCGTATTAACAAGAAAAAATGAAAAGTCAAAAATGTTAAAAATTCAATGTGAAGAAGATATTATGAAAATGTAATCCTAGAACATATGAAAAAAATCCTTATGTCTGAAACACAAAAGAAAGAAAATCATAATCAGATTGAACAACAAAATATATAGATAATATAAATTCATGCAATCCTAAAAATAAAACCAATAATGTAAATTACTCTTGAATACCGGAAGTCTTAAATCAAATTTTTTTCTACTAACATTGACACTAATATTGAATATTTAGATCTAATTATACTACTAGAATTTAACATAGGAAATACCTTTTTGCAATATTTACTTGGCTTCAATAAAAGTTTCAAATTTGGGCTTGTTATTTATTTATTTTTTTATTTTTCCTTTTTATGGTCAAATACCTTTTGTGGTAGCCTGAGTGCTGCCCAAGGATTTGGATTCCACATGTTGTTCTTGTTTTTTATTTTCTTGCTTTTAGTCTTTGAGGAGTCACTGTGTCCATCGTGAATATTTACAAGCCTTTTATAATTTTTGTTTTGTTTTGTTATATATATATATATATATATATATATATATATATATATATATATATATATATATATATATAAAACCACCAGAAACGTAACCACCAAAAACAAATCATCCTCCAAGTCTTGCATTGATCTTTATTTCTCGAATACTTTAAGAATATTGAAATTAATTCAAAAATAATAGAATGGGCATTTCAGCATTTTACTCGAACTAATAAAAACTAGCATTCATACTCCAAAAAGTCAAAACAAACTTACTAACAGAAAATATCCATTAGATGAAGAATATTTTAATAATAATATCAGACTACTAAATTAATTTTTGAAATCAGAGCAAATTATGATCAAGACCTGATTAGGTATATTAATAAGTTTAAAATTATCATAAAGCTCGTAATATTACTCAGAATAAAGAAAATTAAAGAAAAACCATATAACAAAGCTCAAAATTTTAATAATTCTATACCGTATATGCTCCAATAGAGGCCCCCGGTGTTTATTTGCAAAACTAGCCTCGGCTCCCGGCGCTTATTAGAGACCGGCTGCTATTAGAGGCCGGCCATTATTAACAAAAACCTTCAGAACGCAATATTTTTACACATAAATATTGGCTAATATTCAAACAGCTACTTTATTTGAATTTCACATGCTACCTAAGACTCTTAAAGATAAATGGCAATGTCTTTCTATACCTTTCGCTGCTATTCGTCGTCCGAATCCTCAATGACGGCTTCGTTGTCTAGTTCACTATCGTCTTCTTCCTCTTCCAGTTTGTCACGACGCTTTGAATTCTTCTTTGGCGTATTCCATCGCGCGAATCTTAAAGGCAATGTCAAATGACCATTTCGGCGGCATTTTGTAAGGCAATGTACCGTAAGGTATTACGCACGACTATAAAGATACGGACGCTTACACTAGTAGCGGTAGGCAAATATCAAAGACCCGGCTACTCTTAGAGACCGGCTACTATTTGGCCGTGTCTCCTCTGCAGCCCGGCGCGAGGAGAGACCGGCAACAATAAGAGCCTCGGCGTTTATTGGAGCATATACGGTATATAAACAACCTTAGAAGAACAAAGAAATTCTAAAACAAGTAGATGAAAAAAATTATTTATTTAAAAAATTTAAAGAAAATAAATCTAATAAACAATATGAACAAAAGAAAAAGCAATTGGTTAAAAAATTTCATAAACAAACAAAAAAAAAAAGATTGTCATAATCAATATGACCAAAACTCAAACATCAACTTCTGGAAAATTGTTAACAATGAAATACATCAGAAGCAAAAAAATATCTGAAACAAAAGAAAGAAAGAAACTTTGGGAAAGTTATGATATTGAACTCATTTTCAGAAATTTTCATACAATTTTTACTCAAAAAAATTAACTTAGTAGAAATTCAAAAACACTAAATCAATTAATATATAAGAATAATTTTTCTATCAACTCTATGCTGATCTTTCTTCCAAGTTTTCATAAATTATATTAAATACAATCAATAGACAAAAAATACAATTTTCTGTTGGAAGCGACAATATTACATCAAATGAAATAAAAAAATTTAAAGAAAATATTTCTCTTTTAATTGTCGAATTTTTAAAAAATATTTTTAATACGGGTATTTACGCAAATCTTTGGAAAATTGCATACATTTTTCCTATTTTTAAAGATGGATATGTTATTTAATTTAATAATTACAGACCGATATCTTTACTTTCCAATGTATCTAAAATTTTTGAGAGTTACTTATCTAATGCTATATACATTTTTGTAAATGAATTTTTTTTAATGAGTAACTTACGGCAACATCAGGACGCATATCAACGTAATAATAGTACTGTTAATTTACAAAAAAACCTAAATGAAAATCTAGATGCCAATTTAAACAAAGGTAATATCATCTATATTATCTTTATTGATTTTAACAAGCTTTTGATAACACTGGTCACAAATTACTTTTACTGAAGTTAAATACAATGGGCCTGAGAGGCAACATTTATAATGTAATAGATAGCTACTTAAAAAACAAGAAGTTTAGAATCAAAATCAAAAACACTTTTACTAAATTAATATAAAATTAAATCTGGTGTTCCTCAGGGATCCAACTTAGGATCTTTATTGTTTAATCTATATGTCAACTCAAGTAATTGCATTAAATTCTCAAATATTTATATTTATGCTGATGGCGTTCTTCCTATCTCTAGTGATAAAGATCAATTACAAGCTAACAATTCCCTCCAAAACGACGTAAATAACGTAATAAAGTGGGCAATAAATACTAAAATAAAAATTAATTGTAATAAAACAAAATTTATAAAAATCAAAAATTAAAAACACAGTCGTAAATAAAGATTATTATTTTTTACTTATTAGCTATAACTGCAGCAAGTTGCATCTCAATGCCATGGATACAACAGTTGCAATTGCAACAAAATTGAGTTCATAACTCAACAAAAATATCTAGATCTTTATTCGGATGACAAATTTACTTGGCAAGTTCATTATAACTTTGTTATTAAAAAATTAAACACCTATATATCTTTCCACATAAAACATTTATTCTCCTTTAAACAGAAACTAATTATTTTCAAATCACTAATTGTTTCGGTACTTGACTACGGCATAGAATGCTGGTTTTTGTAAATAAACAACAATTGAAAAATAATAAATAAATGCAAAAAAATTCTAAATAATGTTTACATCAATTTTAATAAAAAATCCTTATTGGAAAAAAATAATATTAGGAAAAAATAGAAGTTCATTACATTTAAAGAAAGATTCATTTACCAAACAATTTTGAAAAATATCTTTGAAGTAAATAAACTAAAAAACAATTTTAACGACGGAAAAACAATTAGACACAATTGGCTAAGAACTTTCAATATTACTAAATTAATAAATAATTTTGGTTAAACATTGGAAAACCAAATTAATTACAAATTATTTAGCCCATTAAAGTGGGAAATACACATTTTACAAAACTTCAAAAATATTAAAATCAGTTAATATCTGATGTAGTTCATGAAAAAATAACTCTTAATTTAACTTAATTTTAAGTATTTATATCAAACTATTAGCACCTATACCACAGGTATTCGTACTCAACAGTATTCCAAGCAGAAACATATGCCATGTTACAATGTGCCTATGAAAATATAAAACGTAAATACAAAAATAGGAATATTTATATATTTACTGATAGCCAGGCAGCTTTTATAGCCCTGTATTTTTCCAACACTTAACTCTAAACTAGTACGGGAATGTAAACAAAACCTTAACAGTGTCGCTGAACATAATTGGGTAAAGCTAATACGGGTACCAGGACACAAAGGGATTGAAGATAATGAGCTAGTAGACAAATTAGCAAAAAAAAGGAGCTGAAAACTCATTCATTGGTCCAGAACCAGTTTGTGGGATCTCCCGTTGAAACCACTAAAACTGCCATTCGAGATTGGGTAAGGAAACAGCAAAAGACCTATTGGAATAATCTTTCAGGGCAGAAACACTCAAAGCTCTTTATGAAAGAGCCTTTAAGGAAAAGAGCCAGGGAACTTATTAATTTAAGTAAGAACCCAGACTCTTTACAGGTCACTCCCACTTAATGAAACACCTTTTTAATACAAAGGTGTAGTCCGTCTCAGTCAGCAAGGCAGTCCCTTCAGGCGTTGGGACTGAGAACTTGAAAAAATAGGGGAGAAAGGGTATAAGGTAAGTGGGGGTAGGGAGGAAAGATTACAACAGTGTTGGCAGAGCTTTACCTCGTTATTATCGGCTTTAAATAACTATATTTCCGAAGAGCTGAATTCTCAAAATGCTAAAAAAAGGATCACATAAGGCCTTTTTTTAATTCCGTTACAATACTCTGATACCCTTTCACCCCTATTTTTTCAAGTTCTCAGTCCCAATGCCTGAGGGGACTGCCTTCCTCAAATGGATTGACTATAGTTTCAAATCCTTCTCGCCAAAGATGTGGAAAAGCTGATGAAACAGCATTACACATCCTATGTGAGTGTGAAGCGCTTGCGAGCACGAGACACAATTTGATAGATGTGGGTTTTCCCAATCCCTCCAACTATGTGTCAATACCCATGCATAAAACACTACAGATAGGCAAAATCTTAGGACTTACGCAGAATTAAAGACATTGGGACACACAATAGGTCTTTTGAGGCCGCAGTGTTAGGGACTTAATAGTACCTCCCATTTTATGTTATGTTACATACAATGTCATAGTTTTCCAGTAGAATAGGGAGAATTGAAATTCGTTACTGAAGGAGCTTATTTTTTTTTTCATCTTCAATCTTCAGTATTTAGTTATGACGGAGATAAACAGCTTGTTTGGTGAGAATATACAATCACTTTAGCTCAGTCAAGATTACAGTGAATACATTAAACTTTAATGTAAACTGCCTTTACATATTTAAACTTGAGGCAAACAGTTCTTCATAAACTATAGCGAATGCCTCAACACACCGTGTACCTCCTTTCAGAAAAATTGAAATTACACCTCCTCTCTGATGTAAGAAGTAAAACAATGGAAAAAGCGCTATATGGCAAAAGATATCTAACTTTTTTTTTTTTTGAGAAGAATTTTTTTTTAGTATCTGGAAATTGTTATAAATTCCACATTTCACATTTCTTTTTGCAGTAAAAACCTCTTAATTGCCATTTCGATTTTGAAGTCTTATTACTATAATATCAAGCAATTTTGTTTTATTACACAGTCATAACTATTTCTGCTTTGTAAATGTAAATGTTAGCTTTGCCGAATTTATAAATACTTAATGTAAACACATTTTGTCCCACATTCAACGATATCCCTGAATTTAATTTGAGTGAAGCATTGCTTATAAATCTCCACATTTAATACTCATTGATATATTGTAAGCGTAATAATATGAATTTTTTATTATTGAGTTCTTTAGTAAAAGTTGCTAGAGTCTAGACAATAAAACTTTGCTGAAAGAAATCGTGGAGTTCCTGGACATTGTGCTTTAAGAATTAACCTTCCCAAGTAACAGCAATTCTCCTGCAAGCACTTCTGCCACCGGGTTTTCCAACAGAGCAATCACGTTGTGTGATATGCAGCTCTTCTACTTTCTCTTTTCTGCACGTTCTTTGAAAAGGACAGCTTAAAACTCTCCACCGTCCCTTTCTTTCTTTTCCTCAGTCATTCGTGTGTTTCAGGAACGCCACAAATCTTGTGCGCTCTTTATTCCCATCCTGCTGCCTTCATCCATTTTCCCACAGAGACTGCTACTTAAGCGCGCTGTAATCCATAAGCGACAACACTGATTTTTGTCATCTTCCGAACCGCAATTAGGGAGCGAAGATTGCTTTCTTTTCATTGGCTCTCCGATGATCAATCGTAGATAGGCTTTGCTCGATGTTCTATAGGAAAAGCCTCTAAAACCTGAGTCTCCTGTAATTGTATTGGATGATAGGGGACGGTCTTAAAATACGGTAAGGCAATAATCTATTGAGTCAGGATATGTATTTAGCCAGGAAAGATTTACAATAAACCAATCAGAATAATGAAAACTAAACCGAACTTTTTAAATTAACTTTAAAAGGAACCATAAGACAGAACAATTATCTTTTTCTAATTAAAACTTTAGATAATTAGAACTCAGTTATCATTAAAATTGAAATTCAAATAGGGGATTACAAAATTTAAGACGAATTGAGATTTAAGGAGAGATTTAAAAATTCCTTTCTGCATTTGGAGATAATTGAATCCATAAGAAAGAAGGAAATATGTATAAAGGAGAAAGAACATTCTTTCAGAGTTTTTTCAGGAATTCTGTGGAATTTAATTACTGAAATAATTTCGCTACATTAGCAAGTTGAAGCAATTGCAATAGAGATAAGAATTTAATATATTTTTATTCTAAAGCATCGTGCAAAACATTTGCGGGAGATATTTAGTAATCTTCAGTTTCACAGTATATTTCCATGATAATTTTAAGAAAATGACTAAAATTCCTAGCTACAAATAGACTCATTGGCCTTTCCAGTTCGTTGATCTTTCTGCTGCACGAAGAGCAGGTGAATTGCTGAAAAACTTTTTACCCATGAGCAAAGCACTGTAAATTCAGTCTTATTCAAATCAAAATTATCAAATATTACCTTTATCAAGTTAAGAAATATATTTGAAAAGAAATTCAATGTCTGTCCGAAAAATGGGCTTATTTCAAATAATGTGGGATTTTTCTTACAATTCGATTAAATGCTTTCGAAAAACTTATTGAATTCGTTTAATTTATTCATTTGAAATAAAAATCTAATGCATTACGTCTTTATAAACGCACCATCCACACTTTTTAAAATTTGTTTGACGATTCTGCAATAATAAAATTCTGTCATGAATTATTAGGAGGATCGTACAAACTTAGTTGCATTAAATCAAAATAAACTAGTTTTACTCTTGTTGAATAAGAAAATTTATTTGAAAAGGTAATATTTTTTCTGAGATTTGTAATTTTTCTAAACTTCTTTAGATATCAGCAATTGCTACATTAATTTCTGTACTGTTGAATCTACTTTGAATCTTATCAGTTTTCTGTGACAATATACTAAGAAAAGTAAAGAAAATTGGTTTCTAAAAGAAGTCATATAAGATACAAAATGCATTCTATTGAAGAAACAGGGAGTGTTTTAAAAAAATATATTAATTAACTATGATACACAATGATCCATTTGAAATACGGAAATTACTAATATGGGATAGGTAAAGTGAAAAATATTTAGTATAAATATTACATAACAATAAATATAACATATAAGTTTAACAATATAAGTATAACAATAAATTTGTTGTTAATGAACTTGTCAACTTATACCATCCAATTAATTAAAGAAAAGACCATACACACAAATAGTAAAATGTATTCAAACAATCCAAAATTGCAATATCTTCTATTACAATTGGGACATACACTATTACAAATATTTCACATTCTTGTATCCTTCATTTTATTTTTATTAAAGGTTTATTTGATAAAGAAATAGTCCAAAACATAAAAAAATGAATTTTAAAAGAAACTAATAGGACGAATAAGAAGACGATTGCTAAGTCGGATTTTAATTTGTCTTTAAGTTAAATATTAGTGATATCTCTTCCTTCGTTGTATCTTTATTACGGTTCTCTTTACTTTCACTATGTAGTTTGTTTTGGGTTTTTTTGGTCTTTTTTCTGTATGTGTGCTGTATTTAAGTACATTGAATAGCTTAAAAAGCATTTTGGTAGAATCAGAGCAAGAAGATGAACAGCCCCAAAATAGAGGCTCTTACAGACGCCAGCTTCACGATACAAACTGAAAGTGAAGGAAGAACCGACCGGTCCAATGCTCAACCGTCATAAGCCTCAGAAAAAAAAAAACTGTATGCTCATTTTAAGGTAACCTGGGATCCGTTTGAGAAATAGTCAGCGAGAAATCACTGATCTCCGTCAACCCAAACCCTCTTCCTCCATTGAAGTTGCTGCAACTTCAAACCAAAGATTTCTTAAAGGTTACTTTAAATTTTAAAGGTCGAAAGTTCCACTTTGGGGCTGCAACTTCTAATATTTCAAGTGAAAAGCCTATTTAAAGAGATATAAAGAGATATTTCTAGTAATTTACCACAAGTATAGACACTCAACTGTACTTCATTCCATCGTAGAAATGAAACTACCCATTAAAGAAAATACTTTATTTCTCCAAACCATGACCATTTAATGAAATGCTATCAATTTTCCGTATATATATTTTAAAGACTCTGATATATATTTTTAACCTGAACAGAGGTTAAAATCTTCTGAGTAAAGGTAAGCCAGATCTTGGATATAATTACTGCGGATATTTCCGGTGGAGTTTTAATGGCTTAGCATGATGAACAATTATACTGGAAACCTTGCCATTGTATTTGGAAGTTGCAAATTCTTCATCCTTCTTAAGAGATTTCCCAGCATTGTACATATCTCGATGTGTAATCTCTTGTCTTGGGGGACTATAAAACTAATGGAATGCAGCTCTTACTTCTCGACCTATTAAACCAAGGTCATTAGCTTCACTGATTCCAAATTCCCCTTTACATAGAGAAAACTTCCAGATGCGTCGGCTCTTTGCCTCATTTTCTCCATTATCTTATGGCAACCTGCTGCGCCTCTTTATTGAGTACTGGATCTCCTGCGAAGCCGTTTTCCGGTAATTCCGGTATTCATAAACATACCAGAGAAAGAAAATAGAGATTTGTGCACGTTTTCACTGATTTGTTAAGTTTTTGTTCCTGTATCTTTTGATTCGTAATTAAAATCGGAAACAGAATATCCTGTTGATTAAAGTGAATTATTTTCGTAGCGTAATAGGGTATCGTGTATCTTGAAGGACTTGGAGCATTACTTTTTTCATGTATCAAATTATTCTTTTTATTTATTTATACTTTGTTTTTACTTCTTACGAAAATCCAGGAAATTTAATTAATATGACTTTACATTCACATGCAACTCAAATGGATTCTCAGAGGTTTTACTGATTAATCAGCTGCTTTCAAAATAAACCAATCATTGTTGTTTATCATTAAATTGCATCTTTACTTCTCGAGCTGATTACTTAAAGCTACTTCACACACAAGCTTGTCGTCTGCTGTCAGTCTAAAAAGAGTATCACCGCCATGTTGAATTTCTAATGAGATAATGAAATGAAAAACGATTTTTCAAATACTTAGAAGAAATTATCTATTGTTAATAAATATGTATGTGATATTTAAAGTAGAAGCTTTCACTGATTAAAAAGGTGTGTGGGAGAACAATAAAATAATCCACTTACAGATATCCATACAAATACCCTTAAATGCATAGATGCAGTGATCTTATAAGCTTTCTTACAGATTTTTCGTTCGGATAGCTGCCGATATCCACAAACTAGATTACATTCACTTCATTTACTTTATTTTATTTTTAGTTTCCTTTATTTTCTAACCGTTAGTTATATATGAAATCAATGTAATAGAAATTTCTAGTCAGAATGAAAACAATTATTCTCATAATTAAAACAAGATGCTTGATTGAAGAGTTATTTCGATACAGTAAATCTTGTGCCGTTTTATTCTTGCTAACAGTTGTTTTTTTTTTTCAGTCTTAAGTGCTTAACTTGTTTCATATACGTTTAAAATGCAGTTTAATTTAGGATATGTTAATTGTTGAATTGTCTTAAAAATGTTGATCGAATATTCTCACTTTGAAATATTGCTTGAATGCTTAAACCAATTTTATAAATTATTCTAATTCTGTCTTTTGTTTCTTTTTTTCTTAGTTCCACCACGATGGGTTCATGAGCCCAGTGACATGGATGTGATGGTCGGGAAGAGCGTTCTGCTCGATTGTCAGGCAGAAGGTTTTCCGAAGCCTTCCATTTCGTGGATGAAAGTAGTAGGTAATTTCCCCTCGATCCATTCGCCAGCGTAAAGAGCTTCAGCATGCAACGCCAAGGTCCCACTATAACTACCTTTCCTCCCTCTCTGCTCCCAGTGGAAGAGACAATAGATCTATTCTTAAGGAAAAGACGTCGCAATTTCCCCTGAAGCTCTGTTTGTGTGCTTCTCGTAAATGCGACTCAAATTAGCGGCAACAAATGTAGAATCCTTGGGACTAAAATGACTTGTAATACGCCCTAAATAGCATCTCTCTCAATAGTCCAATCTTCATATCTCAGAAACCGAACATTTAAAAGAAAAGGATCTTAATAGCCCATATAATGACTTAGAAAAGAAATAAAAGAACTATTAGAAAGATATCCTATTCACAAAGAATATAACAACCACGCTATTTAACATGTTCTATTGAGTTCATATATAAATGCATAATATCTATTATGGAAGACTTAGAATTACCAAAATTGAGAATAAGATCACTTGATATTTTTTTTAGTTGCTTAATATCTTTCTAATGGATTCATCTGTTGATCAATCTTCTTCCACTCAGAAGATTTAGAAAATATTTTAATTTTTTTTTGGACGATGCTTAAAATATTATCCTTATTTACTGTTCTCATTTTAAAGTTCTTTATAAAATTACAAATATGAAATCATCTTCCAAAATAGATGTCGGTAAGGGACGTTGTAAGGCAGTTAAATCTGAAAAAAGACCAGCTAAAATTATAAAATTATAGCTACTGGCGTACGTAACGCTAACAGTGTTTCAGAAGATTCTAGATAAGATTATTAGTTTTCTCCACCTTCATGACCAGCTGTTCTCGGCAATTCTCGCGTTTATAATATAAAGTCATTGAAGTCATTGAATATAAAGTATTTGAACTACGTAAATAAACTAAACTAAATAATAGCGCTTTTCAGAGATGCTCTCGTACCTCTTTTAGTTTAAATCGAAATAATTAGTTATATCAGGGATGGATTTTACTTTTGATTTACAAAACTTCGAGCTCTATATCGATGCAAAGTGATTTTTATCTTTATAAACAAAAAACTTAAAAATTCAAAAAGTAAAAATTTGGTTTAGATAGCTTTTGTAGAAGGAGAGAGCTAAAATATCCATAAATCTATAATGTATATAGAGGAGGATGTTGGTTGGTTTGTAGGTTTGTTTGCTACACTCCTAGGCCCGTTGACCTTTGGTCCAAACTTTGCAGAATTACTCTTTAGGACCCAGCGGAAAAAACCTGTAACACCACCCTCAGGGATTGAAAAGGGATAAAATAGCGCCAGAAATTGGATTGGTGTTGACAGTGAGAACTACACAATTATTCTTCTGCAAAATAGCGCCCTACTGTCGATAATTGGAATTAAATTATGGTTGTTCAAAATAGTGCTACATATCCATCTGGATATTAAATATTGTTCCGCAACAATTGCAACTAAAATATTGCTTGCATAATAGCGCCACATAGCAACCTAGTCGCGACAATTAGAACTAAACTATAATAGCACCACATATGCACCTAAAGGCGAAAATGAGAACTAAACAAATTGTGGTGCAACAATTGAACTAAAACATTGTTGTGCGTAATCGCGCCACGTATGCATTTGGTACTGACAATGGAACTACACAAATATTGTTGTGCATTAATTGGAACTAAAATATTGTTGTACATAATAGCAATGGGGTTTTCGGGATATAGATAGATTTGCAATGATCAGATGACTTTTTATGAACTGGGGAAGGTTTGAAGTAATAGGGTTATGACGTTACAAAATTCGAATATCCTGGAACTAAGGATGTAAATGAAGAAGGGGAAAAAGGGTTGGAAGTCTTTTATATTCTCCAATCTTGGTATTAATTCATATCTAGGAATCTCGAGTTACAAAATTCGAATAACCTGGAATGGGTGTACATGGTAGCGGTGAGTGGATGGGCAAACATTGTTGAATGATACTTCTACGGGGATTTCGGAATAGATATAGATTTGTAATGAGATCTTTTGAGTTATTTTTTTTTTTATACCAACCGGGAAAGTTTAGAAGTGATCTCGAAATTGCAATTTTTTTATCATCCATATCAGAACATTTGTTTTTTTGTAATCCGAGCGAAGAATGGGTCTTTCTGCTAGTAGGCCTATAAATATATATAAACGGAACTTATATTGCCAAAGATACAGTGTTCTAACGATTCATAATTACAGTAGGTTGATTCCCTAAGATTAAGAATAAGATTAACTCTCCTCAATTTCCTAAGAGAAGAGATTATAAATGTTCACTTCATTTTTTTTAATAAGGAAAAAAATAACATTATTACTTCTCCATTTTTTTTAAAAAAGGGCAAAATTAAACAAACACATACGTAACTATGTATTTAAACTCAATGAAGAACTTTCTAAATTTATAATAATTAATAGATTAGTTGAATCTTCATCATAAATTTCTCATCATCTTGTATCAGTGTTATATTAAAAAATATCATTTCGTTATACTTTTTTTTTCACAAATATTATAATAACTTTTGTAAAACAAGCAGAAACTTGACATTCGTAATTTAAGTGAAAAAGCTATCCTGGCTTGCCATTGGCTGCAAGTTTTTGAAAGACTCCGTACGGATAATGGATACACTGTTGATTTCTTCTGAAAGAGTGCAGGGTATGGATTTGAGTAATTGCCTTTGCTGGCGTCCATCCAACATCAACAGTCTCGGAATGTTATGTTCCAGAAAACAAGAGGTTTTGTCTCTGTTTCCCCTCCGGATAACTTGCGAATGGAGATCTGCAATTTTTTTGGAAACTCTGTAAGAGGAAAGTAAGTGGGAATTGTTAAATATGACATTAGAGGTTTGATATAGACCAGAGTTTAAAAAAAAAGCTTCCTACTCTTCGTAAATCAAAGGAAAAGATGAGTGTTTTTTCCTGAATTTTCTTTATTATCAGCGTATGATTCAATTTCGACTTTTAAAATATTAAATTAAAGAAAATGAAAGTAAAAAGTCTTCTTTTCTTTATAAATTTGTTTTATTATTGCTATTTATAATTATAATATAAAAATTCAAAACCAAAAAAGTCACGGAGCTGATAAATTAAAATAAAGTTCAAAGTTACTGCTTTACTTTAGCCTACTTTACTCGGAAAGTAAGGTTTATCCCAATCAGTCTGTGTGGTGTTTGTATGTCTCTTCCCAATAACTTTTGAACCGTTGTATGAATCTTATTGAAACCCGATATCCCATAGGACTAAAGACGATCTAAGTTTTGAAATCTTTTCCCAATGTATCTTTATCGAGAAATTAGTACGAGGGGCGATAAAAATTCCCATCGAAAAGTATTAAAAACTACACAATGAATATCTACCGATATAAAAAAAAGAGGTAGATTCTTCAGTAGTTTCAGGAAGTTTAACTGGATTTAATCTTTTTTTTTTTTCAGGGAATAGAAAATTATTAAAGTCTAAAATTTAGCATATTTAAATTTCAGCATATTTATGTTATTTTCACGCCTTATAAAATAATAATAATAATAATAATAACAAAATTTTAGGATAAAATTTTAAAGAAAGCAGACCTTTTATTTTCATTAGGAATAACCCATTCAGGAATTGCTATAGTTAGCAGCAGGTCTTGTGTTCAAATTTGTTCCATAAATGTTATGAAAATAATAACAATAGTATTTAAATAACGAAATTGCTGAAATATATATTTATTATAAATACACGATGGAGACAGTGACCCCCTCAAAAACTAAAAGCAAGAAAATAAAAAACAAGAACAAAATGCGGAATCGAAATCCTTGGGCAGCACTCAGGCTACCACAAAAGGTACTCGACCACAAAAAGAAGGAAAAAAATATATAAATAAATAAATATATAATAAAAAAATATATAAATAAACCCTCTGATGGATAAAAGAAAAGCAATTAATTCAAATAAGAATGCCTTTTTAAGTCGAGCTGATACTCTGGGACGGTCGTTTCGAGCTTGTTGGGCTCTCTTCAGCCAGAGCTAATCAGCCAGTGCAAGGCTCAAGCTCGAAACATCCGTCCGAGATTATCAGCTCGACTCAAAAAGGCATTCTTATTTGAATTAATTGCTTTTCTTTTACCCATCAGAAGTTTGTTATTTATTTATTTATATGTATTTTTCTTCTTCTTTTTTTGGTCAAATACCTTTTGTGCTAGCCTGAGTGATGCCCAAGGATTTGGATTCCACATTTTGTTCTTGTTTTTTATTTTCTTGCTTTTAGTTTTTGAGGGGTCACTATCTCCATCGTGTATTCACAATACCTTCCCTCGTACGCCTTTTGAGTCTTGCACTTGCTGATTAGCTCTGGCTGAGGAGAACCCAACAAGCTCGAACGGCCGTCCCAGAGTATCAGCTCGACTCAAAAAGGCATTCTTATTTGAATATATTTATTATTTATGACATTTTAAGAGCAAATCCAGATTATACTTTATCAAAAGATATTTGACATTTGTACGAAGTATCATTTTATAATAATTTTTGGTATTAAATGTCGTTTTCTAATATTATCCTTTATTATCCCAAATATGCGGTTTCTGTAGTAATGGGAGGGGAGGGCAGGATCAATATTTTAAACTAATCGTTTTGATATTTCGGATAGTACAAAATAATAAGTCCAGCTCGTTGCACATTTTATCCTCTTTGCTTACTTGCCGTCCCTGCTAAAATAATTCCAAATTTTTGTAACATTAGGCCTACATAACGCATTATTGTAACAATCAAGAAAAATGAGAAGTGTGCAATATACCATACACTAAATCTTAGCATATTGTCCGTCTTAGAATTCTTTGGCTCTTTGTTAGCTGTCCGACAATAAACTTAATGTATGCTTTCTCTCTAATGAGTTATCGCAACGATAAATGATGCTAAATAAAATTCACTGTTACGATGATATAACGAAGAAATCACTCACCATAACATTATTAGTCATGAAACTCGCCCCCATCAATCTGTAAAATTTTAGTTTGCATAGAATAATGAATGCTTAGTTACAAGTATTTTTTGATGAGTCTCGTAGTTCCTCTGTTTTCCATTGTATCATGTTACCGTCGATAAGTACGTCACAAGTAGAAAAAACATTATTTCAGGAATAACGAAAAGACATTAACAGTGAAAACATTATAACTCAAAATGAAAGAAAAACTCGCAGAATGATATTAAGCATTTAACGTATAAGAATGTACGTAATAAAGTGTATACGATAAAGTACGATATGAGCTTTTTATTTAGGGAGGGTGTTGTTAAATTATTATTTAATGTTAATTCCTTCTCAGTGATAAAGTAACAACTATTTAAGTTTTAAAGTAAATGAAATGAAAATTATCTTTACATGCATGTAATCAGTAATTAATCTATAAAATTAAAAATCAAATAATATGAATTCTATAGGATTTAATGCGTTAGTAGACGTTGCTTAATAGTTTTTGTATTTTAATGCCATCTACTTTACTTTTTTCCGTTTTTAGAGACGTTTTACAATGGATTAAAAATGCATGGGATTCCATACATAACTGATATTCTGTTGTTTGCAGGTGCAAAGGTGGCAGTGTGTTCCTCTTTTCAGGGAAGCTACGCTAGAGCCTAAAGCGAAAAACCTCTATTTTCTTCCGTCTGCTTCTATTAGCAGTAGAGAAGAAAAAAAACTGTCCACTGCTCCGGAATTTATATACCCGAATCGAGGCGTCTCGGTCTCTTCACTTTGCGATAGCCGTAGGCAGAGTTAATCCAGTCGTACTGTAACAGAAGGGAATGGGGCTACGGAAGATACGAAAAAAGGAGCGAAGATTTTATGGACGGATAAATCCGAGCTCGGTTGTATATTGGAAGTGAGAGGACATAGCTCAGTGTTGGATGGCCTCGGGTTTCTTTTTTCTCGAGCAGGACTGACAGCATTTACTGCAGAACGGTCTGTCCACACCTCGAGCAAATGCCTCAGGTTGAATGGAAGAAATTCATCTTCCGGTCCGTCAAGGTAATTCGGAACGAAGGTAAAGGAGATTTCTCAGCTTACAATTTATCTACATTTTTTTTTAACAACCCAAGTCATAAGAAAGTGTGGGTGTGTTTATTCTGTAATGTCGTAAACTTGTCGGAAAAAATATCTTCAAACATAAGACTGGATAAAATCGAGATTTTGTAATAGTTTTACAGCTGAAATCATATCGTGGCAAAATGACAGACGTGTATTTCGATCACATTTATGTGACAATAAAAGGCTGCCAAGAGCTTTCAGGTGTGAAGAATTCGCTATAAACTGTTATTTGGTTTTGTCGTGACTGCTTTTCAGAGTCTACGATGCGTTACTAGTAAATTGAACAGTTTCGAGTCCATGTCTTCTGCAAATGCTTTCCCACTAACTTACCAATAAATCTGATTGCATGGTTTGTGTTTTGTTTGTTTTGGTAATATTAGAATATTTTACATTAAAATGGCATCTTTTTTTATTTTCTTCAGTTTGATTAAACAAGTTTTAATACTTGCTTAAGATGAACAATAGATTTTTAATTACACTACGAAAGACATTGACAGACTGTTAAAAAAATGTCATAACTAATGTGCGGATTTAATTTGCATGCTGTATATAAGAGCCACAGTTTGTTTCCCCTCGCCTTCAGTAATTGTCCATTTCCAACATAGTCAAGAGAAATGTCTCCATTGTTTCCTAGATTGAAAAAAATAAAAGAAGGTCTTTGAAAATAGATGCCTGTTGATCAATGTTATTTTCTTTTTCTTTTCCCATGAAACCCCGTAGGACTTTTTGAAATGTAATTAATCTTAATAATACTTATGGGTTGATTTAAGAGTATAAAAACTTTAGATGTCCCTTAATTACTTTCAGTGATTTCTTATCATTGATTTGTATTAATTAGCTTTTAGAGAAATAAAATCCCATTTTAAATATTGCCAATTAATAATTATATATTTTATAGGACACATCCGGGTGGTTTAAGGGTTTAATAACGAATAAACTCTTGTCATGTCTTCATTTCATCCATATATATATATACTTTCTAGAATAACAGATTATTCTCTAGAAAACTTCCTTTTCCAGACATTTTTAAATTATTGAAAAACAAATGTGTAGTTTGATAATTATTTTAATAGTGTGAATCAAAGCGGCTTGAATCCTCGGAACTGGTGTTCACATCAAAAAGGCTTATCTGAATTTGCTACAAAAATATCAGTTAAAATCGTTTACCCGATATTTTTTAGAAAGAATTTTTACATTTATGTGAAAATAATTTGTAAAATAATAAGACCCACAAAAATCACATTTTAAAAAAAATTATAAAATTAACAACATCATTGTTAAGTATTTTTATAAATTTTTAAAAAATGTGATTTTTGTGTATCTTATTATTTTATCAAATTAATTTCAACATACGTTAAAAAAACTTTTTGTAAATAATTTAAGGTAAAAAAATAGCAACACATAAGACAAAAAACATTTAAAAAGTTTTTTTTTTTAAATATTCTTAACATTCAGGAGCCTTTCGGGTTCCTTTGCGGAAAATCCCTCTTCAACAACCTTACTTTTTAAAGGTTTCTTTTTAACTTTTTAAATTTTGTGTTGATATTTTTTACGCTGATGTCTCATATCTAGCAATTTGAAGATATTATTTTTAATTCGAATTCCCACGATTAAGTTATTATTAATGAAAGATAGTATTCAGTTAAAATAAATGTTGAATATACAAATACTGTAAACCCCCCCCCCCCGATGAGGGATTTTTTCCCATTATAGGTAAAATTGATTTGATATTTCGGCTCGGTTCGTTGATCCTTCATCAGAAAGATGTTTGAGAATTAACTGAACTTCTATTTCAGAACTACGTTATTTTATCAAAGTTTACAAAGTCTTGGAGAAGGACACGAAATCGTCTGCTACAAAACATTAACTTTGATAAAATAACAATCCAGAAGTTTTTGTAATTTCAAAACATCTTCTAACGAAGGCTCTAGCAACAGAGCCCGAAGCATCGAATCAGCTTCACCCAGAGTGAGAAAATCCCTCATCAAAGGTTACATTCTTTGTATATTCAATTATTACGGCCTACTCCTCCTTCAAATCCAAGTTTATAATAAGTGTTTATTTAAACACAATTTTCTGGTGTGCAATGGAAACTCATAATCGTCCCTATTCCTCCAGCAATGCTATTACTCTTAAAGAGGCGCCAACTATCTTGTAGTTACGGCACTCCATCTCCACTTTGACTGATTAATAGAATTATTTTGAAAATGTAGGCTGTCATTGTCGTAAGCTTAACAGAGTATTTTTCCACCATTTCGATGATTAATTTGTCTTGGAGCTACTTTGCTGTAAAATTCCGTGAATTGGTATTTTTTTCTGTACTGTCCTGTGCAGATTTCCTTCGACATTCCTCATATCCTCTCCGTGGCATTTTTACACCGTTAAGCTGCTACTGACGGGAAGAATTATGTCAGTCTGTGAAATTGCGGGGGAAAGTGAGGCTCAAGCGCCATTAAGTGACAAGTCTGCTCTCGTAGCAAACTGATACGACGCTCGCTTTCCACTTCCATCTGTAATTACTCTAATTGTGAAATTGTATGTTCACCCACGTTTATTAATGAAGTCACTTGCAACACATTCCAAGACTTGGCAGAAAGAGAGAAAAGGATAGGGCAAAGCTATCATCTTCCTTCTGAAACAAGCATCTTCTTTGGAACTTCTTTGTTCATCTGTCACTAACTGTGTTCGTTAAGTATTTCTGATACAACATTTATTTAAACTCTTCATCACTGTTAATTGCTGACAGATATTTTGAAAATGCCTTCCAGTTGTTTCTTCTTTTCTTGGAAAATGATATATCTTATCTTGCGGTTATAAATAACTAATGTTACTGCATTGCTTTCATAATTTCAGTGAACTTTATCGATAATTGATTGTTGCAAGAATCACTGACTTTCGAAAAGGATTTATTGAATGAAAAACAAATATCTTTACTGAAACAATTTGAAAATAGGTTTTAAAAAATCAATATATATAAACTAGTGAAATTATTAGATAAGAAAGGATAGTTTGAAAAGTATTTTCTCTAAAGATTACAACAATGCAGGAATAGCATAGATAATGTGCAAACTTTCGAAATTAGGGTAAGGTCCAAAACTATTTAGACAGTGATACTAATTTAGCATTGTAATGGCTGTTTGTGTTCATTTATTGTGATAATGACGATTTACAGAAATTTATGCTTATCGGTTAGTATAATTTCTATCAAAATCAACAGACAGAGAAACTTTGAAAACATTTATTCTGTTATTACAATTATAACAGAAATAATGTTGTTGTTGTTTGGGGTTTAATGGCGCAAAAGCAGCTGTGGCTAAGCTGCGCCATATTACAATTATGTACTTATAACATAATTAATTTTTTAATTTATCGCCGTTATAAAGGAAATGTATCTAGACCTCCCCGAGTCTTCATCTATTAGCAAAACCATTATATCTCATTTTTGTCAATCTCAACCTACATAGGATGCGTAGTTTACTAGTTATTTTGCTCTCAAACATATCCATACATTTGAAACTTGATATTTCGACCTAAAATTGCATTTTAAAACTTTATTTTTTTTTTCGTTTTTTTGTTTTTTCCCTCTCCAATATATTAAGGGAACATTAAAAAGTTTTGACCAGCTTTATAATAGCTTCTGGTACTTGGCTATCATGTAGTATGAAAGTTGTTAACCGTAACAGCTACGACAGTAAAGGGATAAGTATTAGTACAGGTAATACCAAATCAGAAATCTTTACATTCTTAATGTAAAGACTGCTTTTTCTATGTTACGGGTTTCTGCTAAAACATAGTGTAAACTTCTTAAGTAATACTTTTCCATTCCAATTTCTTCTAACGAATGGAAAGTAAACCCAACGTTATCGTTGATTTTTAAATTCATTTTTTTTCCTCCTTTCTTTCTTTCCTTTCTCCTGTATTTTCTAATCCAAGAGTAATGAGCCAAACATAATACAGACTGAAGAGAAGAAAAACTGAAATCTACAGGAAGGAGAAGAAAGCTCAAAGAACCCCTCTACATCTCTGCAACTCTTCTGTATGGTAGAACGAACATGGATTGCCAATAAAGATGCCAGGGAATTGGGATTTTTTTCCCCTCTTCTTCGAAGAGAAGTGGAGAAACAGACATCTAATACCTATTGGAAAGTAGTGTACCGAGCCAAAGAAAAATGTCAGTGGTGTGCACGTCAGAAACCTACTTCCTATACAACATATACTTCCTGTTTTCGTTGTCGGTGTTGCCGCTTTACGAAGACAATATTTTCTTACTCCCACTATTTCTTTGAATAGTTCAATACGACAATGCATTCAGTAAAAACTATTCACTGTTCTTTATTCAACGATGATAGTATTAAAAAAAAACCTTTGAAACCGTGGATCATTCTCATTCCTTATTTTGTTTCAGACTCTAAGAGAATATTTTAAATCATTGATATCAAATTCCCAGAAATTGGTTACCGAGGAATATTTACATAATCATATTGTCTCAGATCTATTTTTTTTTGTCAATTGCTGCTACTTTTATATCATTTTTTTATGTTTAGCTCTTTTTTTTTTTCATTTCACTTGATGTTCAAAATAGATTTTCTGAATTCTGAATATTTACGAGAGAGAAAATTCGTGTAAGGAATTATGGAGGAAAGAGAAAAGAACTTCTACTTCACGATAAAGGAGAATCATTACTTGAGAACCGCCATCCATTAACATACAGCCAAGCATCAGCTAGTTGCGAATTCCTCTTGAAGCATCGATAAAGATCGATAAAGATCTGATCCAAACTTTTATAAAGCCGCCGTACAAGACTTACAATATCAAGACTATTTAATATAATATTAACTTATTATTTTTTCTTTTTCCCCCTTTATCTGAACTGAAGATGAGAAATGAAATGCAGCATAGAAAGAAATGCTACAAAGAAATGCAGCGTAACCGAAATA
Organism: Thereuonema tuberculata; assembly: GCA_023159025.1. Taxonomy (NCBI): domain Eukaryota; kingdom Metazoa; phylum Arthropoda; class Chilopoda; order Scutigeromorpha; family Scutigeridae; genus Thereuonema; species Thereuonema tuberculata. The sequence goes on from JAFIDM010002131.1 coordinate 51,695,413, forward strand.
TCAAAATATGCGACGATGATTAATCCTTTAAGTTAATTCAGTAATTTTTGTGATTTCAAGCTATTAATACTAATCGGATTTAAGCAACATAAGTAATGAGGATTAAATTATTTTTTTCCAGAATATATGATGATTGTACTTGCTTGGTATTGCAAAAAAGTAAATTAGGATAAGGATAAAAGGAAGAGTCCAATAATTAATTAATCCGTCTCAAAAAAAAAATAACAAAAAAATAAACGTAGACTTTTTTTAGCGACCCATTTGGGGGTTATTGTGATAGCGAACAAAATCGGTAGCTAATGCGTTTGTCCTGTCCGTCCATCCGTCCCTAATAACTCCCGAACGAAAGATCGGCTCGACAAACGGATTTCACCTTCGTGTTCAGAGGCTCAAACACTGTAGGAATGGGGTATATTTTCAGGGTCCAACGCCCTCCAATGTTCGAGATATTTGGCATTGTTTTCATTGAATTTACGTTATTAGCTTAAATGTTAAAAATTAAATCTCATATCAGTTGTCATCTATAGCTTGATGGGTAAGATCTCGGGCTCCTATTCTCAAGGTTGTCTGAACCCGTAAATCTTACTTTTTTTATCAATATCCGCGTGCATTTTTTTTCTTCTTATTTTCCAAACTTTTTTTTAATTTTTTTCTAACTTTTTTTATATTTTCCTTACACGTAATTGTACTTCCTTTTATTATTATTATTTTTATTTTTTTTTTAATATTATAATGGGTTGTCCTTAAATTTATGCTTTAGTACAAAATTATATTCACTTTTTTTTGGGGGTTTTCAAAATTTTGAAAAAACAAGGATTAGGAATTTTTAAGGACCACATTTTAAGGAAAGTAAGCTTTAATTTCTTTCAAAAATTTCTTCTTACTTTTCTGTTATTTTTCATCAACATTTCTTGATAGTAATAATGCTAACAGTAATAATGCTTTCAGAAAGCGATGCAGTCTTTTGTTTCTTTCCTTCTGTGGAACCTAAGGACTACAAAGGCTTCCGGAGTTGAAATCATTTACTGCATTCTATGAAAGGAAATAAACTGGATTAGAATTACTGCGAATCAACAAATATGGCTTAAACAGTTGGTTTCGGAGGCCCTGGAGCATTCACCCGATTTGGAATGTGCCGTATCTTGACTGGAAACACGGTCTTGTCATCAGCTGCTCAATTTGGCAGATGTAATTCTAATAGGAAGTGAACTGGGGAGAAAGACAACACTTGAGACAGCCTTCGTGATGGCAGCGTGGCGGCACCCATTTGCTCAGACGGATTTTAGCGGTCCATTCCCGCGGACAGACTAACAACGGATTAAGGCTTAAAAACTCTTTGGACCACGGTCGTCATTTCCTCGAGCCTCTTACGTTTTTTCTTTTTTTTTTCCCTCGATGAGAATTTTGACGTAGGATTACAAGTTCTACTCTTTTCTTTTCTTTTTTTCCTTCTCTTCAGCAGAGAAGATGACGAAAGAAGGAACAAAAGAAGAAAAGTCACCAAGGAACTCCAAATGACACTGTCCAAACTGGGGCTCACGTTCTCCGAGTTTTCATCTAGCGACAGTTTCATTGAGATTTTTCGGTGAAGATTGGCGTAAAAGACAGGCTTTTACAGTCGGAGCACGTTGTCGTTTTGGCTTTTACCGGGAACGAAGCTTTGCAAGACCGTCGTCGCTTGTAGATCGAATGATGTGTGTTGCTTAACTGTCGGAATTGTAAAGGTTAAGAAAGAGCGAAAGTTGTGTGTAAATGTTTAAAAGTCAAATACCACGGGAATTTATTACAATAAAATGCCAGGAGCAAAACGAAAATCATCAGTTTATTGAAATACGCTGTTTTAATCAAAATTAAGAAAAGGGAGTAAAATGCTACAGAAAGAATCATCTACATTATATTAACTAATAACATTGGTATTTAGATGATATCGAAATTTCTAGAATGTCTTCTAGAAACGTATTATCATTGCATATTTAAAGTAACTATAGCTAAAGATTTTTTTTTTTGGGGGGGGGGGGGTCTTCATTATAAGAAATTTATTAAATTTATGGAATTCATACATAATTTAAGAGCTTTACATATAGGCTAATATGCTATTGCAATACTAACAATAACAATACTAACATATCTTTTTAGGGATTAAGCTTTAACCAATTCATCTATAAAATTTAGTAGCAATTTCCAGAAAGCTTTACTACAAATAACCTCAGAAAACCTCAGAGTAAAGCAAGTTGTATTATTCTTTCTGACAAACATAACGCTTTTGGGTGGTTTTTCTGTCCCTCTTACAGTCTAAATAATAACAAAATTTTAACCCTCCCTTCTTTCTTCAAAACAAAGCAACTTCAACTGTAGTTCAGTTCAGTCTGTTTTAAATGATCATTCCATTTACCATTGCTTTACAAAATTTCATACGAAATATTTATGAAAAGATCTACTAACCGAAGATAACCGAATGTACTGGAAAATGTCTATTGTCGATCATTTCGAAATGTCCGGAAATTGATTGAACAACAGCCAACTCAATAATAGTCCTTTTATTTCTCCGTTATTATGTTCTAAAGCAAAACCTGCATAGAAAAAAAAATAGCGGATAAATTCTAATTTGGCTTATCTGTCTTTGAACTTCTGTATAAAGCTTATTTAATAGTTCTGTTTACTTCGCTTGTACGATTGATTCTTTTAAATGAAGACTTAAATAAACAAATGTTTTAGGCCTACAATTTTCCAACAATTACAGGAGAAAAACACATAGAAACTCTAAATCTTTAATGACTGTCAAATTTTAAACTTGTGTATGTCATACAATTTGACTCCTTTAGTTCTTCCAGTTATTAATGCATTGAATTAACTTCTGCGATCATTGAAGTCAATTCCACTGGTGGTAATTGATTACTGTGGGTTCTAGAATTTCTCTTAATCTGCACTGTGCCAAATCTAATCTGTTATTAGGTGCAGGCGTGAGATCTTGTGACAGCAATAGTACTCTTTCATGTTGTCAGTCTTGCAGGAGGCAAATTCAATTTATTACTAAAAGACCTAATTAAGCTGATGTTGTGAAAGATTAATACCATAAATGATAGTCAAATGAAGGCAACATCTTGTATTTGAATTATTAAGTTAGACAGATAAAATCTCAAATGTACAACAATACAATTTTCGTTGGAATGTTATCCATCTGAAACTATTTAGATTAATGGTAAGTACACATCTAATTTTATCTGAAAATCTCAATTAGCGAGTTGTACAAGTTTAAAGACTGAATAAAACTAAAGTTTTTTAACGTCGGTTAATAAAACTAAAATTGCATTCATTACTTAAGTTATATAAAAACATTATAGTAAAAAATATAAAAAAAACAAAAACAAAAAGAAAATTGAGCCGAAATAAATTATTAGATGATTCAGATCAATGGTTTATTGAAAAATATTTATTTTGCTGTTTTCATCTCGGTCAATACGTGAATTTTCAAAACATTACTTCTTATGAAAATCTGACCACTAATAGCCAAGTTATGGCTGCACTGTTTTCAGAAAAGAGAAGAAGGCATAATCCGATATCCATTAAATTATGATTAGTCGATTTTGGAGGTTTTTTTTTTATTCAAACCAAATTTATGAAAATCGACTTAATGAAAATTGAGTTGTTTCCAGCTTACGGATAATGACTAAATATAATAGGAACTTACGTTATTATTGTGGACAGAAAATGGATCACCTTTCTTATTAAATGCATTTCTCGTCAATATTAATAGAAAGAACTTCTTTCTATTAATAAGATGTGGCAGGTACCATTATTGAGCTCTGCTGATGTGCTTATTTTCTGAATCACTGCCTTTGGATGTAAAACCTCTGAAACCAGATGGAAGATGATGCAACCAGTGTTTCTCCATTGGAGTGTTATTCATTCATAATCAGAATATCCGCTTGATTGACTCCCTAATGACGTTCCCATCTATAAACAATTTGCTCCAATTGGTGAACGCTAATGGCTTCTCTATCGTCCACCCGGAAGCTGGCTTGAATTCATTAATACTCGTTAACAGCTTTCGAACTGTTAGACCATTATCGATGATTTATTAGCAACGAATAGAAGAAATGTAGCTAAACCCATGTCACAGTTACATTTACCTGGCATTGCTTTGCTTAAAGCGGTACCCGATTCTTCTAACTAAGAATGGTTTCCGATATTGTTGGATCTTAGAAAGTTAACATCAGCTTGCCCGACTCAGAGGTCAAAGTTATTTCTCTTATATTTAAATTAAAGTATTCTATTTAGTAATTACCTTTTTGATTATGTATTTGTTTCTGTATTCAGTTAACAATGTTTTACTCATCCATTTCTGAATATGCTAATACAACGAAATTACTAAACCATTTATCTGTGTCTCTGTTGATTACTAGTTGATTTTGTCAACAGCTTAAATCAGTTAACGAAAAACATCCCAGTTCATTCAAAATCTTAAAAATAAGGTAAAAATTCCAGTCGGTATCTTCGAAATCAAAAGAATCTTCTATTCTGCTTTGAAAGTATTGAAAATCTATTCTGGACAAAAAAATGTATTTCTTACCATGTGTCTATTATTGTTTTGTTGTGTCGTTTTGTATACTTTCCTGTTGCCTCGACAGAAACTTAACAAACTTAGGACCAAAGCCTTTTGCAAGTAAAGTAACTGATGCGAATATGGCCATGCTAAACTTTGTAGAATTTTTCTATCAACATATTATAGGATTTTTAAAAAAACTTATTGTCTGACAATTTACTTTGGTTCATTGTTAAGAAGGAAAAATAATCATGAGACATTTATTAATAAATTAATAATTTAAATGGAACCATAAAGAAACAACGCATTTCCAAAACTCTAATTTTGTGCCATATTAAAAGCATATGAAGTTAATATGGCCATCAATTTTTTGTTTCCCCTAAAATGGAAGTTTAGAACCGTTAATCAATGAGAAATGCATTTTTTATTAGAGATAACAATTGAATTTAAAGAAAAATAAAAACTTTTTTTTAATAAAAGTTCTCTAATTTTTTTCTTAAAGACGCAAATTTTTGAAAAGTGAAAATGCAATAATATATTCTTTTGGTTTATTTATGTGCAGTTTTGGGTTTTCTTTCTATTTACATGATTTTAAGCATTTTCGATTGTTTTCTTTGGGAAGTCCAACACAATCTTCATGAACATAAATTCCACAAATTGTACGTAATCTCATTTCTTTCACTTTATTTTTCACAATAAATAGCACAGTATCAGCTCTCAGTATTTTTTTGATGAAGTTTTCTTGGGAATAACCTTTCCCTCTTGTTACTAGGCCCTGGTCCTTTTTCCTTAGCTTCAAATAAACTTTTCTTCAATAATCACGACACGACTGTTGCTAGCAGGTTTCATAACCAGGATAGTATTTCGTTTCTGTTTGGGTGTAGGCAGCAATTGATCGAAAGATCTTTGGTGTGAGGAATTTCGCAAGCTTGTGGGTCAGAGTCATCTGATGGACTTGAAAGCTGATGAAAGTATTCAGAGTTAACCGAATCGGAAGAGGAACTTTTGTGACTTCTACGTCTGTGGTTGCCGATGGCCATATTAACTACCAGGCTGATTTTTCAAGTCTAAAACTTGAAAACTAGACAGTGGGTTAAAGTAATTTAATTTTTGATATCTTAACTAGAATCAACATTGAAAACTCAACATTAAGCAACCAAACAATGGAGCTTATCTTTTAAAAAGACATGAGAACAAATGCGAAATAACTGGAGTGAAACAAGAAGCGAGTTCTCCAAACAACATGACCTCCAGAAAACGGTGACTCAACAACTATCCACGTGCTTCGCTACAATGGCAATTGTTCAAACCCCTCTAGAGACAAATCTGGAACCCATATTAACGCTATCTATCGTTCTCTGTGACGTCAATTGGCCATATTTCTATCATATTTCTTAGTAAATAATGAATGAAGACCATTTTTAAATATATACAAAAGTTTAAAGAGAATAAGAATGAACCTAGGAGTGCCACCATAAAATTAAACTATATGATTAGTAATTACAAATTACTATTTTTTTTATTTGGAAGGTATGGTGTTAAGTATGCTGGTCAAAACAGTTCGGCGAGTAGTAGTTATTGTAAGAAAAAATCATGTGTGACTGACTTAGTTCGACGTAAAATATTATTTTTATATAAGTTACAGGAGAATATTCAGTAATTAGATAAGAAAAAGCATATAATTCTATGAAAAATTATAATGTAAGGCGCATTATGCGATATGCTGTAAAAAAAAATTCCACTCCTTTACAACAAGGAAAAAGAATTTTCGAGGGTGATAACTGGCCTCTAGTAGGATATGTGATTTCCTCGAAGGCTAAGATCGTTGCACACCTGTATGGTATGGAATCGATAAGGTTATCGAGCAGGATTTGGGGACATCTTCGTCACTCCTCAGAGAGGGTTTTTTTCCAGTTCACGAAGATTCAGTGAAGGTGGTGATCTAACTCCAACGTGTCTGTCAAATGCGTCCCAGGCATGCGTAATAGGATTTAATTCGGGGGAATATGCTGGCTCTCTATACGTTCAGTTACGTTCTCTTCAAGCATGTTGTCCACTATCTGAACTCTGAGGTAGAACGTTATAGTCCATGAAAAGGAACGATTCGTCGACGGCTGCAGCATACGGCATGATAGTAGGTCTAAGAATCCACTGGGCCATCAGACTGCCGTTTCGGAAGACCTATAGATCCGTACGCCCACCTATACTTACGCCTGCCAACACCACCAATTCATGTCCAAGTTTCCTGCACAAAAGCGAGATTATTTCGTCTGCCGGGTTTCCTCCAGATAAGAACTCGTTGATTGTCAGACTGAATCTGGACTTGTCAGAGAAGAGAATTTGACTTCACTCGTCGTATCCCTAATGACAATGTTCATCAGCCCAGTTTCTATAAGCCTTGCGGTGTCGTGCGTTTAAACATAGAGACATCATTGGTCTACGAGCATAAAGGCCACCCTGGTGAAGGCGGTTGCGGATAGTTTGAGTTGACAACCTGCGTTCTGTTGCCATGAGAAACTGTCACTGAAAGCTGAGTAGCGTTTTGCCGCCATTCCGACTGGCTGTTAACAATAAATAACTGCCGTCCTGTGCTATAGTTGCTCGCGGATGGCTTTGATCTTGCCTTCTTTGAATATTTCCCATATCGTGGACTCGAATCTACAATCATGAAACAACACTTTATGAAACTTCAAGGGCTTCTGCTACTAACCGCTGTGTCTGACCTGCTTTCAGTAGCTCTCTATGCCGTTATTTCGGTAAATCATGTTGTCGAGAAGACTTCAAGAAACGAAATGTCAGAATAAAAGATCTTCTGGGAATCCTTCGCTTTTATCCTAATCTGTGATTTATGTATTCAAACATTACAATCGTTAATTTTCATATGGAAATGCATGATTTTGCTGTCTACGTCACACTCAACTTATTGCACACTCGACTACGTCACACTCGATTGTCTACGTTTCCCACGTTGTGGCAAGATATTATACGCTTTGCTTGCATAAATGTCGCCAAAGTCGCATGCTCCCCTAATTGCTTTGACCGCTGTATAATCAAGTGATGACCACCATAAAAGTGTCGATTACTTTGAAATATAAAATTGAGCCTTATGAAATAAGTGTTTCTGCTTACCTCCACTTCCTCAGATCTTCTGAACAATGTAGTGAATGCTCTACATCATGTTTCAAAAATTCAGAAAATAAGTTGAAATTTTTTATTCATTTCGAATTATCATTGAAACAATTTTATATGCAGTTAAAAAGATTTAAGTTACAGGAAAAATACTACCATCTAATCCTTAAACAAACTTCCAAAATTATAGTAATTATCTTTAGCAATTATTAAGTCTTGGTAAAAACTGTAAAAAATGTAATTATTTTCACTAGTTTCATTTATTCCAGTATTTCTTCTTGAGATTTCTGAAAGTTTTCTTGAAATTAACTAACAAAGAGGTAGTTACGATAAAAAAAATAAATCTTCGTTCATTCATTATTCTAAAAGTATTATTACAAAAAATGTACATTGAAATCATTTATTTCTGCTTTGACAATTTTTTTTTATCTGTAACAAAAAAAGAAAACATTAACTTATTTCTTTTGATTACGTGAGTAAAATTAGTTTTTTTTTTCAATGTTAGGCTATTTTGGAAGTTTTTAAAAGTAGAAAGAATCAATAAAATGACATGATTCATCCTTTTTTAGTTAATGAATATTGTATAGTTTTATGAAATTTTGCAGATATAGAAAATAAATTAACTGGTAGGGAAAATTTTGCTGATAACAAGAAACAATAAACTAAAAAATTTGTAATTGCATTTAATGTAAACATATAGATATTTTCTAATAACAAAAACATTACAATTACTCAAATAATCTTTACTCCATTGAAATTCAACCAATTACTGTTAACGAACCAATCCCTTTATTAAGCAGCTAACAACATCTGTCATTAAAAACAAAAACAAATGTGGAACGAAATAAAAACAATCAGTTAAAAAAGAAATTTATGTATAATATAAACAATTTCATTAATTCATATCTTTGTTACCATTCCATTCACTATTTAACAAACCTTTCTTGTTCAAAAATTAACACATCTCGTTGTTTTGTCCAATTGTTTAGCTCTTAGTTTTCACCAAGTAGGATAGCGTTAGAATATCAATATCTTTATTTCTATCAATGCATTTTAAGCTTTAAAGATACAACGCTCCAAAATGTTTTAAAAATACAAACTTTCGACGACATTCAGAGGTTTATTCAATTTAGAAGGTAGGCCTAATTTTCCACAATTTCCGATTTTTCTGTGTCTTTACTTTTCAGATATCCTTTATATTATATAAATAACTCATAACTAACTCCTTCTTCCACTTAAAACATCTTTAATCATCAATATTTCCACTTCTTCAGCTGAAGTCTTCTTCATGGAAAAAAACTACAGAAAATGTAGAGAAAAACCTAAAATTTTTTCTCTAACACTTAAAACAGTATTCCAAACATAAACAATCATGTAGTCATTCATGCACAAACTTTCTTGAACAACAAAATAAATTCATACAACATATAACAATCACAAATTCTGAAACAAATAACAATTACTAATTCTTACACAATTCTTCCTTACATAACAATTTATCCTTTATGTTCATAAAAACGTTCTTGAACCCGTCTGGAAGTTTCTGTAATGTATGATCCCTCTTTACAGTTTCACAATTTATTTTGTAAATCACCTTCCTAGGATTGGATCGAATGTTTTGATCAACAACAAATTTTCTATCTTGAAATTATATTTATAAACTGCCTTACGTTTAAAATTACTTAAAATTGTCAACATGCATAAAATGTATTAATGTCGCTGTCTCTTTTATCATTTGCATTTGGAAATCAAAGTAATCTTTTAGACAATATCTCCACTTATTGTATTGACTTTGTTAGTTTGTTTCCAAATGTGCAAATAGAAATTCACATGATTGGGTACGCACTTCATTCAACCAATGTGTAGTCAATTTTCTCAAGAGTTTATATTTACGTTCCGAAATCGATACAGTCCTTAAAAGTAAAGTTCAAAGTTAAGTTAATTATTAATAACATCCAATATTATAAATGTGCAGCAAATCTTAAGCATGGATTAAAAGATTTATTATCTTGCTAAAAAAATAATTTTAAATGAAAAATTAAATTCCAGTAACAATCTACCCTAGATTATTTTTTTTTTTACATACCTTGTAAAATTTCAGTGTTAACTAGAGAATAACGCCAATTTTCGTGGCTTTAAAATATGTTTTCAAAGAAAAGTTACCTATAAGAAAAGTTATAGGTGAAGTTATTTCACCTATAGTATATATAAACAAATTTAAAGTAACGAAAGAAATCTATACATGCTGTATATGTATAAAGTTAAAATTTCCTTATTTTCATATGGTTTTCTGTATTGTTAAGACATTTTTATCAGGATTTTCTATGAATTTATGTCTACCCTGCTTTAAGTGGATTCACTTTAAAGGGCAATTTTTTTCCCCAGTTATCCACTTTAAACAGGAATGGTCTGTTTTGCAAAGTTTCCAACTTGGTTAAACCTCAGAAATCCATTTTCGAATTTATTAATTCTTTAAAAAAATTTGGTTTCTTGAAAATGAAAGAAATATATAACTTTGTCTTCGTTTCATGCAAAATGGCAGTTAAATTAATTTTCAGTTTTTTTTTTTTGATAAAACCAATGAATACAGTTAAACAAATTTACGAAATTTATCAGTAGATGAATACAATCCGAGTGAATTGAAAGCGGATTAATGGTTTAGATAATTTGAAAGCGCTATTTGTTTAAAATGTGATTTACGCTTTGATTGTTATGTTCTATTTACTTTTAATAGCTATTTTGTTACTTTTATGTGGGTTCTTTCTCGTTGCCAATTTGGATTAGCCAATAGATTTCATTTACGTTTATTGGGCTTTATTCATGAGTTTCACTGAAAATTATGTAACTCGGGCATTTTGTTAGCCTTTGCTAGATTTGTGTCTCCATTAACGATATATCAAGCGAAATTTACGGTTCCGATTAATAAGCATTTGATTGATTAACCCCAAACCCGAGCTTATGAAAGCCATGTTTTATTTTATTAATACTGACGGCATCTTTTTTAAAAAATAATCACTGTACTTTTGCTTTGAAATCAGTACAACTTTTATGAGCAAATCGAAGTGATGGATGCCTCTTCAAATTTTCATTACAAAGATTCATAACCCGTGACTTTTTCAAAAAAAATACTCTTCAAAAATCGAACACTTATAAAAAAAAGATATATTTGGCTTTTAACATTCTCCTGACTTTAGAATTTCAATATTTCATTATCCTCATAAAATATGCACATATATTTCTATTCTTTAATTTTGTTTATTTTTTTGGGGGGGTTAATATTTTAAAAAATTAAATTTCTAAAAAGATTAATCAAAAGTTTGTCGATGGAGTGAGTGGGTGGGTTTTTGTGAGTGTGTGTTTGTGTATGTGTGAGTAGAAGTCATTTATCATCTGTAATCTTGTCGTTACATTGTATTTTTCAGTAGAGCGGTAGTGCGTTTATCATTTCACTGTTTTCATGTTGCCATAAGTTACTCAAGTGAAGCTTAATAAATCTCCATTATTATTCAATAACGGAGAATACATTAATAACTTAGAGGCTCCCATTACTAAAGATAGCTTTATTTTATTCATCTTCTTTACTCCCGTATCCGCTTCCATCACCAGTCATGGAAGCTGTGGCCTGGTTCTGTGGGGACTATATTGATTTCACCACAATTATAACAGTGCTAAGATACCTTAATGTTTGATATATTACATAAAAAAATGAATAAAATTAATATATGGATTAAAAAGCATGATTTTAATCTACTTAAAAAAAGAGTGAGGCTCATAAAACTCTATCTACATGTATTGGCGGGAAAGGCTAATTTACATTTCCCTCCTCTAATTACATAATAAGTAGTATAAATTTGATAGGAAAATCTAGAAATTTGTTAGGTAAATTTATAAACAAACTCGGCGATAGATAAAATCCTTGTAAAGAAATTTGTGAGTGAAGTTAAAACAAACTTCATAGTAAAGCATTAAAAATAGTTGCCTCTTACTGTATAAAATTTTGCCTAACAATGAACCATAAACTCTTTTAATTTTGCCCGCAATGATTAAAATTAATTGGGATTCAAAGTTGATCGAATTTAAAATTAATTTATCCGTTTATTCTTTATTTTTAATTTTCATAACTTCAGAAAGAAAGAAAATTAGAATATCCGCAGCAGGTTTGAATTTTTTTAGGAACTTACATTTGTTTTTATTACAAAAATTAGAGTAGAAAATCTGTTGATTTCTCAAACTTAATTTTACATCAACATGTATTTGTCCTCCAATTGCAGCAAAAAAGAAAAGTAAACGGAAAATGCAATTCTAAATTCATACCCAATAAACTAAATAAAGTGTGGTTACAATCATTAATAAATCATTAAAAATACACAAAAAAATACTTATCAGTGATATAATAACATAATCATCAGTTATTTTCAGTTCAGATTATATGTTTTTGATGTAATCTGAATTCATTTGCAACTTGAATCAAGTCTTACAATGTAAAATCAATACAAAAATCAATACGATATCAAATTTTAAAAAAGTCATGTTGTAAAAAGCCTGTTGAATGCAAAGTGTTTTTGTTTTTTTTTTACGTGAAATTGTGGGTCTCTTTACTATGTGCAGAGTTAGCCACTCTTTTCAAACTTAAGTACAGACCGTCTCAGATTCTGTGAAAACAAGTAAGTACTTAACAATGGCACAGATACATTTCTCTTAATATATCATTGCTCATTGCTGCAGATACATAACAAAGAAAGCTTAAGTTATTGTCACTATTAGCCACCTAACAATGGTTCAAAGAAACTCGAGACAACTATAGTTATAGTGACTATAGAAGACTTCCTGGGCGTTCCAACTTCTCAATTACTGCATAGTAAAGATCGCAAAAAAAAATTTTAAAGAAAATGGTTCATTGACATGAAAGAAGATGAGCATGTGGAAAAGAAGCAGCTGTTCCAAGTCGACTAGAGAAGATATACATATGTTCAAAGATTAATAGAGTGGAGAAAACAACATCACACTAGCAGCAAGCAAATTTCGGGTTTCGTTGGTTTATTTTAGTAGGTAGATGTTGTGTTTTTCATTATTTCGATTTCCACATTCGTATACCATTACAACAACATTTGTCAGAAGTTCTCATCTTCCGAATGCATCACATTCTTTCTTAAATTTGACCTTAGTCCTCTAATCATCTGATTTAGGATGGATGTTTATTTCAATCTGATTTCATCTAGACCAGCCTGGTACAAATGGTCTACATAATTACAGATCTACAATTTTATCGCCTTTAACCATGCTAATGTTATTATATATAATCGCTTATTATAGCTTTTTAATTCTATTATCATTCCTACATTTCTGCATTTCTTACTGATCATTTTCTGAAGAAAAGCTTGATGAAATTGGTTTCTTGATTCCCCCCCCCCCAACAATAAAACCACTAAATTGAAACATGCTACTCACAAAATAAATTTGCATAGAATTCTGAGAACTTACATTAAGAATATTATCATTAATATGAGGTATTTTCTTTTTACAGGAAGCGGTTCAAGGCAAAGCATACAGAACAATGTCCAATACCAGCTGCTTAATAATGGATCTTTGAGGCTGCTCAGTGCCGACGAGAACGACCGAGGACATTATTTTTGTTTGGCAAACAACGGCATCGGAGCAGGTCTCAGTAAAATGGTTCATCTGAATGTCAGAGGTAAGTCTTAACTTCTTGAAACTTCTTCTTTACAGTTAAAAATAAACTAAGTACTGAATAATTTCAAATGCTGAATAGACAGTGATTTCATTGCAATATATGATCGGACATCCTTCCAGACGCAACAGTCATAACTACAACAGTCAATGAGGGTTTAATATGTAAGGAATTAGAAAATCCATAATATTTTGAATAGGCTTATTAATCAAACATAATATAATTAAAGAGTTTAAAAGATGAGAAGTGATTTAAATTCGAAATATTAACATTAAATTAGTTGAGATCGGATGAGCATTAACCCCCGATTAAGAAATCCATTATCCATTTGACCGAGGCTGCGTGAAGCCCAGGATCCATCTTGAGAAGAAATATTTTTTTTATATTCGTTCTCAATGTACCTGGAAGGTGAAATTTCTTTATATGATGTGGACCAAAATATACGTAGATCACCAAAATGATTTTATCATTTACATCTAGCAGAGATTGGAGTGATTGAAGAGGAATATCGGAGATAAACTACGACAGAACTATGCAGGGGTATTACGACTACTTCAAGTTATCAGAGCTCTTTTTAAAGTTTCGTCTTTGCTTATTATGTTAATTTTTATTTTAACTAATACTAGCAAACCTGTGATCACGTAATATTCGATTCTGAGGTAATTTTCTCACCACTCGTAATCGCGACCGTATCTCGGAGACCTCATGTTTGATCGTAAGTCACGTGATTTTCGGTTGACCTACATAGATAACAATGAAAGCCTGAGACCGTCTCGGAGATCCCTGATGTCCCGCGACGTCCTATTGACCCACGTAGATAAACAAGGTATGGATAGTGATTAGTAAACCAATCACAGTGCTTCGCCACGGCTTCTGAGTCACCTTTACTTTAAATAGACTGCGCCGGGGTGGTGTAGAAAATGCGCGCGCGAGTCTCTTTGCGACCCCATGCTATCTTACCCACCCCTATTTATATGGAATAATCGTCATTCTTAACTCAAACCTTGTTAATACATTGAATTCCTAATAATGATTTAAAAAAAAACTTAAGTTGAGAAACTATGAAAAAATTTAAAATGGGGAGAAAAAAAATGAAGAATAAGAATTGTCCATGAGGGGATCGAATACATGACCTTCGCGTTATTAGCACGACGCTCTAACCAACTGAGCTAACAGACCACCTACAACATTCAACATTCAGGTCACCTACAACTGAGCTAACAGAAGCATTTGCGAAGCATTGTGGGATATGTGTCCACGGACGTACAAACCGGGGATATAAGGCTCTTTCAGAAGCCTAAAATGAAAATATAAGGATCCTTAATACTGTATCTAACTTTGCTACCTTATTTGTATTACAGTCTGTGATGGGTTCGGAGGAGAAAGGGCCAGGAAAAATCAACGTTTCTTTTAATAATATAGAAGAAGGCCGTGCTGGCGTGGTCGTGCGGTTTAGCCGGCGGGCTGCCGTTGTGGCCGATGCGGCAGCACCCGGGTTCGAATCCCGGTGGTGTAATGGCTGTTTCTTTCTTCTTCTGTGTTTCGTCCGTTTCCCACCTGGGACTTACTCTCTCAGGGTTATCCTGGACGGGATATAATTCTCGTCCCCCCTTTCTTGAATTTCACTAGCCTCGCCCTGACGTTGTCAGGTTGAGCTAGTCACGTGGTCCCTAGTTGGCCAAAATCGATAAAAGGAAGGAATATAGAAGAAGATATTGTATATACTTACAATATTATGATTTTTGATTAATATTTAAGGAGAACTGACTAAGGTAAACAATCTGATCAGTCCCATAAAAAGAATCGATTCTGTATTCATCGAGATGGAAATTAAAGCCATCGGAAATAGAAAATTTTCGGATTATAATTATTTATTTTATCTTTGTTTTTCTTCATGAAAAAAGGCCTAAGATCCTTCCAGAAACTTAGATAAACATGAGAAGATATCTGGTATAAGTGGATTGTACAGCAAGCAAACAAAAAGTGTTATCTTAAAATTAGAGGTTGGTAAAACATAGATGTTATACTATATCCCAGAATGGGATTCATACTCCCAAAATGATATACCCTGGAATTCTGAATAGAAAAAGGGGATAATATTTTGGACTGAAATTTTCCAAAAGAAAAATAAGGGGAAATGACTAGGGTAACAATCGGGTCAGTCTTAAAAAAAAAAAAGTCAATTCTAATTTCTTCTAGACGGAAATTTTAACCATAGCTATTTTTATTTATAAACAAAAGATTTAACGTACCAGAAATTAATATATAAGCATGAAGAAATGATACAAAAATGAATTTTCTTTTGGAAAGGACCACAGTTGGGAGCGGAAGTGGTTTCGCTTATGACTTGTACAGTATCTAAGTTGCATTTCATCTGGTGAGTGGGTTTGACTGAAGAGTCAAATATTCGGACTGCGTAAGATAGAACGAAATGAAAGATAGTTTTAATTTCGTTAGTAATTCTTTTGTTTAATTAAAGCTGATCAAACTGTAGCAGTAGCGTAAACGACGCAATTTGCTAAACTAACGGAAATAAATTAGTTTTAACAATATTCAGGAAGTTACACTGCAATTAAAAATTTGCTACATAATTAACGCTAAAATGGCTACACTAGGTTCTATTCATGCCTGGTAAAATTCTTATTTATGAATATTATTAAATAAGCAAAAATGACAATTTAATGAAATTAAATTTTCTACTTTAATTAAACTTTAATGAAATTATGATTATTCTTTTTCTTTATAAGCGCATCACGTTTAAATAATTGGACCAATTTCATTAATACTTAGTAAAGTTTTATCTATCGGCAACCTTAATGTCTTTCAATAAAAAAAACACACACAGATAAATGACAAAATCAAAATATTTATAAACTGATTAAAAGATTTATCCCTTTTGTTGCTGAGTTTATTTGTTTTGATAACGAATGATGCGATCTAAAATTAATGCAGAAATTAGTTCTGTAATTGCCATATTATCTCTACTACAGAAGAAAATAGCTTCGCTTTACCAAATATAAAAAATAAAATGCTTATTCCTTCGGCAAAATTTTCCTTCCTTATGAGGAATATCCGGTTCAGCTTTGGACAACACTGCGGTCTCCTCTGGCACCACAAGCATCAAGTTTCTCATTTAATTGTGTCCGCAAAGAAGGATCCTCCGGGGGAATGGAGTAAATGAGGACTCTAGGATGACAAGAAAGTTAATTTGCCATCGGAAACCGGAGTATTTGTGATAATATTACGCCAGTCAAGAAATCAGAAGAAATAAAAAACCAGGAAAGGAAAATTAAATTTGAGGAACTTAATCTATAAAAATAAGGGATTTGACTGTTGTTTTAATTAACATTCCGTCAGTTAATTTCCGAAGGCAAAACAAGCAGTGTCAGTTAATTTCTGTCAAATGAAATGGAAGAACTACAACGTCAACTTTCATTTAGTTTTTTGGCCTTGGTATACAAAAGGAGATGAATTTGATTCCAATCAACATCCAAATTCAATTTCATAGAATTTCTTAATAAAATTCAGTTTAATTTGTGTGAAAAAAAATACAAAAATGCAGTCTACCTTCTGTTTCTTCTTAGTATGCTAAGTCTTTTACTGATTAAGCTCTTTTACTATTATGCTAATTCTTTTAGCACACCGTACTGGTACTTTCTTGTTAGTATCCTAATTCTTTTAGGTTTCTTCTTAGTATTGGTTGCCGAGGCTGGAGAGTGTTTGGACTTCAACTCCATTGCATTCGAAAAGAAAAAAAAATTAAGTATTTTCGACCCTTTTCATTTGATTAGAGAGTAATTAGTTTGTTTATAACTCTCTGTCCCCATTGGAAAGAAAACCCACCGTTTGTTTGTTTTGGTATGAGGTTTATTGTATCGTAAAACCTCATCAACCCTTCTTTTGTCAAATGAGCTTCTTAGCAGTGAATGGCTGTGAAATTTTGTGCTCTCTCTCTCTCTCTCTCTCTCTCTATCCACTCATAATTGGAGAGGTTATGATATTTCAAAACGGATTTTTTTAATTAAAGAATATTAAAAATTTAAGCAGTTTTAAAAGCCTTTATATTTAATAAAATGCATGGGTTTACAAACTGTGATCACAGATTTAGAATATTTTATCTTAGATTCTTAATGATGGAATTATGTTTACGATTTAATTCCAAACTGAATGTAGTTGCGCGTATTAAAAGAGCCATCGTCAAGTATTCGGATAAATACTTGAGCTTTTATTTATGTTTCCACAGTGCGCGCCATCTACAGTCTTTGTTTTTTACGTCCATTTGGTAATAACATTTTGCTTTAATTACGCAATAAATTAATTAAAAGTATAACATAAAATATTTGCTTAGATAACTACATATATTCTATCTATCTATCTATCTATCTATCTAATCTATCTATCTAATCTATCTATCTATATATCAGATAGGCGAAACTCAAAGCTACCCCCTCGATTTTCACAAAGCAAAGATTTCAATTAATCATTTGCAATTTAGAAATTTAGTCAATATATATACCAAACGATCTGTTTATTTACATATAGATAAATTGAAATTCATGTAAATATTGATATAATTTTATAAAACATAAGATAAACATTATTGTGATATGTAAATAGAAAACTAAACATTTTATCTAAATAAGTTTAAAAAAGACCCTGACTTTTGTTTGTTTAAACATAGAAATTTTTTAAAAGTTAAACTTAATCCACAATTAAGCCGATCCAACCGATAATTGAGCCCCGGATAATCGGTGTTTGGTTATATAATTACTCTTTTGAGTTACTGAATTAAGTCATTCTTTATCGATTTTTATTCGTACCACTGTTTTTCTTAACATTTTCTATTACAATCATTGTTGAAATTGTTTAATTGGAAGAGTTGGTTTGTTATTAAGTTTTAAAAATGAATGAAAAGACTTTATTCCTTTAGTTTAGTTCTAATTCATTTAAAGAGTAGATTTATAAATATAACCACTCTTAAATTTGGTCGCAAAAGTCATCTTGTCACAGCTAAAGGCTTAGGTTTAAAGTTGAATAAAGAATTGAAGAGCAGTAGTCTTGCAAATTGGTAGCATCTCAATAGATTTTTTGTTATGTAATTAATTTTATTACCTTTTATTATCCATTAAAATGCTTTTAGTATTTCAAATAAATTGTTATAACTGTGCTAGCTTGATAATTGCAGACTTTGATCTTTGTTAATTACGTAGCAAATTTTTAATTGCAATGTAACTTCCTGATTATTGTTAAAACCAATATTCGATTTATTTCCGCTAGTTTAGCAAATTGTGTCGTTTATGCTACTGCTACAGTTTGATCAGCTTTAATTAAACAACAGAATTACTAACGAAATTAAAACTATCTTTCATTTCGTTCTATCTTACGCAGTCCGAATGCGGTCCTCTGTGGATTCCTTCCAATGATTAATTCTCCAATTGTTTGCATAAAATTAGTTATGGCAGATGCATGTGGTTCAGGATTATCTTTAATTCTGAATCGCCTTCTATTAGCAGTGGTGGCTTTGGCACTGTTTCGTAAATGTCATTCATTAATCAAATGGACCAACCTTTTAATCTTTGCACTGTTTTCAAGAAGCCTATCGTGGCTTTGTAATGAGGATCAATATTTCATTACAGTTATACTTTAGTTACAGTTATAGTACAAAAGCAAACAAACTTTTTGTAGAATCTTTGTTCTTTTTTAACTTCGATGTTTCAACGCAGTGCTACCTTTGGCACAAGGAGAGCGTAGTTCACATCTGGTTTATTTCATTTTCCTTTTTATTTTTTTTTACCCTTTCTTCCTTGGAACATAAGCCCACACACACACACACACACACACTCATACACATACACACACACACATAGAGGTTCCTTAAATCAGTTAAGTCTATATGTTATTGAGCTTCGCAATCTTCAATTTCTCTTATTTATAATTACAAAGCCCTAACGCTTCTCTATGTCTTAAAGTAACCGAGTTCGATCCTATCGGATTTTTAGGATTATTCCCTGGTTCTACTCTCACAATCCTTTGTCGGACTAGTGTTGGGTGGTTTCCCAAGAGTAATGGAGCGTTTGATATTGAGTCTCTGTTTGTCCACATGTCTACGAGTCTAGACCTCCACTTCACAGTTGTCAATATGTTTAGTTTAAGCATATCAATTTCGACATTATTTTAGACGTATTGTGAATAGTTTGTAATATATTGATCGCTAACAACAAACTGCAAAATGGATTTAAGTAGCTAAATAACAACGCAGTTCCTAATCATCATTTGATTACCACTCTTGATACCATAAAAGTGGATTAAAAAGTATTTACAATTTAATTATTATTTTTTTATAGATAATGTAAATTTTGTTCCTTTTTTTTATTAGGCGTATTTTACAATTTAATTTGTATACTTGTTTCTTTCAAGTATTGCTCTCCCTATCTTTTTTTTCTGAAGTCGTTAATGTCAAATCTGTAGAATAAACGCTAGCCTCAATTACCATAATTTAACTGATGCTATAATCCTGGATAGAAAGCAATGGAAGGATGCTGTGAATAAAATCTAGGTTTTAAACACTAATAAGTGGAAAAATCCTAAGAAGGAAAAGAAGAAATAGTTATGTGTCTGAATGTAATTATATTACATAATTAATATAATTAATTGTTTTAATTATATTATAACTCACGGGTAATTAAGAGGGTTAATAAGCGATTAAACTACTGTTAGTTTAAAAACCGATAGCAATCCATTCTTTATATTCTAATGCTGTTCTATTTTTGTTACCTTCTCGCACTAATTTCTAGACAGAAACCCACACTTATAAAATTTAAAATATAAAAGTTAGGGTTGTCTCTTTACCTTTAATGTGCTCGCCAAGTTTCAGGCAGATTCATCCAATGGTTCAAAAAGTATTAGAGAGAGACTCACTCACATAGATGCAGAGACAGATTGACTGATTTCTCAATCAATCTAAAACAAAATGAAAATAGGAAGAAAAAATAGAAAAAGACAATATTTTCAAATAGGCTTGAAGTTCTTTCAGGAACTTCTTTTGTTAACACCAACTATTAAGTAAAACTTTCACCTCCAGTTGTTTTGTAATCGAAGATCTACTTAAAAAGCCGCGTTCGAAGCACTGTATAGTTTATCGTCTGCGTTTTGTTCTGGAATGACCGCTCGAAAACAATAAATTTCATTTTTCGCGGAGTTCTTTCCTGCACGTGGATCGATAAAAGTGACGGGAGATGAGACCTATCTCTTTAAGAACAGATCTACAGAAAACGTGTTCCAAAGAAAATTTTGATGTAGGCGCTCTTCTTCTTCTTCCCTGCATTGGAAACCCCACCTATTTTATTTTTTTTATTCTAAATCTATTCTCCCAGAAGGGCTTTGTTTACGTACAAAGTACCCCTGAAAAATAGATGAACAGTTCCCCGGACAAAACGGTTGCGATTCAAAATAAGAAGAGATTTTGCGGAAATGAAGCGAACAGAACGCCATTGGAATATGTTAAGGAGGAAAAAGACAATAGCCATTGCTCGAAGTTTCTGTTTAAGTGAAGAGACTGCGAGAAATAGGATCTACGCCTTGATTGTTGTGAAATGACGTTGTAAAATTAATCTTTACTCTCAAGTTCTCAGACATTCTTTTTAATTCGTCTGCTTTGTGGAGCTAGCTGAACCTTAATAACAAAATAACCTTAGCATACCAAATAATTCTACTTAGATTTTCCTTTCCTTAATTAATATTTAGGTGGTTCATCTTACCTGAAATGGCAAATCAATTCTTAAGCTGAGGTTCTAAGACATTTCACTTCAAAGTTAATAAATAAGACATATTTTACGAAGTAAATGAAATTGAATTTCTTAAGAAATCTGCTGAGATTATAGATATTTCATCGGAGTCTATAATAATTTTCTCAGTAATTCAGTATTCACAAATACGCTTTCATTTGCTGTTTAGACGGGGCTAACTATTATACAGTATTAACTGTTTTCTACGGAATCTTACAGACATATTCAGAAAGCATCCTAATTAACATATAAGCATTCTGTATATTTATAAAAGTTTAAAGTTTGATCCTAGTCCTTTTCTAATGCTTCGACTTTCAATTTGCCTACCTTTTGATATCAGGATTTAAGACACATTCCAGATGGTGAGCAAATTTAAGATGTCTCTAGCAACACAATATGCTCATTGAATAAATAGTCGATTTTCAGTCGGAGAATAATACAGTTGATTCGCGATAATCCGACAGTTACGGGAACGAGGGGATGTCGGATTATCAAAATTATAGGATTACCAAAGGTTGATTTTTTAAAATTGATTTTTGCCTTCTAAGCCAAGAAAATTTAAGTTATATATATACGGTACTGTAAGTACTACTGTACGTGTATTGTTACAATACATATTGTGTACATATTTTACGGTCATTGAGGATTGAAAAAAAAACAACTCATTAGGCATAGTTTTAAACAAATAAATACGTATGTATGTATTACTAATTTATTATTGTATTTATGTCTTAAAAAAATTAAATTGCAGTATATAATGTAAAATATAATTTTATGTCTTAAAATAAAAATACATACATATGTATTTACGGCTTAAAAAAATCTGTAATCGTTTTTTGTTTCTTCATACGTAAAGAGTCTGTCATGGCTTTTTCTTGAATATCTTTTAACTTTAAACTGTTCTCGTAGTCGAGTTCCCTCTCCTCACATCAACGTATCAAAGTGTTTTCAGCCGACATAACTTGATCACAAGTGATTGTGCATTTCACCTCCGTGACCGTCTCAATCAGGTTGGTTTTCGAACCAATCCGCGTCGGACTACCGAGCGTATCGGACTGTCAAATGTCGGATTATTGCGAGTCAACTATATATTGAAATTCTTATCCGAAAATTATAAATAAACGCGTACCAGGAAAGCTAAAGCATAGTATTCCGATTATGGCTTCCGTTAAATTTATTTGCTAAAATTTGTTTGAGACAATTCTGGCATGTTTTCGACTTAGCATAAGAAGTCTCAGTATTCCATTTGAGCATTTTTATCCTCAGTTTCTCCATTTGTTTTCTTGCATGCGTTAAACGACTACACGGGTTTCCAGAAAACTTAGTATGTAGCTTTCTTTTAGTCCAACTTAAATCATGAAAACTTTAATTTTCATTTCTCCCATCATTCAGAAATGAACCCCAAAATCCCTTCCTTAAACGGTTGGACGGATTTCTTTAACATTGGATACAATGCTTACTTATGGTCCTACATAAAATATGAGCACGATTGTTTTGGCACCCAATCCCATCGCTGTATGTTGAGTCGACACTACTCGATGGTATACCTGATATATTGCTCATCTACTTAAACACTTCAGAAACAATTCAGTATCGTTATTTGAAACCGATGTGAAGCTAAACTCATAAAATTCCTCGCCATTTGAAATCCAGGAACGAAACAAAGAGGCACTATTTATTTCAAAAGGCCTTTAAATGTTAAAATTTTGTTTAAATGTTGTTACAAGCTTATAAGTTTACAGAAATTTATGCTAAACAGCCGAGATTTACGATGTTTTCTGAACTTGTCTGAAATAACTATTAAAATATGCCGTTAGGCCTAAAATCTGCTTGCCTTATGACTTTAAGCTGCTATTAAAATACAGGAAGTCTGTATTTATCTTATAAAGATATCAAAGTAACTAGTGCGATAGTAAGTTATAAGGCGCCTTTCATCTTCCATCAGTATCTGTAATATTGCCACTTACTTCGTTCTGATCATTAAAAAAAAGCAATCGTTTATCCAAAAAGCTATAAACTTTCTCTTGGGGAAGCTGTGAACTCCATTCATTCTAGTGGTGCCATAACCATACCACCAACGACTTTATCCCATAAAACCTCCGACACAGTTTAATGCATCTAATAGCAACATACCACCACAAGTCTTCTGCCGATGTCTGATAAAGCTATAAAATTAAAGAATCAGCCACCGATGTTATCATAGCAAAAGTTTACCAGATAAGTTATAGCCTTTTTTTTTAAAGAAAAAGGAATATCTATATTCTTTACATTCGTCTCTCATAAACTGAAAAAGAAGTTTATAAAACGGATTTGTTTAAAGATATCAATGTATACATTTTTGAACAACATAAGTTAAATTCTTTCAGATAGTTTTGAGAAAAGTTTATCGAGGAAAGTGGGTCTTTATATAAAACAGTGAGTCTTTATTTAAAATTTTTTAATTTTCGAAAATCTCCAATGTATGGGATGACACTGGTTTTATTCGAATCCAAAAGATAGTGATGTACGTATCTTAGATTTATATATATACAGGGCCGTTTCTACCATTAGGCAAGACTAGGCGGCCGCCTAGGGCGGCAAGATTTTAGGTGCGGCCGAAGAACGGAATAAAATAATTTTATATACCGGTATACATATATATATATATGTGTGTGTGTGTGGTTTTTTTTGTTTTGTTTTTTTTTTTGGACGGGGGAAATGCATTTACGCATACCAAGGAATTGGTGATGTGAGACTCAGTCATAAAAGACTACTACTCACTAAAACCCTACGTCCGACTTCCAAAACACCCTACACGGAACCACCGTCAGGTACTACATCGCGTAGGGCAGAATGACTAAAAGTCCGACTCACATATCATTTCGCAACTGATGAAGTCTGATTTTCTCAGCCATACGAAGTTTCCGTATAATAGTGGCAGCATAGTCAGCCACTGCCGTCCAATTAGCCTGGGAGATAGTCATCAAGCCAACGATGTTCTCTGGAGTCACACGCTGTCGAAGGAATTTCTTCAGCTCATTTCTATCTTCATGGAAGCGTGGGCAGACAAAGAAGACATGCTCCACATCCTCGTCCAAGAACTGGCAAGTCGGACATGACGCACTGTCGACAATTCCGAAGCGCCTCTGGTACGCTAGAAAACAACCATGGCCACTTAATTGCTGAGTCAGGTAGTGATCCACCTCACCATGCTTTCTTTTCATCCACGTTGCAATATTAGGTATAAGATTATGAGTCCATCTTCCACTGGTCGATGAATCCCATCGTCTCTGCCATCTTTCCGTTGTCTTGCTTTTCACGGCCTTCCTGATCTTGGGTCGGTGAGCGTCACGACGTTCCCGACTACCACTGCATATCGCGCTTCTCTCACTTGCTAAGAGATCGATAGGCGGCATCCCTGCTATGACGCACACTGCATCATATGAAACTGTTCGAAATGCACAAGCGACCCGTAGAGCGTGTGTGTGTGTATGTGTGTGTGAGTGTGTGTGTGCACAAGGCCATGTGCACAAGGACATTTTTTGTCTCGCAGGTCATTCTCGAGTGTCGGTTGTATTGAGTGGTGTCAATAAGGGTGGGGAGGCATTTGAAAAGGAGGGGGAGGCATTTTTTATTTCTCGCCTAGGGTGGCAGAACACCTAGAAACAGCTCTGTATATATATATATATATATATATATATATATATAACATAAGTTGTGTACATCTTATTATTGTAATCTTAAAATTAGTTAAGTTAAGCTAAAGTGGCAGACCTATATGGTCCTTCAGGTTACGAGTGACCAACGGGACTAAGTTAAGATCAGGTGGTCAGCCCGACGTCCGCCCGCCTTTAACCCCCCGGAAAAGAAACCCAGTACCCGTTCAACGGAGGGCTGGGTATACCCTATGACCCGTTCGGATGAGAATCAGCGTGGAAAAATCCCCGATCTCCGTCGAAGCCGTGGATCGAACCCCCACTCCCAACCCACAGCAAAGCGACCTTAGTCATTCGGCTACCGGACCCACTTTAAAATCAGTCATTATACATTATACGAAATTCAGTTGTTTCCATTCTTTGATGCATATTTTTTTTTTTTCATGAAATCACAATAAGACCTGGCAGTTGAGACTGCAGCTACTTTCAAAAGCATTTTTTACGGTAGCAATACAAATCGAAATTCAAAGTTATATTGAAAAATCAAGTTAATATAATAAAAGAAATTTCTTTTCTACAACGAAACAAGATATTTTGTGAAAATTAGTTTATACGATAAGGATACGAGCATTTTGAGAATTTTGTAAGAAATTAAGGAAAATGATATTTATTCTTTTAGAATTCCTTTATTCTTTGAGTTACTATAATATGTAATATAATACAATAATATAATATATATTTATAACTATAATATATAATTATATATATTTATAAAATTGAGTGTGCCGTTCCTGCATGGCCGAGCGGTTTAGACGGCGGTCTGCCGTGTGGCTGTTGTGTTGGAACCTGGGTTCGAATCCCGGCGTGGGCATGGCTGTTTCTTTCTTCTTCTGTGTTTCGTCCGTTTCTCCCCTGGGACTTACTATCTCAGGGTTATTTCTGGACGAGATATGAAATCTCGTCCCCCTTCTTGAATTTCCTAGCATCACCCTGACGTTGTCAGGTAGGGCTAGCCCGTGGTCCATAGTTGGCCAAAGTCGATGAAAGGAAGGAAAATTGAGTGTGTGATTCGATCAGATTAAGACGTAGGTTTGGCAATTTAGTACCAAGCCTGTAAGACCTTTTTTGCAAATTCTTTAAAATAACAATGATACAGACAGCGGAAAGGGAAAAAAGGAAGAAGTATGAGTCAAATACAGGAAAGAAAGGAAATATCCATATCGGCACTGTGATTCGAATCCACATTAAGACATATCAATGAGATTAGAAGGCATCCGCTTAGAACGACGCCACGATTCAACTAAAAGTTTGCTAAAATATGATATTGTGGATAAGGATTCGAGATTACTAAATATTCGAGTACATAGGTCATTTAATGGGCCATTTAATATAGTCCGTCTATTAATCTTTAAAAAATGTTAATAGTAGACCTGAACAATTCCTATCAAGTCTGTCATCAAATTAAGTTCATATTAAAGTTTCTTGTCATAAGTGATCACATCCAGAAAACGAAACAGCATGTATCATTACATGAGATAACATGATAACATGTAATAACTACTGAGTTACTATTCAAATCATCCTTTTTCAAAGTTTTAAAAAAAAAGAATGATGTTCCATGACAAGCACGTATCACTTCCGGAATTCGGACAGAAAAGTGTTCACACTATTGAACATATTATCATTGAAGATTCGGTCTAGCTGCTGAGCTTTGTGTAAAACATGTTTTTGCTTTTGTTTTTGTTTTTGTTTGTTTGTTTTTTTCGGGAGGGGGAATTCGGAAACGCAGGAAATTAAAGCTAATATTTCTTAGACAACCTGCAGCTGTTTTAATTTTATTTTTATTATATCGGGAAAATTAAAAGTTCGGACCGACACAGGACTTCCGTGCAATTACGATATATCTAAATCACTGAAGTGAAGAGTTCAGGAACCATCAAAAACGAAATATTAATTTTCTTCTTTTGGTCGATAAGGTAATAGAGATTTCCTTGCTAATTTATCATTAGTTGATGCTTCCAACCCTGACTTGTAGAACTAAAACTTATCAAGGTTTACTCTAATTTCATAATAATTCATTGAAGATGATTTACAGGCTCCAACTAGAGGCTGCATTAACAATGAATAATTATCCAAATGAAGGTGAATCTTAATGAAGGTGACATGCAATGGTGACTGATGAACTCACTCTGCGAATACCTAAGCAATATTCTGCCTCAAATTAATAAGCTACTGAGCAATTTCTATCGTGTCTTAGCGAAGTAGTTTAATATGTCTTGGAAAGAATGACATCATTTGGCAATCTATCTTCAGAATCAATTTTTCAAAAACTAATGAATCAAATAGAAAAGCACCATTTGTTTGTCATCCTTCGTTACATTCAAATCTTCCTGAAAGTTTAACTTTACCTCGTTTGCATTTACATCTGAAAATAGGCCTAATATGTCAATTATGTAAATAAATGTATGCAGCTTTCTAGATATATGTAGATTCATACTTTTGATGATAAATTAGCATGCAAGATTATATATTTATATATGGTATGTAAATCATCTAGAGAGTAGATATGGAACACCAAGACAAACCTAAATGAAACAAATGTAGACAACATGTTTACTCAAAGAAGGTGCTCAAAGTTGTGAACGGCAACAGCAATGCAACTCTGATTCTGTCATTCTGATTCGAAAAATCCCATTTAGAACACTACAATTACTTCATCTTGTTGTCTGTCCCTCCCTATTCTTACCGAAAAATGTGATATCTTTAAACCGGATTCTGGCATTGATTCAACACTTCATTAACATGGAATTGTTCATACTTCTCTTCTGTAGTCTGTGATTTTGAATTTCGTGTGTCCATTCTTTCAGCTGTAGTTTTTCTAGCAGTGTGATGTTACTCCTTTTCGTATTATATAACTCCTGTCAAAGAACTTTATATTTAATGTTTTAATCTCATGGCCAAATCTTAGGGATATTTGGTGTTTGCAGCGCCGTTTTACAAAGGACCAAAATACTGCTTCCTTAAGTAACTCAATAATAGACTACTTTTAAATAGTAACAGAACACTCATTTATATGAAATTTCACGTTTGAAATTTTAAAGTTGTTACAGTTCGATTTTGGTGTACTGAAACTCATCTTAAGAGTCAACTTAAACATGGCCCAAAATATGATGTTACGTCTTCAAAAAAAAAATGCACTGATTGACATCAAATTTCATATTTAGAGTTTAACCTTATTAAAGATCTCATTAAAATTATTTGTGATTTTAGACACCTTTGTTTTGATCCACTTTTCTGAAGGTTCTCGAAGTTATAGCCTTTGTTAGCTGACTAATAAAGCTCTGTCGGTTATTTTATTTTAGAGCATGTTTATAGTAATAACGTTGTTGTAATAAAATATTTTTTTCAGGAGAAAATGTTTGGCTGAACTTATTGCCCGAACTATTTGCAGTTCCTTAATAATGAGAAACTCTAGCAATTACTTTTCCTTATTGCATGAAAGATAAAATTTCCCCTTATATTTGCTTGTGGAATTCCTTGTATCTTGTTTACGTTTGTATTTCGATTAGTTTATATATTCCCAATAAACTATTATGGATATAAACATTGTTTCCATTTCCAATAAAAAAACTTTTAGAAGAGAAGCATTATTTTTATCTCCCAAAAGAATCATCAATTCGTTACAAAACACAGGCCACACGATTTAACGAGCCCTAAAGGGAACTGGGGATCAATTCGATTCTCTAAACATTTATGAAGATCACCGTGTGGATTCTTAATATCAAATTTGAACAGAAAAGGCCGAGTATTATCGTTACAGTTCGTCTCATAAAGTAATAAAGTAGGCATTTTATGTATTGTAAAGCCAATAAAATGTTCACCAAGAAAGATTAAAGTTGGCGTACCAGTTTCTGATTAGACGCATTGTTTTAGGCTCAAGCTTCATCCTACTTTCGGATATGTAAATTTGGAGCTAAAATTAATGGGAAGATTGTCAGATTTTAAAATTACAAGCTTAATTTTAAATTAATAGCAGAATATTCTGCAGTATTATCTACAATTTTACTTTGGCCTCAAATATATCCACGAAATCATTAGGTAAACTGACCACACAAATGTTGGTCATACATTATTTCAGTGACCGGAAGACACTGTAAGGATAGCTACCAAATCGGTAGCTATTGCGTTTGTCGTGTCCGTCCGTGTCTGTCCACCCCTAACAACTCCCGAACGGAAGGTCCGATCGTCAAACGGATTTCACCGTCGTGTTCAGAGGCTCAAACACCGTAGAATGGCGTATTTTCAGGGGCCGATGCCCCCCCCCCCCCGATGTTCGAGATATTTGGCATTGTTGTTGCTGCATTCGCCCTAAGAACTCGCGAACAAAAGGTCGGATCGACAAACGGACTTCACCAACGTGTTCAGAGGCCCAAACAACTGGGGCGTGTATTTTCAGGGACCAACGCCCCACATTTTCGTGATATTTGGCATTGTTTTCATTGGATTTTCTCTGTTAGCTTAAATGTTAGAAATGCAACCAAGTAATATCAGTTGTAAGCTATAGCTTGATGGGTGAGGTTTCTGACTCATATACTGAAGATTGCCGGTTCGAATCCATACATGTACTTGGTTTTTTTTTTCCTCAATGTCCACGTGGTTTCTTTTTCTTATTTTAAGTTGTTTTATTATTATTTTTAAGTTGTTTTATTATTATGGGTCACGCTTAAATTTATGCTTTAGCACAAAATTATATTCACTTGTTTTTTGTTTTTTTTAACCAATTCCAGACTTTGAAAACTAGTATATTAGCAGGGGAAAGCCTATCCTAAGAACATATCTTAAGAAACAATGCCACTTAACGTTTGTATTAATATCTGACAGTGTAGAGAAATGGATAGAAGAATAATTGATTGAACTTTTATGACATGAATGAGCAAACTGATGTGCTTGGGTTCTTATCTCAGCACAGCCAGAGGTCTGCTGTCCAATCAAGGAAAATATTTGCCAAACAAATAAATAGATCTAAATGGTAAACTTTTATCACGAGATAACATTTATTGGTCTACAGAAAGAAGCTTCAGTGCAGTTGTCATGAATTGAAGATCAACACTGGAGGAACGCTGTTAGATGTTCTTAGATGTAATGTAATTAATCATTACTTCGTAAGTTAAGTTGATTCCTAAACAAATTTTTATGAAAATTAAAAGAAAAACAGATGAAAAAAAAAAACGCTTTAGGTTTTAACGAATTATTGAGGAAAAAGAAAAACATTTTCCTGTCCTCTAATTGCCAGATGAAGGTTCTTGCTAAAATGAAACGAAATATTGTGATTAAATATGGAATTAAATAGAAGTTTTTCGGTGTTTGTTTTTGATTTAAAATCAAAATTTTGTAGTAATAAATACCAATAAAATTATGATTTCAAAAAATTGAGAATAAAATTTTTAAATTTCTTAGATTTTTTTAAACTGAATAAGCCTTCCGGGCGCGTTCGGCAGAGTTCGGCAGAGTTCAAAAAAACAAAAAGACATTAGGTCTTATTTCTTACCAACGCAGTAAGTACCGTATACGTATACTTTCCAATGTTGTAGTATTATAAGTATTAACAACAATAATGCATGTACTTAACATAAAATGTCTTAGTACTGTACGATATTCCTTAATGTACGAAATAAAGTAACTATACTGCACTGTATGTACCGTATTAAAATGTAATACTACATAAAAATATATTTTGTTGTTTTCCATCACTATCGAAATCAGAGAAATCACAATAGAACACGCAAAAATGGCCCGATACCTATTAATAGCCACTTTGACTCTCTATTTTAGCGGTATTTCCGCTATCCTCGCAATAACGGCTATTTTTAGACGGCGCTCAGTAATCCGGTATTTTCGGTACTCCGGCACTGCCGAAGTCCCGAACGTGCCGGTTAGCGGGGTTTTACTGTACAATGAAAGTACGCTAAAAAAAATTTTGAGATTTGCTTAGAATCTTAAGGATGTCGGTCTGTTTTCCAATTTTCTAAGTCTTTCTTTGAACATTGATTGCAGATTTGCTTATCTCGAAAAATCTTAATATAAAATGTTAATGAACTTAATAACGTAATGAAGTTAACTTAATAATGAACTAATGTCTGTTTTTAATTTTCCTTTCGATTCCTTCAAGGTAGAAGGAATTAAAAGGAAAAACTAAAACGCAGCAATGTAATTACTTGAATGCTAAAATTATATAGAAAAATCTAAAAACTAAAAAAAATATAAGTGGGGAGGACGTAAGTAAAATAACTTCCTAATGATTTCTGCTGTCGGAAACAAACTTATATCTTACAGAAAAATATGAAAATTCTTAACTGGATAGAAAACTGAGTGAGTTTAAAGCATTTTTTCAGACTTATTAACCATAAAATTTGGTCTATTTTGGTCCATAATTTGGTAGTGGGGACAGAGCATGCAGCGATGAAAGTCCACTTGGAGGTCTCAGGGAGGTGGCGATAAATAAAAACTGATGTAAGTTATAAATTAAGCTCAAAAATAAGCCTAATACCGAAATTAAAAGAAATCAGCTCAGGCAATGTGTTTTCTGGGGTTCTTTTTGAGGGATGGGAGAGATAGAGAACAAAGTAACAACACCTTTGTAAGTTGGATTATAAATAGCATTTCTATCAAATCTTATGGAAATCTGTCGAACCGTTTTAGCGTGGTGCGCTGAGAAACAGAGAGAAAAAAAATGTTCAAAGTGAAATTCCCAGCTTCGCATGCTCAATCAATAAAGGGAATTTTAATTTTTAATTTTCTTTTAGAACTGAAATGTCTTAGAGGGAGGCTAAGCAATGAATATAAAAGCTTGTTACATAACTTTTGGCTGTGTACATTTGGAAATGGAATAGCTTCGTAAGTTTCATAAGGGAAAGTTAAATGATTGTGAAATTTTATTCGAAGCAAGCAAAACTTTGGTTTTATGAAAAAGTTCAAAGGAGTAGCCGTTTTACTATGGCAATGCTGCAACGTAAGTGCTTTTGTTTTCCAACCCTCAGGGATAGAAACGCCTGCATTCTTCTTCTTCCTCTCTTCGAGATTTGTTTACGATCTCTAATCTCCACATAAAATATTTACCAACGTCAAATTATTTTGAAGTAGGGCCTGTAATTTGCCGCCTGTGTAATTGGTGATTGCGCATGTAAGTCGAACGCTTTGTTTCTCCTGGAGGCGAGAACCGATCAACTCTATTGTAGGTCCTTAATTCAATGAAAAATAGGTTTTAATCCTTAATGAAAACAAGTTCCAGTCGTAAAGCAGCGATGAATCAATTTTAAAACAAATTCAATGGAAGAATTTGTGACAGAGAAATATAGCTAATATCCACATGATAATGGTAATTAGCAAAGAATATCTTATAGTTGCTTTTGCAAAAGGAAGTTTGCCAATAAGGAAATGGCCATATCTCTTATTCTTGCCAGGAAGTTCACCTGATAGAATATGATCGAAAATAAATTAATAATTAAAACTGATAATTAAAAAATTTGTTTAACGAACTAAAAATGTTAATATTTGAATTTATAATACAGTAATAATTAGACCTGTGGTCTGGTAGTACAGCCGAAGAGCTGTGGACTATAGGAGCCGGATTCAAATTCCGGCGAGGATTTTTCTGTGTTTCTTCTCTGGATGAGCTCTTCTCTAGCCCTCTGTAAAATGTACCGTATATGCTCAATAAACGCCGGTCGCCGGTCTCTAATAAGCGCCGGGCTGCAGAGGGGACACGGCCAAATAGTAACCGGTCTCTAACAGTATTTGATATTTGCCTAATGTATGCGTCGGTATCTTTATAGTCATGCGTAATACCTTACGGTACATTGCCTTACAAAATGCCGCCGAAACGGTCATTTGACATTGCCTTAAGATTCGCGCGGTGGCATACGCGAAAGAAACTTCCGGTGAGGCGGCCGCCCGTCATTGCGGATTCGGACGACGAATAATAGCGAAAGTTACAGAAAGACACTTGCCATTTATCTTTAACAGTCTTATGTAGCATGTGAAATTAAGTAGCTGTTTGTAATATTAGCCGGTATTTATGTTTAAAAATATTGCGTTTTTAAGGTTTTTGTTAATAATGGCCGGCCTCTATTAAGCAGCCGGTCTCTATTAAGCGCCGGGAGCCGAGGACAGTTTTGCAAATAAACGCCGGGGCCTCTGTTGGAGCATATACGGTATACTGATTTCTTTTGCTGGATTAAAGGCTTGGAGATTTCCGACTGATCACCAGACCCCTAACTTTACCCCGTTGGTCATGGAATTCTTGGGCTTACACAAGATCTGTATAATGGTCCTTAGCATATCTAATAACGTACACATCCAAGGTGTAGGAATTACAATAATACAAGCAGTAGCGCATCAAGTTTTCATTCATTCACGAACAGTTTATAGAATTTCCATTTCTTTTTAACAGTGATGTCACAGTTGATATCACTCCTAATATTTTAAGGAACAGATAATCCTTAAAGAATTTTACCCTGTTATTTCTTCACCAGATGGATTCTACGGTTCATCCATCCTTCGTCGAATGGTACTGTGTCTTTTGCCTAGCTTTAAAGACTGGAGAACGAGCGTCGGACTGACTTCTTGATGCCAACTTCGCCCTAATTACGGAAATATTGAGAAAAATAATGTATACTCTTAATTACAGAATATCGAAATTAGTCCTTACATGTTTTTTTGGTTGTAAACCGCTGATCAAGATTTCAAGTTTTCATCTCCAGATGAACTGATCTATCGGGCTTTAACTGTGCGAAATTATAACCAGGAATGGTGAAATCATATCATTCGCACTTCGTAAAGAAATAAAATTCTTTACGATGATTTTTATTTTAAATATTAATTTTTAATGCAGTATTCATTAAAAAAAAATTTATTTAAAGTAACTCATATTTTTAAGAGCTGCGCCCCCTGCTCTTTCACTTCGTAAACCTTTAATATGATTTCCTAGAATTTATTTTATGGTTTTATTAAGGATATATTTATATTAAGATAATGACGTACATTATCTTTTTTTTTTTTTTTGGAATGTCAGCAAATAAATATTTTATTGTAATTTGAATTCTATAGCAAAAGAAGCCTGATATTGTTTTTAATGTTAGATATAAAACATGGCTGTAGAAGTAATACTAATAATATACGGTAATTGCAGTGTTATTTTTATAAAGTTTTAATTGAAATGAGATAGTAAAACTGATTTTCCTTAGCTGATAAATACTTCTAAACGTATAAAGATTTAAAAAGCATTTAAAAACTCAAAACCGCATGATACTCATAATTTAAAGTAAATATTAAAATATTAATTATCTGTTTTGACTCCTAATAACAGACAGACAGACAAAATGTCGTGCTTTCCCCTTAGGCTTCAAAACATGGTCTGAAGATGATACTGCTATAGTTTCCTTGTTATTTTTTTTCGATGTCATTGACATCATCGAGACTACGTTACATAGCCCTGCACGCTCTGCGGTAATCATTAAATGGGAAACAGTAGCTGATGAGTTCCAAAAAGCACAAAATAGCTGTCCTGCAGTTCCCGCTGATAAACCTCGTGTACATCATATGTATTATTTTATTACATTTTTTTTCAATGTTTTAATAAGTTATTTTTGTATTTTTCTCCTCGGACATATAATACGAGTTTATAATGTCCTGAATTTTTACCTATTTTCAAGAATCTTTAAATATTTTTCATTAAGCGTATCCGGAAATAAAACTACTACAAAGGTCAAATAGGTAACTTAATTTCCGGTTGGTGAATGATGGACAGACACCCTTGAAACAGACGGAACAGATAAATTGATAGATAAAAGATGGTGAACAGTCAACAAAATGAATTAGTCATTCTTCAAAATAAAAATGCAAATGAATAACGACATTGACAAACCACTACAGCGAAACTGCTAAACTTCGATCGGCCTAAGGCAGAAGATTTCTTTACGAATATTAATCTCATTTTTGTATTAGAAGACGACTGACAATTTCTTCTGAAAGAATTTATTTCTAAAAACAAATTTCGACTAAAGTTTTATCAATAAATTTGCCAAATAATGTAAGAAATTCAGCAGGAAAAAAAAATCAAGGTTCAAACTTTTCAAATATAAGACCCAAATATGGAACGAGTGTATCTTTAATTCAATAATTTGCCATTAATTCGTTAACTTGCCTTGATTGACAGTAATGCCATCTATAGTTGACGTTTCCAAGCTATTAATAGCGCTTGTAACTAAGATGTTTCGTTTCAGACCTTTCGTGTTCCAATTAAATATTGTGAATTTTATTTCGAATTCAAATTTTTATATTTTTTACAATATGGATATCGAAGCATTTCTCTATATTTTAAATAAACTTTAAAATAGAATTAAATAACGTTTCCTAATTGAAAAAAATGCAGTTGTTATAAGTTTAATTTCATTATTAACGTACCATGTTTGGATTTTAACAGAAATCTGAAAAAAAACTGTAAATTGGAAAACGTGAATTTCTCTTTAATTTTTCGAAAAATTAAAACGAATAATAATTGTAATTTTATTTATATTTTTATATTTGTCTATTGTCTCAAAGATTATTGCACCTTCTGACGAGTTAGATTCGAGAAAGTTAATATCTTTCTCCTTAATTAATATACTTATTTTTAAATAATTAAAATATGTTTTATGTTTCGAAATCAAAAATCAATTCTGCTTTTCGATGCATTCTGATCATAAATGACAAGAATTGAATAGGTTTCTCCGAATCTATGCAGATGAGCAATTCCAGTTCTCTTTAATGCAAAGATAAATGACGACCAGAATTCGAAGAACTCTGTAACCATGAACAATCTCTTAAAACTTATTACATTGTAAATTCAGCAGAAGGCGGCATTCGGTCTTACAGGCATCCCCAGTTTTATTAGTAAGAGAAGAATTTATGACGAACTTTCTTTTCTGTGATTCTGGCAAATGCATTTTGTGGTGTTGCTATGGTTAATGATTTCAACTGTATTTGGAATGGAAAGATTGATTTTTTTATCAGTTTTCTATAAAAAAAATCGATATTTTTTCTAATTGAATTGGCAAGTCTCGTTAAAAAAATTGATAAATATTAGAATTTTTTCCATCACTAAATTAGAGATAAAAGAAATATT
The DNA here is from genome assembly GCA_023159025.1 of Thereuonema tuberculata. NCBI lineage: Eukaryota > Metazoa > Arthropoda > Chilopoda > Scutigeromorpha > Scutigeridae > Thereuonema > Thereuonema tuberculata. The sequence continues at coordinate 51,731,354 of JAFIDM010002131.1, forward strand.
TTTATTCATTTAATTTCTGAAATGTTAAATTGGTTATTTAAAGCTGTTTTATCGACAAGGGTCTTTGTAAATACTCCAAAAGGAAAAACGCTAGATTTTAAGTATTTTACTGTCTTATTATTTTTATAGGCCAAACTTAATAAATAATAGTGTTAGCATGTTTTTGAGCCTTCATATGCACAGGCAGGAGAAAAAAAAGGATGTGCTAACCCGACATTTAAACGAGGTCCTTCTATATATATATATATATATCTGAACAACTTAGACAGATAGTTTAAATTGCTATAATTTGTTAAATTCATTTTTTTTCTTTCTACCACATATGAAAAAGGGATTCAGCATATTTCCAAAATGTTATTGAGTAGTGTAAGAGTTAAATTACGTAGATAAAAATTGATTGACTTATTCATTGTTTTTTTTTTTTTTTTGGGGGGGGGGTCCTTTCTTCTTCTACTTCAGGAAAAGCTGTCTAAAAATCTTACAGTAAATAAAAACAAAATAGGAAAACTGAAAGTTTTTTCGATCTCTATCTTAAAACATTACCAAATATCTTCTCATGGTTTATTTTTAACAAAATTACATCCATCTAAAGTCAATCTCAGAATGCTGTAGAATGTTGTTAAATGAATAACAATCACATCGATGCAGTTTTCTATTAGATCATCGTAACAATGAATTTTTATTAGTTAATGTTCCTCAATCGAGAGAAAACATGCGTTAATATGGTTGCTGTGAAGAATGATCCATAGAAGTCTGTATCTTTAATTCTATTTGGTGCTCCTTCTATCAAAAGGCATTTTAATTTAAGACAATCAGTTTTATTCCTTGAAAAATCTTTCCCTGAGGCTCTCATTGGGCAACTCGCCCAACTTTCTTCTTTTTCAGCAGATGAAAAAAGTCTTGAGAATAACTGAAATCTCTGTAATAGATGATCATGGCCTTCTAATTCTTTTAAACTCCAGATGTCATCTACTGATTAATGTAATTGATATTGTTCTCTGGAATTACAAATCATTTAATTATTATTACTTTTCTTTTCTTCTTGCAGTTCCAGTGAAGTTCGACGTGAAATATCGTCACCAAACTATTAAAAGAGGTTCCGACGCTGTACTTATTTGCCAAGTTAGAGGGGATCCACCTGTACAACTTACCTGGCAGCTCAACGACCAAAATATTCAGTTCTCCACGGAGCCCAGGTAGGCTTAAATCTATTTCCTTAAATTATGATGTAAAGAAAATCTAATACCGAAAATTAATGTTGTGGAATATATTAAAAAAAATAGAAGTTTCTATACAGTATAATATTATAATTTTTGCAGTTCATCTCTATCCGAAACAAAACTTCGTACTGCTGAATTACATTGAATTATTGCTGAATTATTGGTCAATTTAAAGTTCTCTCTATGACCGCATTCATTCTGGATACTGATTAGATGAATGCGCAATGGTGCCTGGTATAATTGCCAAGGGTCAAAATTCTTTCCATTTCTTTTCTTTCTTTCCATTTTTTTTAACCAATGCCTGGGGCTCTTAGCATTTATTGCCTTTTTTTTAATCTCGACAAGGAACGGAAATTGTGAGCTATTTAGACAAAGAATGATTGCCCGGGGTGTACCGTTACCCTCAGAAACAGACGAACAGCACAAGAAGAAAGTTACATCCTTGTTGACTCCGGGGTTCGAACCCAGTTCCGATTCATCAGTCTCATGGCAAGACCGCAAGGCTATGCCTGCACGGCATTCCTTCCAGTGTGCAAATAACGTGTATTCCCAATTTTTAGAGCAGTATTTAACCAGTATTTTACATGATTACTTTTCCATTTATTATTATATCATACTAAGAAAAATAATAGTGTGCATAAAAAAAACCAAGTATGTGACAGTGTTACTGTCTGTAAATTATGAGTGGAATACAATCTAATGTAATATGTTAGGGTTTATAACATATTACGGTTTATATGTTACATGTTACATTATAAATTGTGTTGGTATATTAATAGCATTATTATTCACGTAGCATTCTCCAATAGAAATTGGAAAGTGGGATTATTTATTATTGAAGATTATTACGAATTGAAAACGAATCTATTATTCAAACAGGCTTTCAATAGGATCCTTAAGCTATTGCCTGATAATTGATTTCTTCCAAAAAAATTGGCAATAATTCTAAATATTTTCGCTGTCCATTTCCATGAGGTTTTGATGATCTGTATTGAAATATTTCGGTTAGTAAATATTCTTGTTCAAAAATTAATGTGATCAAAATGATGGATAATTTCTCTTGTTTCTTTCTGTGCAATGCGACTGGAAGAATCACATTTAATTGAACATTGCTAAGTTTACCAAAATGGGCAATAATGATCGGCATGCAGGTATCTGGAATATCGAGCCTCATTATTGCGTTAAAATCACATTTCATTTATTTCAGTTGAATTTAAATAATTTCAAATCTCCTCAGTTTCAGAATTTACTGAATTATTACTCATGGTGTACGGAACCTAATAAAAATTCAGTTGTCTCTTAAGAAATGGTATTTCATTTCACTTTTAAGCCAAATCATTCGGATTCTTCCGTTATCCGATTCGGAGATACTTTGTGCAATTCAGGGAGTCCCGATTTACGCTTGGTCGTAAGTCAAAAATGTTCAAAAAATGAAAAATGTGCATAAAACTCACCAATTGAAGAAGTAAATAGGCTATCAAATTTTATTTTGAAAAACTAGTACAGCAAGTAGTATATATGTAGACGTAAAATAAATTGAGTAACTATTTTCAAGCAAGCACACTTGCTACCACTGTAGTAAACACCAGTTACGACTGCTGCCAAGAGAACAAACAGCGAAGAATCACCGCAGGGAATTAGCCTCACCAATGCCATCTGTTCTAGTAGATGCTGCTTAAACAGTTCTGAAAAAGAATATTGGAGCAAGGACAACATGTTGCAAGGATAATATACAGTGACAAAAAAAATGTCATGATGAAGCATCAGGAAGAAACCGTCCAATTTGAATAGAGCTTTGTAAATATCATTTGGATGATGAGACTTAAAATTGATTTAAATATTTACAGTGAAAAAAGTTTTATTGAAGAATAACTGCATCGTTGTGCTTATGGTAACATGGCTACGCACGGAATGAAACTGATGTTGTCTTGCCGCGGATCACGCCAAGCTTTTTCCAGATGGATTTAGTGGACGTATTAGCAAGTCCCAGACGTAATGGAAGGTGAACAAGTCATGATGACCTGCCTGGCGAAGAAAGGGTCCGACTTGCTTGGAGGCGCTGCTGAGAAACATAGTGCAGTATGTGAACGTGAATTATTCTGTTGGAAAATTTGCTCCTGGTAGGCATAAGTTTCAAGATCTCATCCACTTATTGTTATCTATTTAAAATCCCTCAAAGAACTATGAGAAAGCGCTGTTGTCTTAAGAAATGGCTCCCATAATATTAATGGATATGCCTCTCGACAATATTGCAGGGATTTGAGTTTTGTGCAGTCCTCCAAACGCGGATGCGATGATCATTTGCTCAACGCAGAAGCGGGACTCATCACTAAACGTTACTTTGGTCTCCAACTATTCCTTAAAATTGAATCCCCAACGCTACATGCGCAGTCCCTACTACGTCGTTGATATATGAGCGCATTGCTATTGTTAGTATTTTATAAGCGTATGAAGTGGTTTCAGATGGAGGGAGCCTTTAACTCCATTACGTCTTGGGTCTTCATGAGCTGCTGATACGGACCTTGAATCTTCACCTTTTAATGTCATGAGACTCTTTTTCATTACAGCAAGACATGGAAACTAACAACTGTGATGGAAAAAAAGTATTTCTATAAAATTGTAAATAAAAAAAAACCCTATTCCTGTTTCTGCCAGGATAATGCCAATTTATACGAGGTTCATCAGCGGCGTCTGATATTTAAAGAATTTGGATTTTCTTACTAAACACAGTATTCGTAAATATTTTTATTCTTTTTACTTTTTAGCCATATATGGGAAAGACAAATAAATTCAAAAAATAATCATAACTTTTTTTGTAATTTTTTTTTTTACATTTTTGTAATTTTTTTAATTTTTTAATATTTTTTTATAATTTTACATTTTTGTATATTTTTTGATTTTATTAGAAAAAAATAAATAAATAACTAAATTTGCGACAGACATCACAGATAAAATTTTATTCTTATATTCTTTACCATTTAAAATTACATTTAATAAATAAGTTTAAATGAACTCAAAACGCTTTAAGTTATGAGTTTTGCAATTCAAAACATATTTGTCGCTCATTCATTCCTAATACGTACAATTGAGATGTTGATGTCGCTAATGTAAGATTTGAGTTATCAGTTCGCTTTCAGAAGCACACAAAACATTCCTCGTAGCAGAAGGACAATAAGATTTGGTTTGAACTTACGGAGGTTTGAATGAGTCATTCACAAACTACCCAAAGCCATCTGCAAATGTAGAGAGTATAAGAATGGAAAGAGACCTGGCTTTGTATTTCAAAAGACACGTATCTCTGAAGTAAATAACAGCATGGAAGTGCATTTTATCAAAAACTATACATTAAAAGTTAAAAGCCTTTTAAAAAGCAGAAGGAATAGAGGAAAAACGTAAGATTTAACATTTTTAGAACGTTTCGATACAGATATACAATTCGATATCATCATCTGATATTTTATCCAAATTACTTCACCATTTTGTCAGGTGCTTTAAATAGGCTACTCAGATAGCAGTGGCTATTACAAAGGAACTTTGTTTTATGAATGAGAATGAGGGATACACAATCGGCAGATACTGAAAGAGTATATTCGTGTAGGAGTATCATCGCTAATTATGCTTTTTATAACATTCTTAAGCAAGAAGTTCGAAAGCCTACTTTCCATGAGTTCTTCCTTAAAATTCCTTTATATTTTTGTTTGTTTTTAAATTCATAAAAACGATGAAAAGCCATCTTTTGTTTTCAAATTATTATATCTACTGAATACAAATAATACATATTCTCCATTTTTCTAAAAAACAAATAAGTAATAACTATTATATATTTAAGTTGTAGAAATCGGATTCACTTTCATTGCATCAACCCACACATACTAAGTAAAGGATGAGCTAAAAACTTGGTATTAATGTTCATTGGTTGCTGAATATTAATAAAAAAAATAGAAAACTTTTCTGTGGGAATTTTTCAAGCATTCTCTCGCTAATTTCTTGAGTAGCACTAGAGATAAGATAGATATGCAGACCTAGCTTCAAGAAGTTCCGTAGAACGGTGCCAAAGTTTTTAGAGCTGTGGGGGGCAGGAAGAACACGTGTAGGGACAGACACAGGTAGCCTGACTGATTTGATGACAATGACATTCCCAGCACAGTAATCTACAAATCAAAATTATTGTACCTTCGTTACTGCTATCAGTAGTGGTATCAGTTTGATAATTGCTAGTGTGTAGAGGAAATTTCTGCTAAGCTGAAAAATTAATAAAAATTTTTTATGCTAATGCATTACAACAATATCTAAAATATTCTTTAAAATATCACCGTCGTACATAGCCGAATGGTTAAAGGGGTGGTCTGCTGCACGATTGATACTTCTGGACTTGGGTTCAAATTTCTTTCTTCTGTGTAATTTTGTATCTTGTGTTTCATGTTTCCAAGACTTGTTCTCAATTATATTTGTTCTTGCGGAGCCTTTGTCGGACGGATCTGATCCTGATAATCATTAAAACTACGGAACGACTGATGACCTCTAATGTTTCAATGTTTCTTTTCTTCTCTAGTAAAGAAATGAAAACGCAAAAAGAAAAAAAAATATCAAGTACATTTAGCAGAACGTGAATACAAGATTTCTGAAGAAATATCTGCAATTTTATATCAAAAATTCTTACTTGTTAGGTACAGAATGCACATGTGCTATGTAAAAATCTGAAATATGACCTAAAGATTCACCATTTTCAAAAATAGAATTTCAGTTTCATTATCCAACCATAAAATTAAAAAAATGACTTCATCGCCTCCAAACATTATTAAAGGATTTTCCTAATATTTATATACCAAATATATAATCAGATAAGCAAATGAAGCATTACAACTAAAAAATGTCAAAAATCTGCATTCATTTACAGAATAGAAAACTTTATTAAGATAATCAGACTAGTAGGAGACGTAAATATTTCCATTTAAAAGTAAAAGAAAGATCAGAAAAACGCCGGACATAGTATTAAGAATGGAAAAGTGTCTCAAGTGATACAACAGATTCAAGGGCTGCTGTATAAAAGTTTTCACTGTTAAATTTACATTATCTGAGAATGTTTTAAAGTGAAGGTAAAATCTATCAAATATGCCATAATCCAACTAATTCCCAGTTTAAGGCTATAATGTTATAATTGTTTTCAGCTTGTCATTCAAAAATTATGCTAATAACATATGCAATTATCATTATCCACACTTTCCATCGTTGTATTATCGGTTGTAATTGGTGCAGATTTAATTTCACTTAGCCACTAAACTATTAGGTTCTAATTAGATTTAACATTGCAAAAACGATCCATGAAATTTAAAAGTTTTAATTTTTCAAAATTAACTAACAAAAAGAATAATGGGAAAGATTTATCAGTGTAGTTTTAATATTAAACTTAACTGCGATGATACTTGGATATTTATTAATCGTAAATTGAAGTATTCATATTCAGTGAACGATATTTAAAGAATAATGAATATTTTATTTGCAACACTTTACAAGAATTCATTAAAAAATAACAAGCAAAAAAAAATTATAACTTTCATTTCTGAAAGCAACAGACCTAAGATGAGGTTTTTTTAAATGTGAAGTCGGTTGCATTTTATATTCACAGTCTTCATGAACACGTAAATGAATATTTACATGCTGCAAACTCCCATAGATTACAAAAACTTCGTAGTTAGCATGGAATTTTACAAATCTCATACAATTTGTCTGTGAAATACACTCATGTTTCTGAAAAAAGCAAAACACCGAAAAGGAAGCATGTAAATGAAGTGAAACTTATAGGAAAGCAGCGGTGTAAAGCAGCAGTATAATATGGGAAAGATTAGAATTTGGGAGTGATGACGTATGCCTAGACTTAGCAGCGCTCTCTGAACTGTCGTGTATGAGCGTTTAAGTAGAGTACTGTTGTGAATCCAGACAAGTAGTTTCGTCGTCAGTGAGCTGTACACGTGCTACTGGAGTCAGTAAATCTCGTGGACGTCTAAAGGCGCCTAATAAGCAAGCTTTAGTGTTTGAATGGGACCGAATATTCGGCTTCCGTGAAGGAGAATTTCAAACCGCGAAATTGCTGCTCGTACGGAGCAAAACGCCACGACAGCGATGCAAGTGTGGAAGTATTAGACTGATAAGAACAGGACGAGTCGAAAAATGTGATGACACCACAGGATGATAGACATCTCATCCGCAGGGCAGTGACGGACCGTTCAGCTTCTTGTTAGCACTTCGTTGGAACACTGGTTCCGCGGTTTGAGGGCGTCTACTGAGCAGAGGACTGCGTACATGCATTCCTTTGCTGAGGATTTGAGCCTGAACCATCGACCCCTCAGGCTATAGTAGCTCACGAACACATCCACTGGCGTGCAGATTGGAACCAAGTCGTGTTTTCGGACGAGTCCCGCTTGAACTTGGATTAAAATGATGACCGCATACGCTTTAGACGATATCAAGGTGATCGCCATCTTCCAGACTGCATTGTACAGCCTCACACTGCAGGAAAGATAGGCATGATGGTTTGGGGAGCAATTGGGTATCATAGGCGATCTCGGCTGCTACAAATTATGGGCGCTCTTAACAGCAACAGCAGGGAAGATGTGGAGGCTGAAGTCGTACCCTTCCTGCAGCACATTCCTGGAGCCATATTCCAACAAGACAACGCCCGATCATAAGTTGCCAGAAATGTTCAGGCCATCTTCGAAGCAAGGCAGATATATCTTCTTCCCTGGCCTCCATGTTCGCCCGATATGTCACCTATTGAACGTGTCTGGGATGTGGTCCCTCGGCAACTAGCCCGTCATTGTCATCCAGCAGCCAATACCGATGAAGTGTGGACTCGGATAGAAGCAGCCTGACAGGCGATCCTCAGGAACACATTTGATTCGATGCACGCGAATAGCAGCTCTTATTGCAACTTGTGGAGGCTTTACCCTAGTGCAAGTTGTTGAATTGCTCTGAAACCTTAAGCGTTAAATCACTATTAGTAATGTGTGTATTAAATTTCCTTCCATTCTGATGATTCCTTCATGGTGTTGCAATTTTCACAAGCGTGAGTCTAGATCTTAAAGAGTCCATTATTGATTTATTTTTTTTATTTTTTTTTTTGGTGGGGAACAAATAACGATTTTTGACTAAACACTTATAATCATGTTATTATTGGTCAGTGAGTTAATATTCAATTTCTTTTTTCTTTCACGATTAAACATTAAATTAAACAGTAGATGAAACAGTATTAATTAGTCATACATTACCCAAGCTCTAGATGTGGGAAATTAGCAATGATGAAAATGTCTTTATTGTTTTTTTTTATCACGATTCCTTGATTAATGCAAAACCAGGAAATCTGTATTTTAAAATAAGAGGTTTTATATCTTCATTATTGGCTCTTTTATCTATGGCTTACGAAAAAACAGTTAATTTATGTCTACTTGTGCGTCACCAAATGGATCTTCTTGAAAGTTGACATGACTATTTAGTTACAAGAGATGATATAATTTGTGTCACATTTTTCCACTAACTTGTCGAAAAAATGTGACACAAATTCATCTAGAAACATACTAGAAGTGAAACAATGATTTCACTTCGTAGTCTGACAATCATTTTAGTAATTAAAGTGCACTTTAATTGGAATTAGGCAACATCAATTTTTCGATTTAATTGTTTTTCAGCAAAAATGCAATATCTAGACCGTTTGTTTGGCAATAATGAAAATTTAAAATAAATGCAGACTTATCGTTTATAGTATTTTGATGATTTTTAAAAAAACAAACAAAACATTGAAGCCTATTTTTTTCTTAAGATCTTTCAGTAACTTCTTGTTTTATATTGATCTACCATAGTAAGAGTCATCAAATTAAAATAATTTTTCCCTCTCTTTCTTAGGGGATTATTTCAGATGTATTTTTCTTGAGTCGTAATTCATCTGTAGTCAGACTCTTGTACTAAATTAATTGTGGATTTCATTACCAAGTGATATGGACTTCGATCTAGGTTATTATTTGATACTCATTACCAATTGATGACTTGTTCTTTACCGCAATGGTAATTCATTGAATTTAGTTCGAATCAGTCACTAGAATAGATCTGCTAATTCGAAATAAAAGCCAGTAAGTGAGGAAACCACCCTTCGGCGATAATTCCCACTCATAACCCCATCTTGTTTGCTCAGTTTTGGCCTCGTCTCCATATATATACGAGTAACCGGATATGATTAGATTAGAGCGGAAACGGCCCATTATTGAATTACGTAAGCGATCGACTTCATGAATGTCACCGATCACTGTCAGAGATTCCATAGCCCCGATCTGCTCGTTTGCAGCCAAAAACTTTTGCTGCCGTCCTGGCTAATCCAGTTAGTGTTCCATTTCCTGGAATGGGCGAAGTGTTTCCAAGCCAATAACGATTGATTCCCGCCATCAAACATACGGAGTTAGAAGACTTAAAGAGCGGGAAAAAAAAAAGGCGAAAATAATGATTTCGATCGGGTATGCCAGCTTTTGCCTTTCTTTTCTTTTCTCTCCTTCAAATGGAAAGGAGAGAAGGAAATTTCATTCGGTTCACTGCCTTCTGCCTTTTGTTCTTTCCTCTAATGAATAATCAGTTTGGAAAGATCGGAATTAAAAAAGAAAATAAATCGGATAAATTATCTAGAATGTCTGATAAGTTATTGATTCGATTACGAACTCTGGCCAACTCAACAAAAGTAATAAAATTCCTAAAGATAAAAGTAGATAAGTTTTATTATGATATGATAATAGTAATTTAGCAGTTCTGTAATAGATAGAGGATTGATAATATTTCTTACGTTACTAAAGTCTTGTAAACCATAGTTTCTAAAATATTGTTGGGAATGTTTGCTGCCTGTGGTTCGTGAAATTAGACGATTACTCAAATAAGATCCGATAAGGATTCTGTTTATTTTGGTTGCCGCTCTACAAATTGATTGAGGGATTTAAATTACACGTGGGTTTTAACTCATATTTAATTGTCTATTTAAATAATAACCAATCAGGGAAAAGAAGAACGGTCAACGCAAAATTTGAATAAAAAACGGAATTAAATGATAAACAGTAAAAATTAGAATACACAATCGATAATAAAATAAATGCTGATTAAGGATAAATACAATTATAAACGTAAGATAACTTAAGACTATACAATGAATAAATAGGGCTATTATAAAAATATAAATGCGAATATACAGTGAATAAAAAATCATAACAGTATATCATGCTTAATAACATATATCTTTCGTAAATTCTCAATATCTCGACAATCTTTATGAGGCAGACAATTTTACAACAACAAAACATACAGCATTACATTGAATTATTAATAGTTAGTTATTTTTCCATAATGGGATGTAATTTTCTTAAATTGTTATTTTTTTTTTTTAAAGTCGAGTAAAAGATATAAAACAAAACAACTATGTTTATTTTCAAAGTATATATAGTGATTACAAACAATATAAATTTTCTATTTCCGGGAAAAAAAATTAATTTATTCCGCATTGTTTAATTAAATTGCTTACAGCCGATTAGTTCTTAATCGTACGAAGCCACGGCGCAATTTAATGGATGAACTGTAAGGTTTAATTCCCATTGTTTACGACATCGATGGAAATCCATTGTTTAGTTTCTTATGCTTTTCTATGGGGATTTTTTGCTAAAATTCTAATGATAAATTCTCGGCATGAAGCTTCTTTATAACGATTTCAAATACAAAAGGTAGATGGTCTGGAATCTTTAAATGTAAATATAAAGAATAATTAAATCTTAGACAAATATAAACTCTTTCACACATCACATTAGTATTTAAAATATTTAATAATACTAAATATAAAAGACAAATTTTCAGGAAGTATACATCTTCGTTTTTTCAAGTCAAAAATTAGAATAAAGTAACAAACAAACAAAGAACGGGTTGAACAGCATAATATAATAAAGGCTTGGAATATCAAAATTTTAATTGTTGTTACAATGATAATTTAGTATAAGATGTCAATTATTAACAATAATTATTAATTAATTAATCATTCATATATATTATTAATAATTTAAATCTACAATAGTTGCTATTTTTTTGGTGTCAAAATTTAAATAAATTCTTTAATGAGCATAATGATATTACAGCCTACAAAGGCTCTTTTGTATCTATTGAAGTTTTTGGTTTTTGAATTTTTAATGATACAACTTTCTAAAATTTTCCTTAATTCTAATTTAGTTTATTGATATAGAATTTGTACATTGGTGTTCATGGCATGACCTTTTGTTAAACAATGAAATGCTATGTCGGAAGTATCCTTGTTTTTATTTTTTAGGGCCCTTCCGTGTTCCGCAAAGGTTCTTTTAGTCTCGCCTACGTAAAATTTTGCCTACTAATGTGATGTGTGAAAGAGTTTATATTTGTCTAACATATTCGGAAAGATGGAAAGAAAGAAGATTGTTGAAGAATTTGGTGATAATTATATCTGTTTTTCAAAGAATTCTCGTTTTAGAACGTCAAAATACTACCAATTTATGAAAGAATACCAGGAAATTTCAGTACGATGGAAAATTGTTATGAAAAGCCTTTATCCTGAAACTTTACAACAACTTGAAATGACTTAGCCTCTGAAGGACAGATATTAGAAGCGTTTGTAAATTAATTCGTAACTTGATATTTACTGCACTAGGAAAAGGGTAGAAGTAAAGAGGTTTATTTATTGCCATAATTAATATTGTAGTAAAACACGGGTCCTTAATTTTTTTTACAATTACAGACTCCAATAGATCGTGCACTATAACCGCTTCATCAGATTGTTGAAATCATCATGGGAAGCGATGGGCGTTGCCATTCAACCAAAAAAATAAAATTAGTGTTTTTTTTTTTTGTTTTTTTTTTTCCAGTCCCATACCATCATCATTAGCTTTGCACACTTCCCAAGGGATTTGGATAACATTTGTTAAGAATCTCTGTAATAAAACATGAAAAACGCGAAGGCAATGTTAATTGATTCATAGTAGGTGCAATTATATTCGCAAGTAGGATATCATTGAGAATATCATATTAAAGATCTCTAATGTTCGCTTGTGAGTTATTTCCTTACTATTTCCTATCCAATGCACATTCAATCAAGAAAATGCAAGCACATTATTATGTTTATTGACTAGTCTCCAAGAAGAATGCAATAACTTAAATAAGATATAGTCGACATACAAACTTTCGAATATCTGTATGGTACGAGCATATGAAACTTAAAAAAATTATTTTTTTATTTTTGTTTATAATTTTTGGTGCATAGCTTTTTATCTAATGATCCTATTTTAACCAAAATCAATAGAGATCTTTTCTGGTTATGATCTTGATTATCTACGAAAGTTTCAGCTTTGAAAGACAAATATCTTGATCACAGATAGACGGACAATGAATGTCTGATTCTCGGTTTTTGTAGGAACCTTTATTGTTGTTTCATCCAAATCTTGAATTTCCGTTTGAATAGGATTAGAAATCAATTTATTAGCATTTATTGCCCTAATTTCCAACTCTTTAAATTAACAATCTAGAGATGCAAACTTTAAAATATTTTTTTAGTTCAATCTTTAGCTTCCTCCATATTTTTATTTTGAGCCATTATCAATTTCTTACAGAATAATTGATTTATTATAATTATTAAAGATTTTATTTCCTTAATTATTTCTATTATTCTAGCTTTAAAATTAGGAGCCGCTCCTTTTCACTTCTGATTCTCTCCAATGAGTTTTGATCTGCGCTGTATTGTCCGAATATACATCAAAAGTAGTAAAAATATTTCTAAAATTACATCTATCTCTAAAATTTCAGTTTAATAGGATATGCAGTTTCTGAAATACAGTGATTATTATGTTTTAGAACTACTAGTTTGGCAGTTTTCTTTTCCCGGGTTCCTTACTATTTGTTTCTGTATTAACCGAAAAATGGTTGGAATATTCCTTACAGTAACTTATATTTTTCTTTAAAAATTCAGCTTCCTAGGAACTCCAGTTTTGACTTATTGTGATCGCAGACAGGTGGTTAGGGACTAATGATACGTAACCCTTCTATTTTCTCTGAGAAGAGGTATACAAAATTTAAATCAAATATAAATTACTTTATTATAGCTAACTACCATAAGGGTATATATGCAGCAACTGCAATGGAAACTCTAAAAGTTTGAAATAAATCTTACAGGCAATGCCATTTACTTGCAATTTCAATTGTTTATTACGAAGCAAATTTTCTCATTTGTTCCATTCCAAATGCTGTAGTTGCGTAACTGTTTATTTTTTAGTTACTTCGCAATAAGTAAACAAAAATGTTTTCATGATTCTGGTTATGTTAGCAGTATTCTAAAAGTACATCTCTTCTATCATTTAATGCTCTGTCAAGCGGTTAAGGCGCATCGCTCCAATTTGCTAAATTAGTAGCTGACATTAATAACTGACATTCACAATTTCGATAATGGTATACTTTAATGCTTTCGAGTAATTTGCAAATGGTTAATGGAAAGTAGTTTTATGCAGATTCATACAAGCACACTTCTGAAAACATGAGAAGTAACTTAGGATATGTTTAGAATATTAATTCCAGTTATGACAGCAATATATTTTAGTTATTCGCGTATATATATCTCATCAAATATTTCTTTCATAAAGTGTATGCAAATCACCATGAAAAAAAAAGAAAGAAATATCTTCATCTCTGACGGCAGGGTAGAAGGGCCGCTGAACTTCCGTTCCTGTTCCTCTAAAGAAGGAACTGTTAATCTAATTAAGAGCGGTCGTTTATGCTTATTTTTCCGTCGACGAATGCCATAAAACCCTTTTTTCTTTTTCTTCCGTTTTCATGAGTGTGTTTGGCCTTGTCGGCTGTCAGATGCCTGACGGGAACCAGTGGCTCATTCCAAGACAAACAAGAGGTTTTCGCTCGCAGGAGCTCCAATGGCACTGACCTCTCTGAAAAATAGCGCATAGTATTACTAATGAAGGTTTTTGCATTACCATCAAAAGGACTTCACAAATAAGCCGGCAGCATTTCTGGAAATCATCTTAACATCGGTTTATTTAAAGGAATTCTTGGGAACCTTCTTCTGGATACATAGCAGTGAAATATCATCTCTTTCCAGATTACCTCTGTATCAGTAACGAAGAGTTTGTTAGTTGTTAATTGATGTTCTCTTTGCTTTCATTAATTAAAAACTGCAGTAGGGAGTTCACTACCAAGAGATGACACACCTTGTATATCGCGAACTTCAATGCCCTTTTATGTGATGAAAACTTATTTTCAAAATATATATGGATTGGGGGCCAACCCTCCCCCGAGATATTTCGTGAAGTTTAACATTGTTTTCATTGATTATCAAATATTAGCCTATTAAATTCCTGTTTTGATTCCAGAGGAAATATTGATATGGCGTCATGCGTAAGCAGGCGACTGGCGTTAATAGAAGTTCAATTCTATACAGTAAACTCCCGATTATCCGCGGAATTGGGTGGCGCAGCAATCGCGGATAAGCGAATTCCGCGGATAATCCGATGTAGGACGAAAATCAACACAAAAATGCTTTTAACATGTTTTATTTACTGTACATTAAAATGGCAATAAATGCAATTATAGTACATACTTTATAAACAATTATTTTATTTTAAATTATTTATTTACTTTTAAATTTTATTATTATGGGAAGGCTCTCCCGTAGTTTAGTGCAAACTGCCGGCCTAAGCTCCGTCCATAAGATCGTTCTTTAAATTATTTGTCTGTAACTGCTTCAGAGAACCTTCAGCGCTTTTGCGCATGCGTCAGGTCTCCTTCGATTTCATCAAAATAGCGGTGAGGAGAAATAAAGAGGGGATGTTTACTTTTTATCAGTGTTAGTTTACTAGTAGCTGCGTTCTATTTGCGCTTTTCGGGAAAGAATTATGAAAGAATACATACTATTAAAAAAATGCTCCTACGTTATTTTTTTCAAGCAGGTCTTAGGAAACTGCCCATCTCATGTAGATATGTCATTTAATTAAACTTTTTTTTATTAAAATCTTGTCTTTTTCTTTCCTCTACTACTATTCTTTTATCTTGAAGTTTTATAAATATTATTCCATGAAAAGGAGATGAATTCAAAGTTATTTTAACATCAAAGTCCATAATTTTTAATTACTTTTTTTGGTATTATTTTTCTGGAACAAATTGCTTTTGTTTCTGAATAAACTCATCACAAACGAACCACATTGTCAGTTTTTTGAATTAGAGATTTGAAGGGGGACCGGGGGAGGGGGATTAATATCGCAGAAGTGGATCAGGGAGGTTTACTGAGATTTCCCCTGTCAACACATAACCCGTTTACATAAATGTAACTAAACAAATTGTTCACCTGTTGAATTGTGTAATAAAAATCTTAAAATTACAATTCAGTTAAATATTATGTATAAAGCACTTACAGCCGTTGCGGCATGGCCGAGCGTTCTAGACGTGTGGCCGTTATATCGGAAGCTGGGTTCGAATCCCGGCATCGACATGGCTGTTTCTTTCTTCTTCTGTGTTTCGTCCGTTACTACCTGGACTTACTATCTCAGTGTTATTCTGGACTTAATGTGAATCTCATCCCCTTCTCGAACTTTACTATCTCCACCGTGACGGTCGTCATACGGGACTATTGTCCGTGGTCATTAGTTGACCCAGTTCGACGTACAGAAGAAAGCACTTATATAAAAGATTAAATTTATAACTTATTTAGTTATAACTTATTTAATTCTAACTTAAATTATAACTAAAATAATTTTAATTCTGAAACGTAAAAGAAGTACGACCTATCAGAATAAATATATCAGTAGGTGGAATGTATAAAAATTGCTTAATCAGAAAAAAAAAATAATAAATTTGCCTCGAAGTAGAATTAAACCGTAGCTCTTTAGATCCTCAATCCATTTGCTTAGGCATTACGCCATAACAACATTTCCTCTGGAATAGAACAACAGGAAATTAATAAGCTAATACTTGAAAATCTAAGCTAATACAATGTCAAATAAATTGGTTGGCGGTTGTCCCCCTTCCCAAATCCATATATGTTTTTTGATGTTGCATCTCACAAAAGGACATTTCAATTTTGGAATATACAGGGTGTGCCCATTTTTTATAAATGTGGTTCCGATACGATCGTGTTTCCTGGATTCATATTCAAATCCGGATTGATTAACAAACAATGCTTTAGAAGTAAAAGCCCTAAAATCTAAATATTTATTATAATGGAATGATTCCATTATTACAAGTAATGCTTTTATTTCTTTGTCTCCAATATACTACGCAACGCCTGATCCTTTCACAAGTATTTTCTGCTCAACGTCCTGCAATGGAAATCTACGACATTTCCGTCTAATTTTACTTATATTTCTCAAATATACAGATAAATTTGTTACTTTAAAAAAAAAAAAAACAGAAAAAGCAAAGTTCGTTAATTTAAAAAAAAAAAAAAAAGAAATTCAGAAGGCAGTAAAGAAGGCGCCAAAAATTGAATAAAAGAAGAAATCAACACTTTAAAGGTCATCTCAGACAGAAGAAGAATTTAAAGTGAAACAAATATGTTTCTGGAATACATGCTATTCGAATGGAATAGTTAAGTTTTGCCAATTTTGGACCCGTATGTCCTGACAAACAGGTACAAATCAACAATATCTTTTTCCTAAGAACTTCACTCTGCTTACAAACATTTCAGCCTTGTAGGATAAATAATTTTAGTGACCTTAATCACATACCGACTGATCTTTCAATGAAAAAGGGCTCTAAAAATTTTGTGTTCTAATGCTTTTTTCTTTCTTTTTTTATTAAGTGATTTTATCAAATCTATAATATTATTAAGTGATCAAATCTATAATATCTTTGGTAAATAACCCCAAGAGAGTATTATAAAAAGTTGGGTTTTCATTTGATTGATTTCAATCTCTTCTTAAAACGAATCTTTTCGACATTAAGTATTTTAAGAGAATGATTCTAAAGACATACTCTGATATGCTAATTTGGGAGCTCATTAAAGTTTTATGAGGTGTCATTTACGTCTCGAACATCTGAGTATCATTTCATGCCTGCTGTCTTTCGTATCATTTGGTAAATTAAAAAAAAACGTGGATTTCTTCTTTTTTTGTTGAAAACAGTCCTCGTTTCACAATCGTTACACAGACTACATTTATTTTTGCCTGTGAATGAACATAAATAGAAATGAAGCTGATAAAAAGCAATATATTCTTAACAGGCGAATTCTACGGGAGCCATTAAGATGGCGCACGTTCTTAATTGTTTTACAATATCTTTCAGACATTTAGAACGTTCTGGTTGGATATTTCTGGAACATTTAAAATTCGTGCTGGAAATCATGAATTAAAAACTGGATGATAAAATATCTCATAAAAATAAAACATAATGTTTTAAGAAAAAAAAAGTCAGAAATACTTTTTATTTTAAATAAATAATTTTGTTATAATTTAACAGTTGAAATTATTTGAGGTCTCAAAAATCTTAGTAATTTATTTTAATAAAAACTTTTATTATTTTTTTTTACTTAATAATATTCATTACTTTTTAAATATTTAATTTAATTATTTATATTTTATTTTTAAGCATTTCTAAACTATTGCAAAAATTAATTTTTTTATATATATTTAACATTAATGTTAATTTGGAAAACTGATTTTTATTTTAAACAGTGTTTTTTGCTTTAAATTAAGAAAATTAATATATCTTACGGAAGTTAAAAGTAAAAGATAACATTACATAACGTAAAATATAAAAAGAAGAAATTATCTTTCTCCGTTTCATAGAGCCAGTATTAATTTATTATAGCTTTGGAATGACTGAGAAATGTATTACAACATTATTTCTAATTCTGCTAAAAAAAAAAGACGAACGCCATCTTTCCTTATAGAACTGCTTTCACGAGTGACTCATCCCCATTGTCCTCCGTTCATTTTTCAAATTTGGAGTCTTATTATTCTGAGTTTATACATGAGGGGCTATACGCACTGCTCCGTCTTCCGTTATGTTTCCGTAACGTAATTGCTTTAGTGACGTAGTTATGTCTTTAGGGTCACAAGAATGGGGAACAATTACGTGAAATAAAAATCACATTTGACCATATATTGCTATTAATCTATATTCAAAAATTTACCATCCTAAAAATTTCAGGTAATTGTTCCCCATTCTTGTGACCCTGAAGACAGAACTACGTCACTAAAGCAATTACATTACGGAAACATAACGGAAGACCGAGTAGTGCGTGTAGCCCTTGATGCTTGATGGATTTTGGTCTTCATGTCTTCAAACTCATTCTCATTCTCAAACCCGCAAGATGAGAATGCGATTAAAACAATAATCTATATTAAAGAATAAAAACTTATCTATCCGACAAGAAAACCTTTTTTTTTTTTTTAATTTCATTTGTTTGGTTCGAATTAGAGAACTGTAAATGTGCCGACAAACAGACGCATTATTAAATTCATTTATATTTGCTTAAACATAATTGAACGAAATGTTTGCATTAATTTGTATTTCATAATTATAATTATAATAATTTAATGGATAACGCAATTTATAACTGATATTAAAATGCCTTAATTGTTAACAATTTAGATCTCCTATAACTGACAAAATAAAGTTTCAAACAGAAACTTTACAATAATTTGATAATAATATTTGCTTAAATCTTTTAAGTGGTTTACTGAGACTGCATTACTTATTAAAAAAGTTCTATTGTGCAATTTCAAAACTGTTATATATATTGCTATTTTTTATCACTCTTAAATATGCTGATTACTTTTTTAGTTAAAACTTTAAATGCTGTAATTTAGAATTACCGTATTTATCGGCGTATAACAAGCACTTTTTTTTCTAAAAGGAGAATGAGCAGATCTGCCCCGTAACTGTATAGCGATAAGGTATATACGTAAGGAAAGATCTCCATCAATAGAACATTTTTTATCATTATGACTTGTCTCAATTATTAGTCCGTTCGGATTTATAAGTCTAAATATGACGTTTGAGTGATTGATTGTGGTGAATGTGGGCGACAGGGAAGCCTACCACCTACAGGCGGAAAGTGCTTGGCTGTTGGTGGTTGGCTTCCCTGCCACCATCATTCACCACAATCAATCAATCAATTACACCGTTAATAAGTATTATCAAGCAAATAATAATTATCTACATGTAATAAATGGAAATAATATCAATATTTACTATTACTGAAAATAATGATTAAATGATAATATTAATACATCCGGGAAGTAAGATGTCAATGAGATAAGTCATATTTAAACGTATATAACTCCGAACGGACTAATAATTGAGACGAGTCGTAATAATAACATATGTTCCATTTAAGGAGATCTTTCTATAGGTATATATCTTATCACTATACAGGGTGGCGCAATTTCCCATACAGTTTTCCTATTCTCCTTTAGGGCTGAAATTCTATCTGCATGTTAAAAGCATATGCTACTTTTATTTTAAATTTTAAGTTTTTTTTACTCAAATTTCCTTCTTAAAATTAAGATGCGTGTATGCCGCTAAATATGGTAATTATTAATTTAACATTATTTTATTAAAATTAAAAAAATAATTATATTTTATATTTACATATTTAAATTGAGAGAAGAAATACAGTCAAAATAAGTGGTGAAAGGGGTTTTCAGTTGAATTTATTTAACTCATTATATGTAATTAATACAATAAATTATTACATTTCATTAAATTTAAAATTATTCACTATATTTTTTTTAGAAGGGATATACCTGCTTTTGAACTGGTTGTAATTATTTTTGTCTAATTTATATTTGAAACAGAAATCTATCTTATCACTGCAATTAGTTAACACTACTCGAAAATTTTGATACTAATCAGTACTTAATATATAAATGTTTAATATATAAAAACTTAATATATAAAAAGTTTGAAAGGGAAAACAATTTGAATATTTTGAAACCAGATTTCTAGAATAATTTACATCTAATTATTTAATTTTAATTTTTTTTAATTCAGCTCCATTTTACGATATCTTAGTTTCAAAATTTCTTTAGTTTTTGTAATTCTGTTCTCCTGTTCAAAATGTGGTGGAAGTCTTGACATTTTTATATTTCGTTGTCCGAATTAAAAAATCAAATTACAGAAACCTGGTTTTCCAACACAATGCTAAATGAAGTTGCTTCAATTTGTTTAAACTTGTCCAGCAGTGATTCTTTAGTGTTTTACTCTAGCGAAGGAAAAAAATTCAAGCGCTTTCCATTTCTGATAGTAGTTTTTGAGATACTCACCAGGGGCGATCAAAACAAAATGAGGAGTAACGGTCCCAATTTTGATGACCACATTTCATTTGAAATAAAAAGCTTTCATCTCCAGCATCTGAAATTAACAGTGAAATTAAGAAATGGGCACTTCATTAGCGCTGTGGATTTTATAACTTTTTTTTTTTGGTATATAGTAGCTAACAATTTAAAAATAAATTGTAAGTTGTTTGTTTTTCACGACTTTAATAAAAAAATCAATAAAAAAAATAATAAATTGAAAGAAATAACACTGTAACGAAAGTAGGCTTGAAGTTCTTTTGAACTTCCTGTTATGAATCGTTTTGGCTTTTCTCTGTATGAAGCGGCTCATCCTATTCTACGGCGAATCGACCGTCTGTTGTCGGAGTTGCCTGCATGTCATCGTAGCATTGCAGGAAAGCAGTTCTGCTTCTTCGCATTTTATGACCCGCCTGACCCTGAGATTGGAAGCAGAAATCACCGCGGTCACTGCCTGTCACGAAAATATCTTCGGCTTTTCTCAGTGAGCTTTGTCCGCCAGACAAAAACAACCCGACCTTGTTGCAAGTTCACAGAAGTCTAGTAAATTTTCACTTTTTATATCCTTTATTTTGTGGTTCGACGGCTCTCTTTTAAAAATCCACTCGAGTAATTTTAAGATATTATTAAAAAAAACACGAAAATATGATTGATGCAAAAACAAATTACGAAAACCTTGCGAAAACCCCCGACTATCTGTGAAAGAATAATAAAAAAATTAACAACAAATTTCTTTCTTTAACAAGAAGTAATAACTTGAAGCTTATTTTTCTTAAAATATCATTTCTTTGTTGTTGTTGTTTTAAATTCTTGAAAACGAGAAAAGCGAAAAGTCATAATTTAAAAATAAATACTTACTGTAAATACCTACTGTTATAATTTAAACTATAAACAGTATAAATTTTCAATTTTTTAAAAAAAAAAGGTATTCACGTTCGCACTATTTAGCTAACGTTGTCAATCAGAACCAAGTAGTGATAAATGGATTACCTAAAATATAGGTTGCCCCCCCAAAAAAATATATTTAAATGATTACAAATTCAATGTTTTTAAGATAAATTTAAGTTTAATAATTCAAATTAAAGCAGAGAAAGTAGATTTTTTTTTGAGTTCATCACAATGACCTGATAGTCATTGTGGTGCAGGGTGTTCCAAAACATGTATATTCACTTCTACAGACCATAATTCACTAATTTTCTTTCGTTTACAGTTATAACTGCTTTGAAATAATAGCTGAAATGAGACTAAGCTTTTACAAAAGGAAATTTGTCCTAAAATACTACTGGACGAGAGAAAATCTGCCAAACAGATGGATTGGACGAAAAGATAGCATCCCCGTCGTTCACTAGCTCTCACACCATTGGACATTTGGGGGGGGGGGGGGCACGTCAAAGATAGCATTTTTGGCTCAAAACGACAAACAAGTAATGAATTGTTAAGGCAGAATTCGCCCAAAATACCAATTGAAATGAGTCCTGATATTTGCAATTCCGTTAATACCCGTTAACAACAGTGGACCCAGAATGACCAACAGTTCCAACACTTGCGATAACTCTAAAAAAAAAACTACGTTTCTCTGCTTTAATTTGAATTATTAAACTTAAATTTATCTTAATAAACATCAAATTTATAATCATTTAAAGTGTGTATACATTTTTTTTGTGACACACTGTATTTCGTACTCATTGTTTAAGACTTTGATTCCCAATGTCAGGTGGCAACTAAAATTGAGGTGGCGGGAGATCCGAGTTGGGTCGTAAGAAAATATTTTATGAAAAATATTATAAAAAAGAAAAGAAAAGAAATGAGCTCGTAATAAGCTGAAATATTAAAACAATTAGCACAGAAGGGAAACCGGTGATTTTAAGATAACGATAGAAATTCATTGTCAGTGATTTGTTGCTTCTCTATGGTAATATATTTCGCCGTGTAGAGCTAATTTCTCTACAAAAACCCACATGTGAAAGATTCCAAGTATAAAAGTTAGCTAAATATGCTAACTTTCAAGAAGTTGCATCCAACTGTTCAAAAGTTATCGATTGATTTGATGAGGATAACTTTCCTAGGAAAACAGGCTAGAAAGAATTTGTTTTTATTGTATTTTCTGTCGTTAGCCTTTATCTGTGTGAGTGTGTTTTTGTTTCCCCTTAGACCTATAATTTTTACACTGGTAATGCACCTCTTGAAACTCATATTTAAGCCTAAGAGAGATGCGATTTGTTTTAAGCCCTTATTTTTTTTCGGGTAGAGAAATAATCAACTTGATGCGTGAAGTTATGGAGAAGCCATAGAAAAGGTATTAATAGTGAAACAGTGGATTTCTAATGACATCTGACAATGCATGTGAATAAGCTGAAGAGTCTCCGTGCAGCTGTTTTGGTACAGATTACAATTAATTGGATTTGGGCAACTTAAGTAATGTGAATTTAATTAATTTTTTTTAGAAAATGGAAATTATAAGTTAAAAGGAGATTTTCCTTTACTTTTGCAACACAAAAAACCAAACAAAATAAAAACTGAATATTTGAAGGAAAGTAGACATTAAGTTCTGTAAAGAAGACATTTATGTCTTTCACGAACTCTGATTCTCTGGTCGTAAAATACGATAATGATGAAAGTTCAAGTTTTATCTAATTACTTAATAATCATTGTTCTCTTGTAAGTTTCGCGATTTTGCAAATCACTGTCATCATAAGTAACCCCAAAGCGATTTATCGTAGTAACTGAAATAAAATAGAGTAAAAATATTAAATAAATTATATTATCTTATATTATTGATTTCAATATAAATCGGACCTATAGATATGACAGTAATACCATAAAAACTACTGCATTTTCAATAACACCAAATAGATCAATGCCATCTATGGGCCAATTGGTGCGGCATCTCATTTAACACATGCAAGTTTGGATAGATTGCATTACGTATAATGTTATATAACAACGTATAATGTTATATAACACTATTATATGTTATACATATGTTATCGTAACAATATTATATGTTGTATATATATTGTTAGTTTAAGTAACATACGAGTTTTAGTAATAATTAGAAGTCAAACCATATGAGACATTATACAGATTGAAGAATGTTATTTATATTAACCTGAATGTCATGTAAAGAAAGAATTTCATATTTCTTTTAAGACGCTCATATTTCTATCAAATATGTCTATTTAGTTAACAGGATTCTCAATCCTCGTTCTTAATTGAAAGCTGAGTAGATCCTAAGATGTATTTAGGTGTAAATGCTTAACAAAATATTCCAGATCTTGCCAAGGATCTACCCTATTCCCGTCCAAAGCAGGAGGGTTAGCTTAACAAGGTTACATTATTGAAAACATCAATAAAATTATTAATGGAAGTTCCTAAAGTATTTGTGAAATTTAGATGTATTTGACTATTTGTATAAATAACTGCATTTATTACAATTTACAATCAGTAAGAACCTTTGATATTTTTTAATTGCAATGTAGAAGACTTTTAATTTTATTTATTTATCTTAATGGAGTAATTTATTCTCTGTTATTGATCTGCTTTATTTTATTTTAGGAGCTTGTAATAATCCTTTATCGTATTACATTCCTTTATTATTTTATCTTGCTTGGCTCAGCATAGTTGCTTTTGGGTCTTAAACCCAGCTTATTATTATCTGTCTCTTCTCGGATTAAATGTCCGTCTTTTTAAAATATAAAACGGAGTTTTTAACATTTACATAACGTTATTATTAGTATTAGTAGTAAAAGCAGTAATAGTAATTTACGATGATAATAATGATATTACAGTCGGACCTCTATTTAACGAAGTCGCTAAATCCCGAAAAAAAGTTCGTTATATGGAAAATTCGTTAAATAGAGATTCACCTTTTAAAATTACTTTAAACTATATAAAACAGATTTAAAATACATAAACAGTAAATATCATTAAAAAAAAGTAATAATTTTATTGACATATTGCATACGTTACCACAAGCGTACTTTAATTTTACTAATAAAGTCTGTTAATTTTTTTTTTGTCTGAGTTTTTTTTTTTTAAGTGTTTTCGCTCATAGTACGTCTCGCATCTTTGCAATGCACCAAAAAACCCCTTCAGAGGTATTTTCTTTAAATTGTAATCAGCGTCGTATTGTTTAAAATGATTTTAGCATTTCATCACAAGAAGGTTTTTTTGATTTCTTCATCATGATCATTTCTATTTTCATCATCTTCATCTTCATCGTAATTTATAGCTGTATTGTTTTTATTTTTCACACTGTCCTAAATATCCGATTCAGTTAGTGTTTCCGAAGTTTCAACTTCAAAATCAAGTGAAAGATAATCATCAATCAGCAGATCAACATTAATTTTTTCTTTTTCCCTCAGCTTTATGCACATTTCTTTCATTTCCTCTAAGGGAATATTAATAATAAAAACATTTCAAGAAGAAAAAAAAAATAGATACCACGAAAAAGTTCGTTAAATAGAAAATGCACTTCGCTATTTGGAGGTTATTTTACGAAGAAATTAGGAAAATGTTCTTGGTTCCAAAGAAAAGTTCGCAAAATAGAGAAATTCGCAAAATAGAGGTTCGTTAATAGAGGTCCGACTGTATTTTATTGACTAATTAAGTACAGCTCCTGTAGTGAAATGTCCCTATGAAGATTCTGATTTTAAATACACTAGTTTAGGATACAAAAGAAATTATTCAAAATATTATACTAATAACTTTTATAATCTACTTTATATCTATATAATCTATTTATGTAATCTACTTTCCAATAGGACTTAAGGCTAATCATATTAGTTAGTCTGCATATATGTCTGTGTCCTCGCGCCACCTCTTATAATTTTGGATCATCTTGAAACTTGGTATGCACTTTCGACGACTAGGGACGATATAACCTTTATGTTTGAAATCTTTCCCAAATGGGTCCTTGTCGAGAAATTTGCAAAAGAAATTGGTAAAACATTCCATAGACAAACATTGGAATCTGAACAATGGATTTCTGTCCTATTTCTATTAATATTTTATTGTCTTAAAATAATGAAAAATTAATCCTTAATCCAAAGATTTGCCTTATGATTGCTAGTAATCCGATTTAGGCAATTTAAGTAAATAGTGCGGAATTAATTCATTTCTTCAGAAAAATAGAACCTTTATATTGTTTGTTCAGTAGATATTATGATTGGAATATAAGTATAAGCTTTTAGTTTTTTGTCATTTTCAGCTACTTTAAAAAACAAAAAAAGAAATCTTAAGAAATAACACTTTAAGGAAAGTGAG
The DNA here is from genome assembly GCA_023159025.1 of Thereuonema tuberculata. Classification (NCBI taxonomy): domain Eukaryota; kingdom Metazoa; phylum Arthropoda; class Chilopoda; order Scutigeromorpha; family Scutigeridae; genus Thereuonema; species Thereuonema tuberculata. The sequence continues at coordinate 51,757,167 of JAFIDM010002131.1, forward strand.
CTTTAAGTTCTTTCTTTTCTTTTTTTTTTAACTTTCCAATTTTGGGATAAATTTTGGAATGAATAATTTTGGAAATTGAAACTTATTTATTTGGAGCTGTATTGCTTGATGAGAAGTGATCTTCTGAGAGGATTGGGCAATGATTTATTGGACAGGAATGGGTTTTATCCCAAGATAAGACGATCAAAACAAATTGATTTGCTTCAAATAGGCTTTGCTCCTTTGATGTTTCTCGAACTTTCTCGATAAATTACACTGGTAACTTATAATCTCAATATCCTTCTAGTACGCTTTTCCTCTGTAAACATGTTTACTGAAGATTATATCTAAAGAAATGCACGTATTAAAGCATACAATCGATAAGATGAATTCGAGTTTTGTGTTTTTACTTCTTTTCGTAATTAGTGGAAGATAAAGTGGTGCCTCCAAATTCCAAACAAACAAAATAAATTCATTGTAAACTAATACAAATAATTTATGTGCCGGCTTTATAGGAGGCATCAAAGGAATTAAATAGTTGCATTAAAAAGAAAAATAAGCTTATATATTTATTAATATTACAAGCATTAATTAACATCGAACAAATTGGTATCAAATTAACATCATTAATTAATATCTGATTACAAAAAATATATATATCGATCTTTTAATTAATAATGGCAGCTAATAGTTCCATAGGATCTTCTTTAGATTTTGAAGCTTTTTTTATAATAAAACTTTTCTTTTAATGATTTTGGAATATAAAGAATTTCACTCTACGCTGAGCCAACGCCAACTAAAAATACAGAGCGACGCCGGTACTGAACAAAAACACGATACGTTACTAGTGATCATGAGAGGATATACAATTGTGGTAGCATTCGCAAAATAGATGTTTTACTGTAAAATAATTGAGTTACTGTTGTTGGTATGTCGCGTGGGAGCCTACCCATAAGCGCATGGGTGGGTCAGCCCACCCATAAGCTAATAGTGGCTCGAAAGAGAGATACCTGTACAACACATAACCATTGGGTCAATAATAATTCTTATCAAGAAGAAATATTCAGAAATTTAGCACTCAAATTCACATAATGTTATTTATTAATTTAATTATCTTTTAGAGAATGTTCTTCCGCTTTCATTCTACACATTAATTAGGGACGTCATACTTATTTCGCCTGTTTAACTTTAAACTGGTATTTTCTATTATGCTTTTTTATCGGAGCTGGCATTTTCACTGTTGTGAATGCTGAAAAATGAAATACAGAAGCCCATTACTTACTTAAAAATAAAGAAAAGTATGTTGGAAATAACGATTGATTGCAAACAAACTATTTAAGACTTTGTGAATCAACTGAACACAGGTTTTGTTATAAGCATTGAATTGGTATTGTTTTGTTTGCGAAATTATATAAAGTAGCAAACTTCTGCAAGACCTTCATGAAATGAAATATAAAGACGATATGAACCATGCACAAATCATACCCCACTTTGCAACAAGGCGCTTTTTGACGCTTCGTTCAACGATAGATTTCAGTTGCCATCATTCTCCGCTTTTGGATAGCTGATTCGCCAATACGACACTATTGTGTTATGACGCTCCCGCTCGGCGTCTAGATGCCTTCAGTTTAGCGTGCATTCACGGTACAAACTGCATCGATCTATTTTTAAGTGAAACTGTTGTATTAAACTGTTTATAATTTTCATTTTCTTTTTAATTGGGATTAAAATATGAATGATAAAAGTGAAAACGGAAGTCTGTTATGAACGAGGATTACAATGCACTACATCATCGATAAGTGAAAGAAAACAAAGGTAGAGCTTTCGAATCCGACATCTTTCAGTTTACGAGTAAGATTTGGAACTTCATTTACCGCAATACTGGTGTACGCCTCTACCTGAGCATACTTCTTTGGGTTTCAATTTTGTATTCTCAAATTCAGTATCAAATATTTAGGTAATCGTAAAAGATGAAATAGAAAAATCTGTTAGAAATGAAACATAACGTGCATAAAGTAACTTAAGAAACAAATCAAAGATGCACGATAATAAAGGATTTGCACCCTGTGCTATCACAGACGGGAAACTGGGACGTCCGTTTCTACCTTATTAGTTTTACACTCCATGCTAAGCTCAGAGTGCATGAAAATTTATTTTTCTTAAGTTACTTTATGTACAAATTAAACTTTATTTCAATCCATATTCTTGTTTTTGGTATTGTTTCTTGCCCACATTAAATTCCTTTGAGTCTGATGGTGGTCGAGATCCCACTTGCGATTGAGCAGATGGGATCCTTAACTTTTGCACGCACTCTGAGCTTACCATGGAGGATAAAACTGCCTGAGGACGTCTAATAAGGCAGAAACGGCCGTCCCAGTTTTCCGTCCGTAAAAATTCAGGATGCAAATTCTTTATTATTGTGTATCTTTGATTTACGTTTCTTAAGAAAAATCTGTTGTTTTTTCTACGATATTTGTCAAGATGTCAGCAAACATTGAATATTTACTGAAGCACATGTATTTTGTTTTACCTTTCCAAAATGATTCTCCTAAATTCTTTTTAAAGTAGCTTATAGCTACAAGATTTACAATAAAAGCTTCCCTGTAAATAGTATTCTTCTGATCCTCTTTTCTATTGACCCTGTTTTTTTTTCCTGAAGAGCTTAGCAACTTGTTTTCGTGTATCAACAGATTCGCCATCAAGGACACCCCCCAGAAGAATGGACTTATCTCGGAACTGAGGATTCTGAGGGTGGAACGGCAGGACTCCGCCACCTTCGCCTGCATTGCCAAAAACGCTTACGGCCGAGATGAAACCTCGATTCAGTTAGTAGTTCTAGGTAAGTGTATCAAATTTACAATTGCAATCTAATTCAGCTGTTTTTATCTGTTCCTTTCTCAAGGCGGTAAAAACCAATCGCAGTTTGTTCTAATAGACCCCACAAGCTAAAACCACATGAAGTAATAAACCACATTTTTTCAGGTTTCAGAAATTAGCTTATGTGGACTTTTTTTGTTTCTTATAAAAGAAGAGGAAAACGGAAAGAAGGAACGGAAAAACTGAAAAGGAAAGACAAGCCATTACAGATGAAGAAATAAATATGAAAAAATAAATAAACAAAAAAAAAATTTCATTTGTTTAATAAAAAGAAATTATTTTTGAAATGTATTTCTGAACAATAAAATTGTCTCCTGTATAAGAAAATTCAAAGAAAATGTGACACTGTAAATTCCACTGTTAATTGCCCTTCTAGGGAAGGGGCTTGACGCATGAAGTTACAGTCTCGGAAAGCACTGTGGAAGTGGAAGGGGGGGGGGGGGATTTGTAACTGATATTTTTTGTATGTTAGGAGCTAAGCCCCCCTATTTTTGATTTTTGGGTTGGAGGACAAGATCCTTGGGCCTTGAAACGATATTTTGAATACTAGGATACCCAAAAATCGAGTCTTTCTCCTCTCATTTATCAAAATCGCAGCAACTGCATCTAGAGTCGTGGGTCACAATGATGGTGCCTGCGTCTGTAATATCAGAAATGGTAAAAATTAAGAGGGATAATGAGAGGGTTCGGATGGATTATGGAGAAAAATAGCTATTCCCGTATGTGGTTGGAAACTTAACATTACAGAAAAGCGCTTAAGTTCAATGTCATTCCTTTCGCTGGGATCTTTGCTGAACTACTTAAAGAATTAGGTACTTGTCTCCAGAAGCTCAGTCAGAATTTGGTGAACAAAAAACAACTCAATAATTAGATATTCCTTTTAGAACAAAAAACTGTTTTAACTGCAAACCGCAAAAAATGATATCATAAAAATACTCATATATCGAAATGAAATTGTTAATACCGCAATTTATAAGGGAAAAAAAATATCAAGGTACTTTGACCATTTTTTGGGGAAAATATAAGCTGTAATTTTATTAATAATGATTTTAATATTATTTTAATAATATTTTTAAATTACAAATCATTTAGTGTAAAAAGTAAATGGTTTTGCTATTATTTTTTCTTTGGCAGCAATGCTTAATTCTTTTATAAAACCTATATTCATAGAAATAATTAAAAAAATCATTAGAAAAACTATATTTCAAATATATAGAAATGCTTAGAAATGAATTCGAACTCGAAAGTTAGCAAATGGTTAGCATATTAAAAAAATTATATTCATTTGTACAACTGTACGAACACCTAGAAATAAGGGTATAACAAGATCTGATAAAAATATATATATATATATTAGGACACTTTCATTGAAGGATTTATGTAAATGTGGCTCTATGCTGTCAGAAAGTTTCCACTTCAGTGTTGCCTGTTCTGTTGAAAATATTGTATAATTCCCTGTCAACGTAGATTTATGGATGTTAATTTTCAAAATTACTAAAGTGATTTAGTGGTTAAGAACCTTGATATATTACACAGTAATTACAAACATGAAAAACAGATAATGTAACGAAATTATAAAGAAAATTATAATTATATGTGTCATAACAATTAACGGAATTGGTTAAATTGCAATAGTAATAATTTAACTGCAGTTAAAGTTGTTGGTTGAAGTGTTACAACACTGTGATTAATGAACATCCACATCATTCTAGAAATATAATCATTTTATTCCAATGCAGAAAAATATATTTCAGAATTCTAAATGATAATCAAGAAATTGGATCAGAGCTTCCAGAACAAGCATCGAATTGCAATGGACGGAAAAAAAAAACATCCATTGTAATCTTAGACCTCTGTTATTTTGATCTTTATCCAAAAATAATGAAGTTCCTGTAAGGCAAGTAGCTTAGCAGGCAGAGAAAACAGACACGTGCTGTCTTATGAAAATATGAAACCTCGTCCCTTCTACATACGGGGTAGGTGTCCAAGGGTTATATAGAGTTTTGTTCGGAGAGGGCTAAGATCCCTTTAATTGGACATTGAACGAAGGAAAAGGGATTTCGGTGGTGAGGATTCCAGCACTCCTTAATTGATTGCATATAGTAGGTCTTTTCATTACATAATAATATCTTTATATTGCTAATATACTCTTATAGCGATATCATTCCTAGCACTCTGTAACTGTTATTTTTTTCCAACATGATTTTCCATTCAAAGCTACGTTTATTAATAAAAAGAAATCTGCTCTTTCAATTGCTAAGTTCCTTATGCTGTAAGTGAAATGTAACACTTTACTCCTTAAAGGTATCTGAATATTCTACATATAACATTTAACATTTGATAACATTTTGATAATCATAGTTTCTGAATAAATTTTCTTTTTATACATGTTTGTTTCCTTTCACACAATTTTAAAACAAAGGATAAAATTTTTTTGGAGCAGCATCCCCCCCACTAATTTTAGCTACGTCCACAATGCAGCCGTCAAAGTTAATTGAAGTTTGGTCACTTGGCACTTGGCCATTAGTCTTTTTTTTCTTGTGTCGTTTTGAATTTTTTAAAATTAATTGTTATACATTAATATTGATTATTGATTTCTATGCATTTTATATTAATAGACCAATTATAATCATTTTTTTTTAAATGTGGTCTTCCATATTTAATGAATTTTTGTTTTGATCAGCCAGTTTATTGGGAGTATGAACAATGCCACAGGGAGCTACAAACTGCACTGAAACCCACTGGTAAGGTCTTTGACGGCCATAGGATGTATTTCTACTATGGGCATCCTCCTTCTATTTGCTTTGGTAGATTGCCTTCTTCTTTTTTTATTTTCTTTCTTTTTTGTTATGTATGCTTGTTTGTTGTGGGGACCTGCAAAGTAGGTATTCATCTTAGACGGAAGTGAAATATTTGATATTACGCATATTCTTTGCCAAAATAGCCTTAACAGAAGTTGATTTTCTTACACATTTCTATCTGCTTTTGGATCTTTCAGAAACTGCAGATTCACCTAAAAGCGTCAAAGTGTTAGAACACAGCAGTCGAACAGTGCATCTGAGCTGGACCCAACCGTACGACGGCAATAGTCCAATTACGAAATACCTGGCGCAGTATAAACCATCATCAGGTAAGATAATACCTTAATCAATATTAAATATCACAACTAATTTAATAGTATCAATTCGGCCGTGCTAAGGTAAAAGGAAGCAACTAGCAATTTGAAAACTGATTATTTGCTGCCTTTGACCGTAGATGTAAGGATATTGTGAGTCAGTTGCTACCTTTGATCATCGAAATAGGGGACATACTTAACAGCAGATCATTACCAAATTGCTTTGGACGATGTGTAGATACTTCCTTACGTAGAAAATGCAGAAAACGAAAAATCAGAAAATTTGCAGTTACTTCCTTTTACCTTAGGACGGCCGAATTGTTCTCGAGTTTCTTCGTAAATTATGAAGAATGCTATTTAAAAGGCAGGAAAGTTTCACGAAAAATATTAATAAACAGAAACTATTTATCATTCCATAATTTATCATTCATAATTCATTCCATTTATAATCATTCCATTATATCTCATTCCATAATTAAATATAATAACTTGAGGATATTTCTTGTTTTAAAACCTGTTAAGGAAAGATTGCAGGTAGTCATGAATGTCACTGCAAAACAGAAGTACAACAAAATAAGAACGTTAATGTATTCTATGCAATTTTGGTGGAAATTTATTAATATAATAGATGCAAATATATTTCGCAGCAGTATGTTGATTGCTGTTGTAAATGTTTTTGTAGATTATCTATGTGCATCTCCTCAAATAGATGTTTTTAATTTCAAAGCTTATTTTAAGGCTTTTCAATATGTTTTTCTTTAGAAGTTGAACATCTATTGCACAAAACTTCTTTTGTTTTATCCATTTTTAAGTTTTTACCTTATTCTTACAAATAAGTTACTATAAGTAATTTGAGAACAGTTTCTTTTTCTAGTAGAATACTTTGAGCTGAAGAATACTTTCAACTATTTTAAATTGGCCATAAATTCCTAAAGTCACAATATCGTAAATCTGGAAATGAAAGTAATAAACTGGAAAGATATCTAATCTTCATCCTGCAAGTTCTGTGAGATTATCGGAAGTTATAAAATTTCCCGAAGCCAAAATCTCGAACCGTATAAAAAAAGAAAAGCCCAGTCCACCTTAGTTTTGGGGAGACCTGTGTCAAAAGATATGCTTCGACTCTGATTCGAATTCTTTGGCAAAGTTCCACGAAAGGGAGTCTGCTCCGACGGTGACCATCATCAACTGTGGTCCGTTGGAGTTTTCATTTGGAAAAGTTGAAATAACAACTTTACTTTCGCCATTCCCTTTTCGATGCCTAACTGATAGAAATTCTGAATTTATTCTTATCATTCCGTTTCCTCCATCCATTCTCTAAGACACTCGCCTAAAAGCCTGTTTGATCTTGATAAACACATCCAACTGTGTAATCTACATTTGCGATAGCGATTCCACGTTTTTCTTTTAGAAACTTTATTAAAAAGGATTGTGCTCATTTTTTTTAGATAATTATAAATTTTACGGTGCTATTAGTGGTATTTAGGTTAGCTTTAGATCTACATGCAATTGAGAATTTTTAATTTGTATAATTTTTTATTTGTGACTTTAAATTTGCAGATTTACTTATTATTTTAAATATATAAGACTATTCAGAGTTTTTAACCATTATGTTCAGTTATATAATAATTATCATTGCTCTCATTAATAATTAGCGGATAGAAGTTAGTTTTATTTTCTGTAAAAACTGTTATTGTCACAGAAACAGAAGCTTTTTCACAACAATTACATTGGATAAAATTTAACGTGTGAAATTAATGATTTGAATAAAAATCCAACACACAAATGAAGAATAAAAAACATTTAATGTATTCAAAAGAAACGAGTTGTTTCGTTCAGGCTAACTGGACTTTTACAAGTAATAATCTCAATAAATACAGCCGTTTAAATACAGAAATGGGCAACAGGTAAGCCAATGAAGTCAGATGATATGACCTGCAGCGACATCACAGGACGGAGGAAATAGCAATACACAACAACAAATGAACAGCAAATTGAAATTCGGAGAATCGACAGGATCTGGAAATTCTTAGGAAGTGATGTCACACATTACACATTGAAATCTGAAGGGAAAAAAACAAACAAACAAACATTCAATCTATGATGTTTTAAGTCATAACGTCTCAACACCAATTGTGGAACAAAAAGGACTATAACTTTCGTAACAACTGTCAAATTCCCTTTATAAAATGTTTTACTTTAATTTATAAAGCACATATAATTGACATTTTAGAAGATAACTATTATTTTAATATTCTAGCCATCAATTACTATTGATTTTCAATTTTATAGTAACTATAATTATCACATTGATTATTATATTTAGCTTATTATGTAACCATTACTATCGGTTTAATTATATATTGTTGGTGAAACCCTGCTATTAAAGCAAATTTAGTTTCTAGAATGGGAGGCTTCTGAAATCAGCCAATCTGTGTGTGTGTGTCTGTCCTCTCCTAATATAAGCATTGGACAAATCTTCATGAAACTGGGCGTGCATATTTAAGGACAAGAGGCTATCTAACTTTTATATTTTTAATTTTTTCTAAATTATTTCCCATCGAGAAAGTTACAAAAATTCGTATGCAAAAACGCCATAAACCGCTAAAACAGAAATAACGAATTTCTATCGACGTATAAACAATGGATAATAACCCGCTAAGTAATCCTTCTGATATATGTGCGTGATGAAAATTAATAAATTCATACAACTTAAGAAAAATATTTCAGGATTTGATTTTTTTTTGTAGAAAATGAAAACATTAAAATGAAAATAAAATGTAAAACTACTAAATTAAAAGCACGAATTTTAACGTGCGAATTGAACTTCAGATAAATTAAAATTTGTTGTGTGTTTTAATTTATTTGTTTAGCAAACGTTTTATTAAGTGCGTGTTCCAATTTTTAATTTATCTCAAAACATTACTGTTATATTCAGCATTATAATATAAACTAATATTATAATTTAAGAAATAGAGACTTTTCTGTATCCAGTTTTTCTGTAAGAGTTTTAAAAAAAGAAGAAAAAAAAACAAACAGGTTTCAAGTTCTTTCAGGATTTCGTTGTTATTTTTGAGATATGATCAGTTGAATTCTGTAGTAGGTTTCCAAAACTTCCTAATAAAACATTAGTTAATTTTTATAACGAAATATTATTTTTGTCTCTGTTTAATTAAAAACATTTTTAACTAAATGCAATATGAAATTTGGTTTATTTGATATAGATAAGTAGCAACATAATTAAATTTTTTATTCACAATCATTATAATCTTACAAGAGGTTTAAATTTCTTCCTCCTGATCGATTTTATTTAATTCGATATTTATTTTATTAATTTTTTTTTAACATCCGCAAGAATTTGTCTCCTTTCCTTACTGTTTTTTCGATACTGCGTGTAGGTATGTCTTCCTCTAACATCTTCTGAGCCACTGCGCTGGCTAGATCTTCTTGTAAGATGACGTGCATTTTTGGAGGCAAGAGCCTATCGTACTTCTCTATTGGAATTTTCCCAAGTGAGTCTCTATCGAAAAATATGCGCGTGAAGATGATAAGAACAAAGCACAGGAAAGCCTTAGCTACGAAAACATTGAAATTCCTTTAAAAATGAACTAAATAATGATATCGATTTTCCTTTTAATCCTTTAATTTTCAATGCCATTAATCCTTTACAATTAATACAATTAATCGGATATCAACAACTTAATTAAATAATGCTGATTAATTAATTTTTTCAGAAAATGGAAAATTTTTGTTCATATTTTGCAGATATTAAAATTAAAAAATCAACGTAGACTTATCGTTCATATTAAATTTCACAATTTAATAAAGAACAAAGAAAAATTAACAAAAAAAAGCTCGGCAAGATTTAAGAAAAATAGGCTTTAATTCTTACAATAACTTAATTTAAAAAAAAAAAATCCGTTTGGTTTTTCAGTGCCTTCAAAGAGGATAAAAACATATGTTAGAATATGTGCTTCTTTTGAGAAGGAAAATTAAAGAAATTCTACTTGTTTTAGTGGCTATTTACACTTTTTTAAATGCCTTATACAACTTTATAAATATAAAATTAATGGAACACATTACCACTTAAAAACACATAAAATATTTCGCTGTTTCAATTTGGCAAATTGAATTTCATTAGTGTAATACTTTAAATGTTTTAACGATTCGTAATGTGTTAAAATCTAATTTTGTTTATCAACCCTTAAGCATGTTTTCACAAGTGATTTTTCACCTTGTTAATTTATAAGCTGTGAAAGCTTTTCCAAGTTTTCGCTTGAAAACCTAAGAAATTAATGAAAGGTTTTTGAGTCTTGTCTGTCTGTCTTAGAATGTGTCCAACTCGTAAGCAGTGAGATTCTTGACATTATTACTTACGTTTGAGCCATTTTTTTTCGTTAACTATTTTTAAAGAAACTTGTTCAGTTTCTCGAGTAATTGTAAAAATAAATAGCAAACAGTTTAGGAATTTAGTATAAACTTCTGAATCTGTTTCCGAAATACTGTTTCCAGTCAATAAATAATCACAGATTTCGGAATGTTTTGGTATCAATCGTGAACATTTGAAAAAAAGAAAATAGGGGATTCAAAAGCTAACAAACGAACATTTTAATGTAGATTTTGAATATGAAATTCAATCAAAATATATTCAGACATTTTTTGAGTTATAATAAGGAGACGCTCTACTAATCTACGCTACATGGTCTCATTTAAAGCAATACCTGTAATGCAGAAATGAATGAAAAACACACAAAAAAGTAAAAATGAATGAACTAAATCTCTAAAAACAAACACATTCATTAGTACCACCAAAAAAGCTACCGAATTAACTACTCCGGTTAATATTCCATAGCCCTTGTAAACCTCAAAAGTTGTTTTTTGATTCAGACTCCGAATCTACAACTGTGATTTATCTTTACATAAAATTAAACCTACTCATAATTCTAATCGTCATGAACTTAAGTCAAAGTTACAAAAACTTTACAATGCTTTACTTCTATTCAGGATTTTTAATAAGATGCAATTTTTAATAAAAGTTGCCTTAAGAACTTTTTTTCCGGCATTAATGCCGGAAAAACGTTTTTAAGACAAGCCTTATTAAAAATTACAAATCCCGGATAGAAGTAATGGAGTTGTAAATTTTTTTTTACTTTGTACCTGACTTAAAAAATGCCGGATAATTCTTTAAGATTTATATGAATAAAAAAAAAAATATCTACGCTTGGAGAAATGCATTTTTTTTGTCAATATAGTATTCAGTTACCTGCAAGTATTTATCTCTATTCCTCTAAAGTATTTTCCTCGTTACTGAAAATAGTCTTTCATATCCTTCGGGTTTCCGTAAAAGATTTTTCTGAATCTCGAAAGGTATAGTAAATAATTTTAAAATACTTAAATTATATAAGAAATAATATATTTAATATTAAAGTAAATTATTTTTATGAAACAATTTATAACCGAAAATTCTTATATTTATGTTACAATATTTCTTCACTATAAATAATATTTACATGATATACTTCTTACTTACGTTCAACATCATAATTAGGTTGTTTCTCAGGAATCGCAGAATGAGGCTTGAGAATTCATTGATATTCGGGTTAACTTTGAGGGATATTGCGGGGGTGGATGTTTTAAAGTTCAAGTTTTAAAGTTAGGCTATATCATGAACATGCAATGTACGAAATGTTAAGAAAATCCGTCCATCTCAGTTTTAAAGACTTTCAATGCTTAGTCAATCGAATATTTGCATTTTACAAAATATAAATTTTAAAAGAAAATAGTAATTCCTTGAAAAGAAGACATTAGAGATGGTTTTTTGTGGTTCTTCAGAATGAATTTTGAAATATAAACATTTTGAAATGCATTGATCTCTGCAATTGAATATAAGCTTTATGTTTGTTTACTTATCTGGGAAATCTGACCCTGCCTGTTTATAATTAAGAAGCGTCTTCATTTTGGTCTCAACACCAAGTCTGTGAGGAGGCGAACAAATTCTAATTAACTTCGTTGAATGTGTCTTTAAGTTTCAAAACAGCATTCCGTCAGCAGAGGGCAGCACTTCTGCTCGGATTTAAGGAATGTAAACTTTCAAAATTGAAGAGAGAAGAACTTTTCAAGTTTTCCTTAAGTGCGGGGAAATCAGTGGAAACTTGCCTCTTCTTCCTTTAATTAAGATCCTCGTAAGAAGCCTGTCTTCGCCGTCTTAGCAAAGAACTTCAGACGCTCGTTTGAATGCATCTATTCATTTGCTGAACCGACAAAAAAAATGAAGAAATTTCTTCGCAAAAGAGTGCCCTGATGAGAGTTATTATCCCACTGCTTATCGAATTACGCTACAATGAATGGCAGCAATACTTTTTTTTATAGTAATATCCTAGGAGTTCCATGGAATACTTCCAGAAAAAGGAAAAAGGAAAAAAGAAAGGCGATTTTCTATCAAGGACTTTTTCCGCCGAAACCGTTCCTTCAGTGCGGTAACAATTTTGACAAGATATGATGGTTTTGAAAGCCACAAAGAAAATATATGGAACCTTCGTAGTTTTCTATTAATGAATTTCTCAGTTGTTGTCAAAACAGAAAATGATGTAAGTGGTTTAAGTCAGTGTGTATTCATACGCCAGATTCTGGAAACACCTTGCACATTCTGTTTGTAGATTTTGTTTTTCTTCCCAAATCGTGAAAACATTAAAAAAACCTACATTTCTTTTTTAAGTCAATACCTAGTAATATCTGTTAGATATAAACAGTACAAATTTACTATTTTCTGGAAAAAAATTAAATTCGCATTATAGACTTATGTTGTCTAATGTTTAAAACATTCATAGAAATCCCAAAAGAAATTTTAGGTTCTAATGCTTTTCTATGAGAATATTTGTCTTATTCTCGCGTTAACTTCTCGACTTGGAAAAAATTTCAAATATAAATTTTATATCTTCAATAGAAATATTAAATTTCAAGTTCCATCCATCAAAAGTTATTAAGAGGCGTCTTCAAGATGGTAAAGAGCCTGACTTTCTTAGTAAAATAAAATAAAAACAGAAGTAAAATATTGTCGGAATTAAAATAGCGCCTCCAACGCTTAAATAAACAGTAACCTTGCTGTTTGTTGGTGACTGCTCCTACCTGATGATCGCCATAGAGCATGAAGCAGCTGTTCTAGGATGTCACTTAGCAAAAACTTTTCTCACCCGTTGATATTCAGAAGTAAATAGTCTTAAAAATTTTATGGAATCATTTCTGTTTATTATTACATGATTTCATTTCATTATTACATGAAGTCGCGAATATCTTTCTGATAATGCTGTTTCATTAACGTTACTTGCGACTATTTTGCCCAAGCTAGACCGTAGGTGCACCTTAGAGTTGTTACAAAGCAACGAATACAGACAAGAGAAAGACAACACATTCGGGATACGAATTTAGATTCAATCGTATCAGATCACGGTCTAGAACAGTAGTATTCAACCTGACAAATGTGTATCCCTTGGGGTACTAGAAGACATCTAAGGGATACTTGAAAAAAAAATCTGGTTACAAGCACTTTAGTCAATAGCATATAAAATTATTGATGCTCATGTTTGTGTGTGTTAAAATATTAGAAAAGGACCATACATACAATATAGAGAAAATAATAAAAACAATAAACTTCATTACATCTACATGTTTCGAGGTCTGTTCATACCTCCTCTTCAGATAATATAATAAAAAATTAAAAGGAAAAATAAGGCTTATAAAAGCAATTCTTATACAAAAAAATATTGGAATTTCAATAAACAATTTACACTAAGTATGCAACCTATTATTACAAATTCAGCTAAAATAGCCGAAGAAGTCAAACCCAATGAAAACCCCTTTGGTTTGTGTAAAAATACTTTCGTTAAAAGTGAACCATTGCAATTCAAATAAAATATTTACTAATCTTAGAATACTATTTGTATCAATCAAACCTTTCTTCCTATATTCATTAACATTCAATTCATATATATTATCAATAGCATTCTTAATCAAAGGCATTGATAATGAGATATATAAATTAATTACATCGAATGAAACCATA
>JAFIDM010002131.1:51781493-51836935 GCA_023159025.1 Thereuonema tuberculata
CTGCTCCCATAGGATAGTGAAGTTTTCCCTTTTTGCAATTGACTTGGGGGGGGGCGAGAAAGGGCCCTAAATATAAGGTCCCGATGTCGATCGGGGGTGGGACCTTTGGCCCTTGTGTCGCATTCCCCCACCCAAATGTGGTGTCCCTGCCTCCCATAGGAAAGTGAAATTTTCCTTATTTGCAATTGACTTGGGGGGCCCGAGAAGGGGCCCTAAATATAAGGTCCCGGTGTCGGTCGGGGGTGGGACACTTAGGCCTTTGTGTTGGCTTCCTCCCACCCAAGTGTGGTGTCCCTGCCCCAAATAGGAGAGCGAATTTTTCCCTTTTTTGCAACTGACTTGGGGGCCCGAGAAGATGCCCTAAATATAAGGTCCCGGTGTCGGTCGGGGTGGGACACTTCAGCCTTTGTGTTGGCTTCCTCCTACCCAAGTGTGGTGTCCCTGCTCCCCATAGTAGAGCGAATTTTCACTTTACACAATATTTGTGTAGTTCTTATTTTCACCACCAGGTGGATATTGGGTTTTTCAGGGCTTTTACCCCTTTTCAACCCCTTTTGGGGGGTGGGTCCGGGTTCTAAGGTAGCCTATCTTTTCCGCAGTGTCCTAAAGAGTAATTCTGCAAAGTTTGGTCCAGATAGGTCAAAGGGCCTAGGAGTGTATAAAGGACAAAGAAACAAAGAAATAAAGAAAGAAAGAAAGAAAGAAAGAAAGATACATTCATTTTTATATATATAGATTTATCTGATTTTACGAGCATAACATTGAAACTGCTGGACGGATTTCCATCAAATTTGTATAGGGTTTGTTTATGATATGTTTAAAGCATAAGCCCTTGTGTTTAGGTCTCAACTCGTCCCATCCTTCAAAACCGAAATCCCATGCTAAAACTGCTAAGCGTTTATCTATTCGTATTTTTGGCTTCTGGTTCTTTGTTATGGTATTATTCTTTTTATCAATTTACTATCAAAAAGACCCGTTCTTCGCTCGGGTTACTAAAAATAAATGGCCTAAAGATAAAGAAATTGCAATTGCGAGATCACTTCGAAACTTTCTCGGTTGGTAGAAAAAATAACTCAAAAGGTCTGATATCATTACAAATCTATATCTATCCCGAAAACATGGATCCTTCAACCATGCTTGCCCATCCACTCACTGTCCTCCCGTGTACACCCATAGTTCTAGGTTATTTGAATTTTGTAACTCGAGATTCCTAAGATAATTAATATCGAGATCGAAGAATGTAAGGTTTCCCACTCCTTTCTCCCTCCCCCCATTTATACCCCTAGTTCCAGGTTACTCGAATTTTGTAGCGTCATAACCTTATTATATACCAATAAATTATGGAAAAGGAAAATTGATAATCTTAAGAAGAAACTAATTATGAAAGAGGATCCTGAAAAGTTTGTTAATCAAACTTTTGATAATTTTTTTTAGGAATAAAAAGAACTTAATGAATGTTAAGAAATCATCAGAAATTGAGGTTTTCAACGATTGTAAATTCCTACAACTTCCTATTGGCTTTTATGTTGACAAAAGTGTAAAAGATATGTGTTCAGAAAACAAAATAAAATTGATTTATTATAAAAGCAATTGTTTATTCAAAAAGAATATTGATAGGGATAAAGGTAAAGATCATTTTTTACACGAAAAGGATATTATCTATTCTTTAGAATGTAGAGATTGTAAAGGATATACAATTCTTGTTACAATTGCAACAAGAATGCAAAAGCAAAATTAGGAAGCACTGGTAAATCGTTAAAGGAACGTGTAGACGAACACGTTAAGGCATTCAGAAGATAGAATAAAGGCTTATGTGTTGGGCGGGTCATTCTTTAAAATTTAATCATAATCCTGATCAATTGTAAATATTATTTACAAATCTAATGATGAAGAGCAGAGATTCTTAATTGAATCCTGTTTTATCAATTGGTGTAATTGTTTCAATAATGAGAAAACTCTGAAAGTCAGAGATTTCATTTGGACTCTTTAAAAAATTTATGAATTGTAACAAGAATGTAAAAGCAAAATTAGCTTAATTGAAGGTTATCAATTACAATTGATGTGCATGTTTTTCAAAATATAGGTTTCTCACTATTGTATGATTGTTTATTCAAATTTGTTGTCAAGGAAGGAAACATATTTTGTTTAATCCTTTCATATATAATTTTCCTGATGAAAGTTCTCGGTTAGAGAATAGGAATATCGAAAATAATGAAGATTTCTGGAAGTTTCATCGTTTATTGTGTTTCTATTTATCATAACCCTATCACTTCAAACCTTCCCCAGTTCGTAAAAAAATCATCTGATCATTACAAATCTACATCTATCCCGAAAATCCCGTCGCTATTACGCACAACAATAGTTTAGTTCCAATTGTTGCACAACAATAGTTTAGTTCTCATTTTTTCCCAGAAATAGTGTTTTTAATCCCATTTAAACCCTTTTCATTGTACTCGATGTTATTTAAATCATAATGATTTTCCTCCTGGTTTCAATCTATTACTTGTGAATTCAAACCTTTATTTAAATATTTTTAATTATTTCATTAAATTTATTATCTACATTTTTAATGACTATTTTATTGTTTTAATTTCATAATAACATGCCGTGTCCTTGTTATTATAAATATTATTTTAACTCATTTTAGATTGTTTTTTTGACTTATGTTTCCTTCCCATTCCCCCATCAATAATATATTAGATCTCTTTTTTTTGAATCTCATAGTTTATTTATTTCCGTTCTGTCTGTTTATTTGTAACTTGAAAATAGAAATTGGAACTAAAATTGCCGAAACGTTGTGTTACATTTTAAATATATTCCTTATTTAATCAAAGTTTGTGTGATTTTTCATTATCTGAATGGATTTGGTTCCAATTCTGACATCAATATTTGTTTTGCTCTCATTGTTACCACCAGATGTATATTTGGTGCTATTGCACGGATTTTACTTTTTCAACTCCCTGGGGGTGGGGGACCAGCTTCCAAGGTAACCCGCTTTTTCTGCAGGGTCCTGAAGAGTAATTCTGCAAAGTTTGGTCCAGATAGGTCAAAGGATCTAGGAGTCAAACAAACAAACCCACAAATATCCTCCTCTATCTATACTGTATATATCTATCCATCTATCTCTTCTATATATATATATATATATAGATAGATAGATAGATAGATAGATAGATAGATAGTAGTTTTCAAAAACGAAGGGTTTGCCATATATGGTCATTACCTAGCGATCTATTTTGTCCGGAATAAACGTCACCAGTCATGACGTCATCAATGTGAACTCAACAATTAATAAAAAAAAATTCAATAAAATAATCTTAAAGAAACCAATAAAATTATTAAAATAGTAATACCAATAATATAGAAATGTATTCGTAAATGTAGAAACTACAAAAACCTAGAAATGTATTTGTAAATATAGAAACTACAAAAACCAGAATGTTTTCGTAATGTTTATAATGTTCAGTTACGAATCGTAGCAATAGATGGTGCTGTTACGAGCTGGAAATATCAATCCATAAGGAAATTACGTCATCAAAAGCTCTTCTTTCATGAACTGGACTGTGTCTATATATGATGACTCACCATGTCTTACAATTCCACTTGATTACTTTTCTTGTCTGTTTATGCGTTTGTCGATACGTCTCCGCATTTAAAACAATATTTTGAATTTCCAACTTTAAAACGATTAAGATCGTAGACAAATTTATTTTGGCCTCCATCTATCCATTCCTCAAACAACGACCCTCGAAATTCCCTCGAAATGGTTAGGTTGATTTTTTTTAATTTTTTTTTCAAATTTGTTACGATATTTATCTGTGGTCTAACTTAAAATATCATTAGTTTTGACTCGCTTCCCCTGGTCGCAAAATGAACCCTGCAGCTATGCTTGCTCAGTCTCCACTATGCGATGGATCTTTGTGCATAATGAAGTTTAATCTTATGTGTTTAATTATTGTTATTATTTATTACTTGTTTTCATTACTAGTACATCGCCTATAGTTCTGTAATTCATTATTATTTTATCAAAGCAGGAGGAGATACGAAACGGAAGAGGAATTAATTTGTAAATAATTTAAATGGAAATTCTAAATTACTTCCTTTTCCATTTTGACGTCATTATTTATGCAGATATTTTAAAAGCAGGAACGGAAAACAGATTATTTTTAATTACGCGGGTTATCGAATGGATGGTAACTAAAAATTACGTAAATAAATGACACAATAGTAACAACACAATTATAGTTGTTGTACCGACTTTCAAATCCTTTTTTGAAAAGACCCATATATATATATCCGGACAGTGAGGTGAAATTTGAAAAATGCCAATACAAAAATCGTATCAGTGTTTCTGTGAAGATATGACCAATTTATCCTCATGTCATCAGCGGTATAAGTGGCGAAAGTAGAAATTAAAATTTAGAAAAATTTAGAAAAACTAAAACGCAATATTTTAAGACTTTGCTCTTTTTATCTTATATATTCTTTTTTTATTTCTTTTGTTCTTATATTTTTTTATATCCTTTTTTTCTTTTTATATAGTAAAAATACTAACAATTTTTACTGTTAATATTTAAACTTTATAACTAAATAATCTAAAATTCAAAATTAACGAATCAATAATTAAGTAATAAAGAAAGAAGGATAGCCCGTTCGATATTTATATATATATATACACACTACCCTGCAGTAATGGACCGGACACCTGTACATTTACATAAAATCAGACGAGATCGTCAAAGTGCGCACGTGATCAGTGAGTTTCAACAGGCATCAGGGGTTACATTGCGGAATACATCACAATCACAATACATTGCGGAAGGAATTGAATGCCCTTAAAATCCACAAATCACACATCTCACCATTCAACAGAACCGCCAGACTCAAGTGGTATTTGCAAAGTCGCAACTGAACTGTAGAGCAGTGGAAAACAATTTTATGGAGTGTAACGTGCCTCATCACCTTACACTCTCTTCCAGTCGGATGGACGTGTTTGAGTGTGGCGAATGCCAGGCGAACGTCTTTTACCCGAGTGCATCGTTCCAACTGTGAAGTTCGGCGGTGGGGGAATCATGCTGTGGGGGTGATTCTCATAGTATGGCCTGGGAACATTGCATGTTGTTGCGGGAATCTTGAACTCCGAAGGCTACAAAGACATTTTGGATAATTGGGCAGTTACTACTCTCTGGCAAATGCTTGGAAATGACGATAGTTACTTTCAGGATGACAATGCTCCATGCCATATTCCAGCCTCTGTCCAGCAGTGGTATACAGAGATGCTGTAAAGCGGCTTCCATGGCCTGCTCAGAGTCCCGACCTAAACCCTTTCGAACATTTATGGGAAGAGTTAGTGCATCGATTGAGGGCCAAGGGAACACGTCCGACATCTATAGCTGCACTGGCCATGTTCTTGAAGCAGGAATGAACATAAAAACCCTTAGCACTGTATCAAACCTTTGTGGAAAGCATGCCCCACAGGGTGGCTAATGTAATTTCAGTACGTGGGTGCCCATCCCACTCTTAAATCAGTTACATTTTCACATGTTTCCAATAAAGCACACTGTCCGGTCCATTAGTGTAGGGTAGTATATGTACAGTAAAGCCCCGGTTAATCGAACTAATAGGGGGGGGGGGGGGAAGCTGCTTCGGATAACAATTTTTTCGCTTAAGCCATGAACATCTAATACAACTACTAATATTTTTATATTGTAATTACATTATATATTTTTGAAAGGTTTTGAAGGTCAAACGAATTCAAAAATCTCTTTGTATGCTACACTTACGTTCATTATTAACGTTAAAATTACATTTTTAGGATTACAGTAGGCTACATCAATATACAGTATTCTACACTTAATAGTTTGTAGCATGTGAATTACTCGTTTAAATAAATCAGTAATTTTTGTTTGTTTCTTGCGTCCCTCCCAACGTTTTCGAGCAGCGATTTCTTGCCATCTTTTCATTAGAAGGACGTAAGCTGGCGTTGACTCACTGCATTGTTCAACAAATCTTACGGCAACCTAAAATAACAACTACACATGCACTGTATTTCTGTGTGTACTATACCTTGTAGGTTTTTGAAAGATAACAAATTCTTAATTTAGGCTTGGTTCTAGTGCTTAAAAACCATCGTCAGCTATCGCTCTGTCATCCACTTAATCTACTTCGGGCTCTTAGATCACGACAGTATTTGACTGCAACACTTATTCTACGATTTCTTGGTCCGTGATTTCTTGCGAATCAACAACCCATTCATCCACCTCGCACGTATCCATGTCTTCTCATTCGGGAACTCTTTTTATCATTTCTGTCAAGTTTTCAAAATTTTCTGAGTCGTCTCCTTCAAGCCCATCATACAGTTTGCTCCAGCACCTTTGATGAGTTTCTGCTTTCACTTTACCTCAGGCTTGCACACACCAATAAATTACGTGTTTCATAATTACTGCCTTCAGCGCCTCATTCATTTTTTTGTTTTGCATGTCACTATCTTGCAGGATGGTTCCCAAAAATAGCCCATGGTAGTGCCACTCTCGCCCTCGAATTATTTCCGTGCAGTACAGTATTATTGTTTCGATTTTCGATTTTCGGAGGCGTTTCGGATAACCCGGGTTTCGGTTGACCTGAGTTCGGTTAACTGGGGTTTTACGTACATTTATATTTAAAGAGGATAATCTCAATGTATTATCAAAATAGCTGGATAATTGCTTGTTGATTTAGTGTGTTTAGAATGATCGCATCACTAAACAATTTTCGTGTAACGTGGATTTTAAGTTTAATTTCCTAGACAAGAAATTACTGTAGATTGTTTACGTATTTCAACTTTTAAAAGTGGCTGGACCGATCTTTTTGAAACTTTGTTTACTTATTTAAGAATAAGAGATCATGTAAAAAATATCTTTTTGAAAATTTCGTCATGTGGATCTTGTTCAGAAATTTACTCGTGGACGTAACATAATTTCCAGTGAGGACTCTTTGTCTTAACAATGCTTATTGATCCTTTCAGTAATCCACTAATTTGGAGGTGATTTAGCATGCTTTGAAGTTATTCCGATGTAGACAACTTAAATAGCGAGGATTTCTTTGAATTTTTTCTAAAAAGGGAGATTTTGTCCTGTTTTATCCAGCAGATGTTATCATTCAAATATAAGATTCAAAGCCTCAGAAACAAAGGCTTTTCGTATTTATTATTATATTGTATTATAATCGTAGTCTTATAGTCAATAGTAATGTTTAAGTTAATGGTTGTCTTTAATTTCGTTTATTCGTCGTGCTAAATTGTCAGAAAGGTAATTCACTTGCTTTTGTTAGCTACTTTCCTTGGTACTCCCCAACTTAGTGTCTATCTGTGTGTCTGTATGTTATATTACGTCCACCACTTTGACGGAATTCTTAAACTTAGTATCCATATTTAAGGATTACAAAAGATCCAAATTTTCTGTATGATATCTTTACCAAGTGAGTTCTTTTCGAGAAAAAGGCGACAAAGATTTCCATAAAAAAAAAAATCATAAGAATCTAAACAATGGATTTCAATGCATGTCTTAAACAATGAATATTAATTTTAGATAATCATTTAATTGTAGTTTGATATGATTAAATTAATTAGATTCAGACAACTTAAGTAAATAATTACAAATTTAATTAAACAACTTCAGAATATGGAAAATTTGAATGTTTGTATTCAAAGATGTTACAGTTTAGCAATATAAGCTTCCCGTTTTTGTTCTTTTTCCCAATTTTAAAAAGAAGAAAAACAAATAAAATTTCTTTATTATTTTTATTTTAAGCTTATTTTTCTTAATTTTTTCAAGAACTTCTTGTATTTAATGTCCTAGGGTCTATCCAGCCCTCTGTTGAATGGGTACCGGGTTTCTTTCCCGGAAGTTAAAGGCGGGCGGACGTAGGGCTGACCGCCCGACCTCAATTTAGTCCCGTTAGTCATGAAACGCCAGGAGCCTTACTTTCCGCGACTCCAAGGGCCTGCTTAGGCTTGTAGTGGAATACTTTAACTTTACTTGTATTTAATATTTTATTCATTTGTGAGACTACATTTTTCTAATAATTGTGTCGTTCCATTGAGGTTAATTTTTGCCCTCCGAACTGTTAAACAATGGGCAACTTTAGCTGATAAATCTTAATAGTCTCAAACAGGAATACCACTGAAATGAACCCAAATAGGCGAGAGATGTCCGTACCCACTTTCATATCCATTTTTCGATATTCTATTTGAACAAGTTAGAGCTGCAGTAAATTCCATATTGTAATTTACGTTCAAATTTAATTGACCTATTCAAAGTACTAAATTGCATAAACTTAATAAGATTAACTAATCCAACAACCTATCGGATTAGTAATAAATTCAAACGTGAGGAGGAGTAATTCCGACGTTGGGAGGGCATCGAAATACTAATTGAATTATAGCTCTGTAGGGTGTTGCCGAAAAAATAAAAAAAAATGGTCCCAAAATGAATTACTTGAGAAGGGCTTGTGAAACATTTGATTGCCGTAATTACGGGTTTCCCTGGACACTTTTCTGTTTCCTTGGGAATTAATATCGACGACAACTCCAAAACAATTTTAAATTATGTTGCCGAGAAATAACGATTATCTTGGGAGTGTGTTAAGGGATCTTGCATTTAATGAGATGTACCCAAGGTAAAACCACTTTACAGTCGAGAAATATTTAGATTTACGAGGTAATGGAAGATTGTTATCGAAACGACTTCTTTTCTGTAGTTAATAATTTAAGTCTACTTGGGTTTTCAATTTAATTGTACTGGATTTTAAAGTTACTCTTAAATCTCTTGTAGAAAACTATAAAAAGGAAAAGTTGTAAGAGAAAAATATTAGAAACTGTAATTTTCTTAAAAAGACTCAAACTCAATTTATGTAATTAATACTTTGCTATGTTTATTAAGTTTTCAGTCTTGTTCTCTTGTTCATAATTTACATTTATTTTAATTTCACTTTAAAAGATTTCTTTTATAAATTATATAATGAATTTTGCTGAGACCTGTTTGGTTAGGGCCTAATATCAATACAATACGTCGATGGGTCCTTCCGTAATTCGATAGATCACGTCCGGTAATGTTAGGTAATTTATTGGTCATCTCCAGAAAGATTCTTGATATTTGGAGCATTAAAAATTGTAATGCAACTATAAGTACGTACATCGATCAGAAAAAATGTTTACTATTGTATGAAAAGCAAAGCTTTATTGGAAGAAAAATGACGTTGTGCCCTTAAAGTAGCACAGATAGACTAATTTTCTACAAAGTCACTTTGAGGCATTCCTCACAACGTTTGATCCCAGTCGCTTAGAAGTCAAGGCCCTGCTGTTGTAGTCACTTTTTTCCTATCACGTTAGACTTCTTCATTGCATGTTAAGCGTTGATCTAACGTGTGCTCTTTAAGTCAGCTAACACATGAAAATCACCCGGAGCCAAATCCGGGCTTGAATGGCGAATATTACAAAATTTACCAGTGGGAACCGTGCAACAAGTTCTGTGTGTTCTGTGCAAAGTTCTTTGTGTTCTGTGTGTTCCGTGCAGCAAGTTCTGTGTGTTCATGCAATACTGTCATGAAGGAGGATCATACCGTCCAGGTTCAGAAGACCAGGACGTTTCTTCCTGATGTTGTTGCGCACTTGCAACAGAAAACCAGTTATACAAATCATTTTAAAATGACACACGTTTGAAGCGTACACCTTCAAACGTGAGAATGAGTGCACACCCGAGAAAGATCACAGGGCAGACAGTACAGCCTTCTAGTGGATATTTCAGTCACATCGGCATTATGGCAAAGTCATAGCCGCGCGGTTGGCGTTGCCTATTTTCAGATTAATTTTAGATATAAGATTAGGTTTATTATTTTTTATATGTGTTAGAAGAATAAGTGTATATAAGACATTGGCCTCTCACTTCTTGAGTAACGAGGTTTTGTTCTCATGTGGGTTTCGCGATGGTGGACTATCCGCGCTGGGCAGGTTTACTCGGGGTTCTCCCGTTTCCCCTGTACTTCTCCCACCATTCTTTCTCAGTCTCTCTCCGTCTGTAATTATTTCCGTGGGATAGCACAATAGACCAACGGTCGCGGCGCTCGGCTTCCCTGCCACTTACACTCACCACATAAGATAACATGGCAAACTTATAAATTTTTAAATTCTAGCCGTTATAAAGTTTTTTTTTTTTTTTTTTCTGATGGACTCTCGTAGGTATCAATGGCATATGAATGATTGCCACATGATTGCAATATAATTATATTATTACATTTAGAATTGCGCAATCCTAATCAATAATAATAGTAATAATAATAATAATGGGACTGCCATTAACGTGACACCGGTGACCATCTGGGTTAACGGAGTATTGACATACCTAGGAATTCTGAATGGAGATTATGATGTCTCCTGGATTCAATAAGAAATAAAACATTAATGGAATCTTCAATCCAAAACCAGAAAAATATACAGATTCTATTATAATTTCTTCCTTTTTTATGTCTCTTATTTTTAAAATCTTTTGTGGATTTAGTGTCTGAGGTTCTGTCTGCACGTTTTCGCAAATTATCGTTATTGTATATTTGGATTAGAGTTCAGCCTAATATTAACTACATACTCAAAATATCAATTGATGATAGTGAACTTCAGATGTTGGTTTGCTTTTTTAATTTTTTTTTTAAGTACAGAAGTTGTGCATTTGAGGAAGCTACTCAATATAAAGTATGTCTCTATATGAGTTGATTTTAATGTTAATTAGCAAGAATTCACCAAGCAAGAACAAAATACAGAGGAAGAGTTAAATCATAGATGCATGATGAAAGAATACTTTAATGTAAGGAAAATCTCTTACATGAACTGATATTTTATTAGTAGTTGGCTGGCTTCAGTCAGATCTTGCAGACATAGTCTATGGCTGTCTATTACTTGCCTTCTTAACAGTATCTGTGAATGTTAGTAAAATGTCAAGGAATGCAGTTAAATCTTAATGGAAGTTTTAACACAGCCTTTAAACTTTAAAAAAAATTATATTTGATATTTCTTTCGGGGACTATCTTTATAGTATCTGTCTAATTTTCCAAAAAAAAATCTTTACAGACAGCAATGCCACATACACTGGAATATCAATTTGCATATTCCGATGCAACGAGACTGTACACCAGCAGTCTGGCACTTTCTCCTACATCTTGAAGTTTATCTCGTGACTCTTACAGCCTTCTTATTTACAAGTCTGGTGCAGTGGGTTGCCCTCGGCCTGGCAGAGTCCCCACAGCACTTGCCATCAAGTGTCTCTTCTATCCGGATGGGAGGCTGATTAGGAATGGAGAATGGCTGCTTCTAATCAGCGCAGTATAAAAGACCTCTTTGCATCTCTTTTCGACGGACTAGATCCTTTAATTAGACGGGTTGACGGGCAGAGGGAGGATGGCGTTCACGACTCAGCCTTCGAGGTTTAAAAGCTTTTTTTTTTTTTTTTTCTTGACTGTGATTCACTGAGGCAGCAGCATATAATGAAGGCAAGGAATCGATTACACACACAATCCACCCAAGACGCCCGCTGAGCAAAACTTTATTTCTCCGCTGAAATGGGCAGGTTTCGATTTTCACAACAGATTTGACATCTGAAACGACTTACAGAAATTTTTTTTTCTATGCAATCTTGAGAAATGAAAGCCACAGATTTATTACCTTCAGCTGTCGTCATCTTCTTATGTAGTGTAAATTTGAATGACAGTGGATTACTCATAATCCATGTTTATCTCAGGCTACGCTTGATGATCGCATAGAAATACATTCTAGTTATTTAGAAATTGGTTAAAGTGTGACCTTCAACTACAAGATCTTTTGTTAATATTACAATTACTTAGGGCGTTATTAAAAAAAACTACAGTCGGACCTCTATTTAACGAAGTCGCTAAATCCCGAAAAAAAAGTTCGTTATATGGAAAATTCGTTAAATAGAGATTCATCTTTTAAAATTACTTTAAACTACATAAAACAGATTTAATATACATAAACAATAAATAGTATTAAAAAAAGTAATAATTTTAATGACATAAAGCATACATTACCACATGCGTACTTAAATTTTACTAATGAAGTCTGTTAATTTTAGTTTAGTGTTCAAAAATGAAGCCTAGCACCTATCTAAAATTTTAGACAGGTGCGTAGGCTTCATTTTTGAACACTAAATTAATTTCAGCGCACGTGAAATGATCTTGAATCTGTTAATTTTGTCTGAGGTTTTTTTGGGGGGAAAAAGTGTTTTCGCTCATAGTTCGTCTCGCATCTTTCCAAAAACCCCAATTTGGTGATGCACCAAAAACCCCTTCAAGCGTATTTTCTTCAAATTGTAATCCGCGTCGGATTGTTTCAAATGATTTTAGCATGATCATACGAAGGTTTTTTGATTTCTGCATCATGATCATTTCCATTTTTATTCATCTTCATCGCAATTCATTGCTGTATTGTTTTTATTTTTCACACTGTCCAAAATACCCGATTCAGTTAGTGTTTCCGAGGTCTCAAGTGAAAGATAATCATCAATCAGCACATCATCGTTAATTTCTTCTTTTTCCCTCTGCTATATCCACTTTTCTTTCATTTCTTCTAAGGGAAGATCGTCTTCGTCTTCCGAAAAAAAAAAATAGATACCACGAAAAAGTTCGTTAAATAGAAAATGCACTTCGCTATTTGGAGGTTATTTTACGAAGAAATTAGCAAAATGTTCTTGGTTCCAAAGAAAAGTTCGCAAAATAGAGGTTCGTTAAATAGAATTCCGACTGTATGCTTTTAATTAGCCTATTCTCCTAGAAAAGTCAGCCTGTGTATTTCCCACTAATAATTTTTGATCTTACTGAAATTTGAATTACCATTTAAGGACAAGATATGATCAAACTTATATTTGAAATATTTTCGAAATGGGACCTTGTCGAGAAATTAGCACGAGAAGGCAACAAAGATTCCCATAGAAAAGTACTGGAGTCTAAACACTGAATTTCTCTAAAATGTCCATAAAAAAAGGTAAATATTAATCTTACAGATAATCCATTCATTTAATTTAATATGATTAATCCGACAACGAGTCAGTAATTCGAATTTAGGATTTTTTTTTTTTCAGAAAACGTAAACTTTGTAATGTTTGTATTTAGCAGATATTTGAAAACAGATATTTGGTTGTTTTTCGTTTTCACTTTTTTTCGAAGATAAAAAAGTGAAATTTTGTAAAACTCGTTGTTAAGTACTTGTATTAACTTAGCATAAGTTCAAATGGTGCTGTTTTGATTCAAAATTCCTTTGGAGTGCTGTAATTAAATTTTTAATTCTCTCTGTGATGCAACAATAATGATTTATTAAACAAGAATTTGATTTCGAAAATACTTTAATTTACACTCTTCATTTTAATTTTTTGATAAATCCATTTTTTGATAAATCTGATGGAGATTATACAGCTGGAATGTAATTCTTTTTTGAGTTGCTGTTTTTCAGAAATTCTAATAAAAGGCATTATCGTTTCCTGTTATATACTGCATTTTGATTTCAGTTTCTTTCCTACGGGTTGTACAAAAATTCTGGTTGCCTGTAGCTGCTAACTTTCGGTAATTGTTTCTGCCACGGCGAGGGCAACGTTAATTCTCTTTGTTTGGGCCCATGGCACTATTTCAGTCAATCTTACTGTGGACTTTGCTTGCGTCATAGCCTTCAGCAGTAACAAAGGAAGTGATAGTAGTTCTTGTAGTTGACAAGGTTGGATTAGAGGCCTCAGGGTAATTCTGTGTATCTCTGCTTCCAAGACAATGGAATGAAACGTAATCTTTTCACTGTGAAGAAAAACTGAATTTCTATTCAACACTGCTAATTCTTTGCTAGTTAAAGCTCAAAAGATATTACTCATTTAATACTATTGTTATCAAAGACCTTAGACAGAAATATAATTTTTAGTCTAAGAAATTGAGGGTCATCGTATTGTCAGTTGATGTATGTGTTTATGACTTTATAAATAATTTTTGAACAGCTTTATGGATTTTCTGAAACTTCGCCTGATATCAAGGACAAGAAGCGCTTTAAATTTTTATATTTGATTTTTTTTCTCTATGACTCCTTGTTAAAAATCAGCGAATGAAGGTAACAGAAAAGGCCATAATTAAGAATTAGAATCAAAACATTGAAAGAAATCAATGAATATAAAATATTCATGCAACCTTCAGTTAGGTGAAAAAAAATTGAAAGGGCATAATAAACAAAGTTCATAAATAAACAAAGTACATAAGTACATAAATAAATGAAGATTCTCGCATCCTGAGCTATCACGCCGGAAATCTGAGACAGCTGCTTCAGTCTTATTAGGGTTCTTCCTGCTGTCCCAGATTCCTGACATGATAGTTCAGGGTGCGAAGACCTTTGTTTGTTTAGGTGCACTTTAAATTCTTTCACCTAACTTTATGGTTGTACATTAAGTTTTTGGCCTCTATCCTTTCTTAAATTCTGGCGGTTGCCAGGACAAAGACTTTGAAGCCGCGAGGTGCACAGTAAACTATCATTGTTGTGTTGATTTTGTTAGGGGCCACTTCAGAGAGCTGACGTGGTAACCTCATCTTTGTCACGCTCTCTTGAGTATCATTAAGGGTAAATCTGGCTGAATAAGTCTAATACGGCTGAAGCAGCTGTTCTAGATTCCCGATCTGATAGCTCAGGGTGCGAGAACCTTTGTTTATTTATGCGCACTTTTATTTTTTTCAAAAATCAATGGGTAAGTTTAATAATTTTCATGCTCTATACATTTCGGATGTTCCACATATCCATTTCCATTTTCAAAGAGACATTAAGTATTAAAATGGAATAAAAATTTAGCCATTCTAACAACTTTTGTAAGAATTAAACTACCTATCTACATATGCAACATGAAAGTAACATTCTTGAATTCTTGCAAACAAAAGATTAAACAATCCAAAATTGTACAAATTCAGTTACAAATATCCTGAATTTCATATTTTCTATTCACGATTATTATTGTTTATTTTTTAGTTGATTATTGTGTTTTTTAATTAACAAAATTCTTTAATTTTTCGTAAACAGTTGTTATCATCTCTAATAATGACTTTTTGATATCTTTAATGATTTAAATAAATAACAGGGATTGAATTAAGGTTGCTTTTTTAAGTAGAAAATACCTACTGTTTAAATTTAAGATTCATAATTTTAAAGTAAATGTCGACTTATCTTTTGTTGCTGTTTTAACGACTCTAGAAAAAAAGGTAGAAATTTTAAACATAATTTTAAACAAAATGAAATGTATTTTTCAAAACCTACTACCTAATTTCTTTGTTAGGAACATTAACACTAAGGTGTAGACAGATAATTCAGATAAATACTGTAGCTAATAATTAAGTAGTTAAATTAAACAATGATCAAGTTAATAAAGCAAGTAACAATAAGAGGAAATGCTGAACGAGCCACGAAGAAATAGCTGGGTTTTAGGCTTTACTAGATGTGTTGGATGCATAACACAGGATAATTAAAAAAAAAATAAAACCAAAGATATATATATGCAGTTGTATATAAAGGAAATAAGATATCTAAATATAATAGATACACTCAAGAAATCCCTATGGTACAGGAATTCTAAATGGCGAAATGGAATATACAAATGGAATGAATCT
Source organism: Thereuonema tuberculata (assembly GCA_023159025.1). Classification (NCBI taxonomy): domain Eukaryota; kingdom Metazoa; phylum Arthropoda; class Chilopoda; order Scutigeromorpha; family Scutigeridae; genus Thereuonema; species Thereuonema tuberculata. The sequence goes on from JAFIDM010002131.1 coordinate 51,797,151, forward strand.
GACTGAACTTAAATGCCACAAATCTAGAAAACGGTTAACGCAGAAGATAAATGATAGGATTTACGTCGAGAAGAAAGGTAAAAAGAGTTATTTTTCCTTATACGTTTTGATGTGTTCTAACGGATCTTGAACTTGTGCAGTAAAAACACAACATTCATATTACTTGTAAATACAGTTGAAGAATACATTTGTCACTGTTAACTGAATAATTCTATATTCTGTAATTATTAATGGCGTTAATCCACATTCTGCAAAATAGTTACAAATAATAAGGATGATCCAAGTTCCAATAAGTTGAATATATGGAGAATTTAGCTGATTACGTTTAGAAAAGAGTTCTGTAAAATTACTTCTATACTCTGTCTTATCCTTTGATTGCAACGAAGTTACACAAATTACAACATTTACCTTCTGCTCATTTTACTTTTTCCATTAACTTTCACCGTCCTGTCCTATTTTTTTAATATAGATACGTTCGAATTTAGATGAATCAATTTGAATTTCGCTCTTACAGAACAGTTGATGGATGCAAATTTCAACTTGAAACTTGACATTAACATTTACGGATAAAACACAATATTTTTGTTTGCAATGTTTCTTTGTGCGACCTTCGTAAGCAATTAGCAGGAGGTGGTGACAAAATTTTCCGTAGAAAAACATTGGAAGCGAAACAATTAAATCAAACAATAGATATTAATCCATTAAGTAATTATTAATTTCCGGGCTTCGTTAGGTTGAAAATTAATAGGATTTAGACACCTTAAGAAAATAATCATATTTTTTTTTCAGAAATTTTCTATTCTTTGTAGTACACAAACATTTAATTTATAAGTAAACGTTTCGTGTGAGTAGTTTTCAAGATTTTTTTTTTTTGCTTTAAAGGAACAATAAGGAAAGTAGACTTTATGTTCTTTCAAGAACTTCCTATGAAAAGAAAACAAAAAGTTCTTTCCTGCTAAGCACAAGAAAATAATATACATATAGAACTTCTACAAATCAGTGATTCATACAAAATGTCTTTGAATAGTCAGCTAAAGTATAAAATGCTTCAGGTTTCATACAAATAACTTTCATACAAATAAATTGCAAATATTTAATACAAATAAATTAATATTTTTGGAGTTATCGCAATTTTTTTTCTGGTTTTTCTTAAATTAATGAAAATCAGTGCAGATCGGATTACTATTTCCTCTAGAAACTTACATAGTCTATCTTCTAAATCTGTAGATCAGTTTTAGATGGCAAGAATGCTAATTATTCATACTGTCTTTCTATTAGATCACCCTAATATTGAATTTTCGTTATCACTACTCATAATTGCATGCTAATATATACGTCAATGTGATTATTAAGAACTTAAAAATGATTCACAGAAACGAACAAATAACTTGATTAATCTTATATCAACTGAGTTCTATATTTATAAGAGATAGATAGATATTTGCAAAAGTTTGTTCATCTGATAGATGTTATCTGCTGATGAAGTTGAAATAAATAGACCAAGAAAAAAAATTACAGCGTGGAGAAAAATCAAGAGTTTTAGCTTGATTGCAAAAAATGTATTTCATCGCAAATTTGTAGAAATCTTTCATTTTGACATGTGTTGAAAATGTTTGCCTTTCCTGCATAGCCTGTTTCCTCTTTATTTTCTGAAATCAATATCTCGGCTTTTAATTGAATTATGGTTTTTGCGTATTCGTATCATTTCTTTAAGTTTGATTGTCATTCGAGCTTCTAGGGTCTCTTGGTTAATTTGAAGGATTACCAGGACTTAATCACATGTGCAATTCTTGGTATAAGAATGTTTCTGATTTTTTTTTTCTCTTTTAAAATCGTAGAAAGTCGAAGAAAAAATATTGCATTCATTTATTCACATTCTAATCTTTACAAAAATTTACAAGAATTTTGTCAAAAACATTAATATTTAAATAGTGTTTACTATTATTAAAAATTATATAGACTATTTTTAGTATATTTAAAAATATATATTAAAAACAAATTATCTGAAATCTTAAGAAGTAGGTCATATTAATGAAATAATATAAGCTTGGATGAGAGGGGTTTTTTTCCTTTGTTTTTGTTTTTTGTTTTTGTTTTTTTTTAGTCTAGATGAAATTCCTTCAATTTTTCGGCTCGCTACCTTGAGACTTTATTAGCAGAAGTTTGAAAATTACATTAAAAATTTTCAAACCACTGACAGCGGCAAATCAACGGCACGTACTTTTTAAAGCAATCCTCAAACTTCTCTTGACGAAGGCTGAAGGTACCGAGACGAAATATTGACCGAACTTCATATGAAGTAATAAAAATTTCTCATTATTCAAAACTTTGAGGTCATTGCCCCACTTCTAAGGCTTGTACCCTAGAATCCGTGAACAGATGTCGACTTTTTTGTTACTTATCTGTAGTTAAACTAATGTCCTAAAAGATCTAAAATGTGCATGGGCAAAGCTGAATAAAACAACGTGAGGATAAGGTTTTGAAGACAGGAAAAAATTGTCAAAAAGTGGATCTACTGTATATGTATTGTGGGAAGAAGAATTTAAATGGCATCTATTTATATTTTTGATCTAGTACCCCTGATCGGCGCTTATCACAAGGTTCCGGGCTCATCTGTTCAGGTAGGGGAGAAGGCAATAATGTATTTTCCTTTTGAAAATACACTAAAAATGAGACTTCATATGCTCCAGTCAATGATTCAACAAAAAAATGATTTCAGAGTAAGAAACAACCTATTCCGATGTTAGATTCTAATACAATTTTTATTTATTAACATTATATCTAAAAAAAACATAATTAAATCTTCTGGTTATCGAAGAAAACGTTTGTCAATATTAGATGTTCAAATAACTAGATTTTTGTTTATTAATATTATAAAACATTTTTAAGATATAAGGCAAAAGTCGTTATTTATAAAAAAAAAAATTCAGCTTTTTCGTGAATAAAGAATCCTTTGAAATTTATATCATCCCTTCAATCACCTAAGATTCATCCAATCAACTAATCTACACTTTCCATAAAGACCCGAAATAACAAATAATTTTATGAAAAGAAAAATAATATTTTTCAGAAATGTACCTGCTTCATGAGATACTAACATTTGGACCATTTAGAAAAAAAAAGTGTTTTATAATGTTAAATGCGTCCTTTTTTTTATTCAGCCTCCATTCCTAGTTAAATAAGACTTATTAATCCGTTTCTGTGTGAAATTGTGTCTCTCCACCACTTCCTAACAACTGTTGAACCTCTGAATTTTCTTGAAACTTGGTATAAATCAAAGCGGATTGCGAAGAGATTAAGAAAATTCCCACGGGAAAAGATTTAGAATCAAAACAACAGATTTCTAAAGTCTTAAACCAAGGATATTAACCCGCATTTTAATCCTCTTAAAGTTTGCGAGAGCTTTAATGTGAGTTAAATTATATTCAGATAATGTAAGGAAGAGTTTGTGGATTTAATTAATTTTTTTTAATGAAATCTTTACTCTTTGAATTTAGCAGATTAATTTTTTTTAAAAGAAAAAGAGGCTTTTTCGATTATTTTCACAATTTAAAAAAAATATAAATACAACAAAAAAAAAACTCAAGATATTATATGGGAAGTAGATTCAAGTTCGTTCAGGAACTCTTTGCTTAAATTTATTTACAGTTTTTAAATTTAAAATTGTCTATTATTAATTAGAATCAAAACATTCAATTTCGATGAATCTTGATATTGAATTCTTAAACTTTATGTAAATTTCAGAACGAAACTAAACATAAAATTTTAATTCTACTATTCCATCTCTGGCAGCTCCTTTAAGTTTGATTCCGATGCTGGGTCTTGTAAATCCCACTCTTTTTGCATCATCTCCTTTGGATCTGCAGTCCCTTTGATTATTCACCCTCACCTAAAAGGTTCAGGAACACCTGAGAAATCCAGTTGAAGAGTCGAACGTGTGGAAACTTCAAATGTTTCTATTCTCAAAGTGCACTCCCTCACAGAATAAGAGAAAGTCACTAGGCACTGCAAACACAGACGACTACTCATCCTGTAGTCATTGAAAAACTTTCTTTCTTTTTTTTTTTTAATTACAATTTTCTTAATTAGCAGTAATTTTTGCTTTACTTCAGTAACTTTTATTAGTAATTAACAGTAACTTTTATTATGTATAAAGGTATGCATTACAGTTAGGATTTAATGAAATATATATATACAAATTTACATTAAAAAAGCTGTGCATGTTAGACTTAGGTAATTGGTATCTTGGGGGCCCTAGATATGATAAGGGCACTTGATTGCCGGCTGAAAAAGCATGGTTCGATCCTCGTCGGATGTTGGGTGGTTTTTTTTTCACGTTGAATTCTCCTCTAAAATGGGCCTTAGGCTCCCGTCCTTTGTAGAATGTGGATCGGGATTAAAGGTGGGCGAGCGTCGGGGCGATCTCAACCTCAACTTCAGGAAACGACGGGAGTCTTACCTCCCGCGACCCTAAGGATCACGTAGACCTACAACAGGATACTATAACTGATTGATATCTGCTGAGAGTTACCGCGCCGTAGCGACAGTGAATGATTTAATAAGTTTTAAGCTTTTAAATTTCATAAACCTTTTCTAATCTAGATCAGATTTTTTCTCTATGTACAGGCTGATTAGAAAACTCCTGTATAGCTTGCATTTTTAATCTCTACAAATTGCTTAAGGACATTGTAACCACACAGTATATTACATGAAATTAGTGGATCAACATAAGTTGAAAATTTAATTAAAATAAAGCCTGCAAGAAGTTAAATTTAAAATAAGAAGAGAAAGATCTTTTATTTTGTTGATAAAGAAAGTGAAGGGGTTGCAGTTTGGGTCTTTTTTATCCGTTTTTTATTAGGTTTTACACAGACAAACATAGCCTCCAAATTTAGGTATATTAGATACTATCGTACCTCGAAAATCATGTAGCTCAAAGCAATGCCTAGGGATGCATCTAGACTGCCTTGTTGTACATGCAGGGTTGTAGACCGATTCGAGGGCAGAGTCATATCAGTAAAGTGTCGGAACTGCGAAATAAGTGTCTCAACTTGGGGATATGGGTAGCAATTGAAAAGTGTCTTAGCAAATGCAAAGTCACAAATCGAAACATATATAAATCGTGGAATGCCTCAGAGTGAGAGAAATTTATTTATTTATTTTTAAAAACCAAGTTTTTCTCTCTAACAATGGAACTATAACTTTTAAATTTATTATAAATGTCCTTGAAATTATATTTTCGGTACGATTTTATTTTCCGAATGACAGAATAGAAAAAGTGTTTGATTTTGTATTCGTCCATTTTTTTTTAAGATCGATATTTTCGAAATTTTATTTTATTTCATAGCATTATTGTGTATTTTTCTACTCAACTAAGTCATGCTTTGTATATTTGTTTATTCTATTACCGAGACTTTTCATAACCATGTTGCTTTTAATTTTTTGCACGGGTTTATTTAAAAGCTCTTTGTGTCTGTTTTTAGCTACTTGGCGTGATGGTGCCAGTAACGCTACTATTGTCAGCGCTGAATCTTCTGCTGTTGTTCAAGGTCTCCTCCCAGCCACCGAATATCAGTTCCGAGTATTTGCTGAAAACGAAGTGGGCCGAAGTGAACCAAGCGACATCGTACAAGTTATTACAGATGAAGAAGGTAAGTCTTCATTTACATTTATTCTCTTGTTCTTTATCAATTAGATTTCTTCAGACTGTTTGTATTAACTTCAGGGCTAGCGTTCTAAACATCGACTTGGAAACCCGCTACAAAATTAGGGTTTGAATCTTCGATAATGTATTATTATTTCTGACCCTCATCCTCGATCCATCCAAACCTCGGGAATCGTCTGAAAGGTCGTCTTCTCTCTTCTACACAATTTTTCTAAGGTGCATCCGATTTCCTAGCTCAACAAAGACTACTGCCATTTCCAGTCATTCACACACGCCCCTTGTTAATCCAAAAAAATGTCTTAAATGCAACATCAGGGCATAAAAACTTAAAAAAATTACTATTTCGCGTTTGTAAAAATATTTTTTCATATTTCGACATAAAAGTTTTATATTTTTTAACTATGTATCTAGTAAAATGAGGCTCATCAAATGAGTCAATGTGTAGGCGTGTGTCCAATAACTTTTGTACCACTGAATTGATCTTCCTGAAAATTGGTATGCACATTTAAGGACTACTGCTGACCAAAGTTTTATATTTGAAATTTTTTAAGAGGTTCTTTGTTGATAAATTAGAACAAGAAGATGATAATATTAATCCTTTTAACTAATCCACTAATTTCCACACAGTTTGAAACAGTTTGCAAAATTTATCTAAAAGTGTAATTTTAAATTTGTCTTAAAATAGATCGTTTAAATTGCATTTCATGTTTTCAATTAATTTTAATTTGAAAAAAAATAAGAATAGCAGATGTCTTACCTATACACGTCTTGATAGAAACTATTGGTTATTTTTTTTATAATTAATTTAAGGCATTCATAATTCTTGTGTTTTCCATATTCAAATTAATTTTCAACTGGAAGATGAATACAATTAAAAGATCTATTTTAAGTTAAATTTGAAGTTACAAAATTTTATATAAGATTATATCAACTTCAAGAAATGCATATTAACCAAATATAGAAAAAAAAGCCTCAAAAACAAAGTTTATGTTTGCATAGGTAAATAGATACAGGACAAATATTTTTGTGTAGGCTCAGTGAATTAAATTGATTTTAATTAAATTAATGAATTTTAAGCTTGAACTTAAGAAGCTGAGCTTGAAATGGTTTAAATCCATATTAAAATTTCTTTCTACCAAGGTTGGAATCGCTTTCTCTTTCATTGTAAAACTCCCTAAGCCAGATCTTGTTGTCTGCTTGACTCCTGGCGTTATCTAAAGAGAGATAGACGAGATTATGACTGTGCATTGATGTATACGTATACTGCTTTAAAAAAATGCATTCTTCAGTTTTCAAGCTTAAAACCACTAGCCTCCAGTTAAAGAAAAAATGTATTTTAAATACTATAGTCAAATGCGAAAAAATACAAACCAAGAACTGCCGATTTCCTATTGACCTTTATTGATTATTTCACTAGATTAATTTGTTTATAATTACTGCCTGTCCTTTGGTTATTATAGTGATAATCCGGTGCTTGTGGTTACATTTCATTAACTTCGTTATGACAACAGCATTAAAATATCAGATGAGTAGTATATATTTTACGATAAGCCTCATTAAGCACATTACACCCGAATTAAATTGTGTAAAATAGTTAGAAGAGAAGTATTACTGACTAGATTTATATCTCTGTCCACGCAGTTGAAAGCATTATCCATTAATGGTCATTTGGCTCAGTTCTGTAAATAAAAGCCATTGTTCCAAAATGGCGTCAAGTGGAAAAAAAAAAGTAGTTGAACTATAGAAAAGAAATGAGATTACTTGAAAAATTCATCATTACTTAAATTAATTGCCATTAAGATGGTTAAGAATCGCTCACAATCAAATCTTATGAAGCAATTAGAATGTAGCCAGTCAGGCAAAATAACATTAATGAAAACAAAAGTCACAAATTCAAATATCTTAATATGAAAGCAAAAATTGTAATTAACTCACTTTTTGTCTGATAGGTGGTGCCACCATTCACATTTAACTGCCATCTGTAAAAACTGTTTAAAATGTAATTTTAATTGTCTTGCAGGCGAAATTTTACTACTCAGTTTGAAAACTATTCTCTTTTAAACAACAAACCAAGATAAAGATAAGATAAAAACAAAAGATAAACAAAAGATTTCGCTTCTGAGCTATCAACAGTGGGAGTGTGAGACGGCCGTTTCACACACGACAGCTGAAATAACTATTAACTGGGCTAATTGTTTAGAAACTTCACTCCAATTTAAAATTTGAGTACGATTGTTTAGCTTTCCATCCACCCTTCCACCAATCTCTTAAGATTGAACCTAGGCTAACTCTTAGGATTGATACCAGGCCTATCAGTTTATTCAATTAAATTTTATGTACACCTATATCTCTGATGTCTTTATGGTGATACATGCAATAAATATATTTTTTTTTCTACACGATTCAGGCTTTGCAGAAGCCTAAGATTTTCAGATCTTTTAATTATCTGTTAGGAATTATCAATCTGGGATCGAAAAATAGACAAATTACTCCTGGGATACTTTAAGATTTAATTGTTAAAGCTTCTAGGATGAGAGGTCAGAAAAAAAATTCTTATGTTCCTAATATACTTAAGTATAGAAATTAAGGAGAAGTAGAGCGTGGAGAATTGACAATTCCATCTATAGTGGAATATCTCAGCCGTTACTCAGATATTCAACTCGGAATATATTGATTCAACTCATTTAAATTGATTTATGATACAAGTGGAATTTAATTTATAGTATGGAATTATACTCACATAAGTTAATTTTTGGACAGCAAGCACATTAAAAATATGCTATTTGCAGCTCTCTTCTTTTTCTAACAAGTATTCTATCCACTATATTTTTATATCTTATATTTAGAATCAATGTCTTAGAAGCATTGTCATATCGAGAACAATGTTTATATAACCTTATCGCGTGAATTAAAGATGTAAATGAAGTCTCTTAAGTTCCTCTTGACTTCATAAATGACCAATTTATTTTAGTTTTCCTTTAATTGTTAACTTCTTTTAATTACTAATAAAATGTAGAAATAAAATCTCACTAATAGTAGATATAAATAAATACCCCAAAGTTAAATATTCCTAGTTCATTAATCGTGTCTTTACTGATTCAGGATGCCATCTCTTTTCAGTTAGTTTATTTGTCCGGCAAATGCAAATTAATGTGGTATTAAAATATGAATTATTGTACTTTAGAATGAACAGTACTGTCCTATCAGGTCTGCATAACAGTGTGTATCTACTTTCACGCTATTAATTATAACACAGGCTGTATGTGTTTGTTTTTTGTTTTTCTGCAAGGCAGATCAGAACTCAGAAAAAAAATAGGAAAAATGTCTTCTGTTAACATCAGATGTTTTCTGTATATAGATACAATTTATATCAGTGGTATCAAATTCACACCATTCATCTTGTAACCAACATAGAAAAATTGACTAATTGGTTAACAGTTAGATTTCCATGAATGTGATAAATATCCTGTTTCTTGCCCCTCTTCCTCCTTTATACTTTTTTCGTTCTCTTTCTCTCATCTACTACACTCGCAAGGCTTAAGATAACGATGAAGCAACAGGAAGACCAGCCGTGACACACAATATGGATTATTATCTAATCGTTTTAGACTTTACACTGTAAAAAACTTCCCAAGGCGAGAATTTACATTAGAGAGTTTTAACACCTTAAAATCCTGTTTAAATAGAGGCATTCAGTCATTAATAGAGACTACAAAGCCCCACCGGATATTTCTCCTCAAGGTAGGTCCTAAGATTCATCCAAACCTCTGTAAAATGGGGACCGGGCTTCTTTCCAGGGGTTAATAGCAAGAGGAGGTCGGAATCACTATTCAATCCCAACTTTATCCCATTGGTAGAGAATCGTTGGAGCGTCTACCTCCAGACTCTTCCTCATCTCCCCATAGAAGAGGTCTGCATGGCCTACAATGTGGGATGGTTTAACTTTTTGACTTAACAAAAACATTTGAAAATTTTTCAATTCAAACTGTTTCAAACTGTAAAAAATGTAAAAAAGAAGTTCAGAATCTCAGAACTTGTTGATTATGTTCCTAAGAGGTCTGTTATTAGCCTTAAAACTAAAACAAAAGTGGTTTCTTTAAAAAAAAATAAAAACAATAACAAAATAATTAAATAAATATATTTTCAGAATTCAGTAATGTATTCTTGTTTTGTTTCAAAAGGAATAGACGATTTAATCCAAATGACTATTATAAATCCTTTTCACAACTAAATTTATAACTATTTATTTTTTACATGATTATTTTCCAGGTAGCCAACAGTTTTTTTTTCCGCCTGCATCAAATTGAACTAAAATTTCATGTTTACAAAGAATTAAGCGAATGAATAAAAGACCATATTTACAACAAATTGTCGATTGGAATTAAGTCTCAAACAGATTTTTATGTAAGTTGTGGCGTTACATTTTAGAAGTTCTACGATGAAAAAAAAAATAAATGTTCAGATATTTCTGGCAAAAGAACTACGTAATAACATTTTTGTCAAGAATTAAGTCATGATTCCAGGTTTAAAACAAAACAAAACAAGTTCTCTTTATTCAGTGTCTAAATTTATCTTGTTCACTAAAATTTAATTTTAAAATTCTTTCAGTATTATCAGCAGTTTACATTTGCAAATTAAATATAAAAGTCATCTTGTCCTTTGTTGTGAGTCATAAGAAAAACGTCAAAATTCATCAGTGCTTCAATATTTGATAAAATCCTTTACATACAACATTTTGATTACATTTTAAACTATATATTTATATTTTTTACGCTGTCTGCAGGATTTGTCTTTTAAAGGACCCATAGATAACCGGAACTGCTTTTATCAGGTTTATTCGTATATCTTTAAATAATGTCCATTTTTTTAGTCGAAAAGAGGGGTCTTGGCTTAATAATATACCAGTTGAAGTTTCCTGTCTTAAGTCTGACGTTATATATCTTTAAGTATTTTCTCAGTCCAAACCTTTTCTTATTTAGTCTTTTTAGTGATCCAGTAGGGAAGAGGGTTTCCGTTTGTGTGTGTAAAACGCCTTCCAAATCAGAAGTCGGATTCCCATGAGTCATGCCTCGTTCGATTTTCCATGGTCTGGAGGTTAGGGTAAAAATCCGACTTCCTGTCCCCGTTATTTCCAGTTTTAGGTGGACATTGAGCGGATCAGGAAAATAGTGGTCATCGGACAAAATTGGAATCTGACTATGCTGAGAACGAGCAAGAGATCCTCATGTGGTCACTTCTGTACAAGATGGCCACTTACCCAATCTCCCAAAATGGCTCGAAGTGGGGGACTAAATACTAAAAATGAATTCCTTTGAATTACAATGGTTGAATAAATGAGTTTTGTGCGCCAAATTGTATAAGTGTCACTTTCACCAATCCAAGCATTTCATGGATTGCAAATTTGTACAGTCGGATGGGGGGGGGGGGGGCGTCACTTGATTTCGTATTTCTACAAAACTATGAATTGACTTGTTTTAAACTTGACTTGTTTCTGTAAAATCCACACCGAAATTTCATCAGTGACCGTTTATTCTTGTAAACTGGTCGTTTTTATTCCATTTTGTTTTAGTCTCAACACGATAGTACACTTTCATCTAATCGAAAATTATAAATTCCATTCCTTATTTTGTCGGTTAATTCGTTTAAAGTTGACTATACACATCTATATTTCTATTTATCTTGCCAAAGATAAATGAAATCACTAAAGTCTTTTAATATTTAATTGTTTATACACTTCAGCTTTAGATTTAGCTTTGACGTCCAATTTTCAATTTCAGCTTTTAAGTCTTTCTTTATACTTCTCTAAATCTTTTGATTTAAGTTTACAATTCTTCAAGTTTCAAGGCTCAAGATTAAAAGCAAACAGAAGAATATTTCATTATTTACTGTGTAAATACTTCCATCAAAAGGCGAATTGCTGTAGACCTGCAGTAACAATCGTAGATGATATTATGTTTCTCTGCCTTCATATCTTTTCTAATCTGAATTAGACTTGTTATTCTGTGCAGAGGAAATTCTGCAATGGCATTTTGATTGAGTCCCTGATAAGATCTAGGCAATCGGAATCAATGTCGTAGTTATCACAAAGAACCACAAAGGCTGACATGTTGACAGAGTCAAAGGCCTTCTCGTATGAATAGATGTACCACAAAATGGCGTCTCCTATTCATTGGATCTATCAATGATCTCTCTCTCTCTCTCAATATCTGCCTAGAATCCATACGTACTTAATCTTCCGTAAATTATTATTTCTCATAATTTGTTAAAATCAATATTTGTTTTTATAACGTCTATTTTTAGAATTATCATATATAATTTAATTCGCTTTTTTAAATGTCCAACCTGCTTTCTAAAGTCTGTCATTGAAAATGTGGAATCAGTTCATATTAGCCTATTTTCCTGAGAGAGTTAGGCTTATGAAATCAATCATACTGTATGTATGTGTGTCCTTAATAATTTTTGAACCGCTGGATGGATCTTCTTGAAGATTTGATGTAATTTTACACTTGAAATCTTTTTCAAATGAATGTTTATTGAGGAATTAGCGCAAGAAGCAGATAAAAAAAATATAATAATAATAAGCAGATAATCCTTAAAAAACGATTAGAAACTAAAACAATAAACAATGTCTCAAAAAATGGATATTACTAGGGTGACCAGACATCCCGGATTCTATTGTTCCGGAATCAGTGTCCCGCAACAATATATGTCCCGGAAAATGTCCCGGATTCTGAAAGTAGTCCCTGATTTTGTAAATGATTGAGAATATTGGGTTTTTTCTTTTAGTTCTTAAAGTAGTTTCTAGGATTTTTTTTTTTTTGGTTGTGAAAATTGTCTGTCCCAGATTGACGTCGGAAAAAACTGTTCAGCCTAGTTATTCCTCCTTTTAGTCAATCCGTAATTGTTTGAAGTGATTAAAATTACTCGAATCTACATAATGTTGGTAAATACTAAGGATTCAATTGTTTTTCTTAAAGGAAATAAAAATTTTAATATTTGTATTCAGTAGATGTTACAAGCTAAAAGTAAATATAGCCTTTTTTTATGTCGTTTCACGAATTTAATAAAGAGAAGTATTATAAGTGCATTAGAACTTATTAGCAACATATTAACAACATATTCATTTCCATCTCACCCATTCTTATTTTTTTTATCCCCTTGTGCATTTGTATTTATGCATTTCTTTTTTTTTTCTTCATCTATTTATTAACGATTAAAATATCATCTTTTTTGTCGTGACCATTTTTCTCGTACTGAGGTATAAACTTATATTTCCCTATTTTTCATGCCAACTTCATGAAAATTTCTTCACTTCATCTTTTCAATGACTATCATGCCGAAGATCTACAATTACGGTATCTGGTAGCTGGTCTGGTATCTCTCCACTGTCTGTAAGTTTATTCGCTTTGCTAAGAGACCTCTAATGCTACTATTCAGTTCCATCATCAATACCATATATGCTATTTCGAGATCCACGCTTACTAGCAAAGTACCGCTTTGTAATTCATACTCCAGCTGGAGTATCTGTTATGGTGCAAAGTTCACAGCATTCATGTTCCATTGTGAACTCAGTTATTTATATCTTTTCTTTAAAGAAGTCTTTATGAATAACTAGTATTCTGTCATGTAGATTCTTAGAACTACTATGGTTTCTAGTGTTTTTTATGCAGCACAGAACATAAAAATATGCTCTGAAAGGCTGTACAAGAATGGCTTAGATTATTGACATCATTCATCTTGAATGACTTATTCTTTCCTTCATTCGCCTTTTGAGTTCTGCACTGGCTGAGGAGAGCTTAACAAGCTCGAACGGCCGTCCCAGCGTCTCTGCTTGATTAAAAAGGCATCCTAATTTCAATTATGAATTAGTTTCTTTATTCTTGCCCTTTAAAGGGTTTGTTACTAATTTTTATTTTCTTAAATGAATTTTTTTGTGGTCAAATACCTTCTGAGGCAGCAGTAGTGCTGCCCAAGGTTTTGCATTCCACGATTATTTTCTTGTTTTTAGTCTCTGAGGGGTCACTGTTTACATCTTGAATCATTGACTACTTGATACATTAATTTTGTGTTTCATGTTTAGTAAAATTTAGAACAATTTATTTTTTTACGGAAATAATAGTTATTCCTAAGACTAAAAATCCCGATCTCTGACTCTTACGAGAAATTAAGAGATTCGACAAACAAACGAGATTGTTGTCATTGCTTGTTGATGGGTGATGAATTTTTCAATAACTTCATCTATTTCAAACTTGAAACGATCCCTGCGCAAACTGAATATTAAACTTTACACCGGTCATTTACTTTAAACTTCTAGAAGTCCTTAAGGGAGTAAATGTGTTATTAACAGCGAAATCCCAAAGCAGTCATTATATTGCCATTCTATTTGGACGAAACTGTTAAGTCGTAATAGATTTTCCAATAGTGAAAGCGAGAAGGATCTGGTTGATTTCTCCTTACTGTTATCTCGACGGAAATTAAGACAGGGCAATTAATCCAGTAATTGTAAGCTTTTATTGCTAATATTTCAGTAGTCTTTTTTTTTTATATATAATAATACATTTCTTCGTCTGATATAATGAGATAAGAGATGTTCTGAAGCCTAAAGAGTAGAGGAATCCATATTGCAATTCGAAAGTTGTGGGTGAGTGGGTGTTTGTTCGTTTAATAACTTTGGAATCGTTGAATGGATCTTCAAGTAAGATCCTACACATATTTAAAGACTAGAAACTACCTAATTTTTAAGTGGGTTTTTGTCAAGAAATTACTGGAAGAAGGTTACAAAATTTTACTGTAACAGCACTACCACCCCAATAATAATTTTTTTCCTATGTTTCTCAATATTGATGAATATTATTCCATTTATTAATCCTCTTACTGCATAAGCGAGCTGTATTATGAGTAAAATTACCTGAATTATAATTGACTTGGGAGTTTAATACTTTTTTTTTTTTTAGAAAATAAGAAAATACATCAGTTAATTGTATTCAGCAAATATTATAATTTTAAGGAAAAAATCTAGAAGCTTTTGGTTTATTTTGTTTTTTTATAACTTAAAATAAATAAAAAAAATAGAAAGATAATGAAAATGAGAGGAAATAGGCTTAAAGTTTTTTCAGGAACATTCTGGTTACTTTGTTGAAACCGAGTTGTTTTCTTTAGCGTGAATCTTATTGCCACAGTCTTTGCGACAATGTCACCTTGAAACGGATTTCATAAACACTATAACGAAAATCGAGTTTTAAAAAAGTTTCGCCAAACGACAAAACTTTGTGTATTTTTTTATTTTTCCGTTATTTTGTAAAATATTTTATTACCTTTTAGAGTATCCCATCAACCGTCGCTTGATGGTGTAAAAATGTATCCCAGCCCATCGCTTTGTTCATTTCCTTTTAATGTCCTGCGATCGCTATTTATCGACCCTCGAAGGGACACTAGATCCATCTAAATGGGGGTGTTTAGTAAAATCTGGAGGAGCGAGAGAAGGTCCAGCTGTTATGGAACCCACTGAACCTGAAAACATAAATTCGCCTTGTAACATCTCATTTCTCCATCCAATTATAAAACCCGATGCAAGCATTCCAGGAAAAACGGAGCGTAAGTTTTAACCGAGCCTGATCGAATAAACGGCGCCGCTTCAGCTGGTTCTTGTTTTAAAGTTTCAATTGCCTGCGGGACTTGTTGAAGCCGCCTCAGCTCCAGTAAAGGAATTATTATTCTAAATGGAGGCTTAAGACGGGTAATTGCTTTTTAAAACTACCGCTTAATCTGCAAATAAAACTTTTTTTTAAATTTCTTCTCTTTCCCTTCCGTTGATGAATTCTGCTTCTCTCTTTACAAAATGGCTTTTCATTATGTAGATCTAATTGGAAGCATCTTTTTCATTTCGATGAATCAGGAACACTTCTATACGTGGAATTATTTACAGAAGTACCTTAACATCGTTTATCCACAGGAACCAAAACCAATAGAAAGTCAATTATCAAAGCATAAATTATCCGAACTACTCTCTCCTCACTCTCCCGAAAATACTCGTATCTATCTTTACTGCACTGGTAGCTAAGCTGAAATATGTAGCCTACATTATTTCCTGCCCCAAAATGCTTTATTTTACGTTTAATTCTTCGATCCTGTGTTGCGTAGAAATAGTCGTAGAAAAGCATTAAGAAAATTAAGGGTCATTTACTAAATAATTTTAATTAGCTCGAATATTCAACACTATGCTGCTAAGGTGCTGCTTGTTAAGTTTAGTAATTTCTGACCATCTTAAAAGAAAATTCCTTAAAATAACAACATAAAAAAAAAATCCGTTGTCAGATGTTCTGACAACACGATAA
The DNA here is from genome assembly GCA_023159025.1 of Thereuonema tuberculata. Lineage (NCBI taxonomy): Eukaryota > Metazoa > Arthropoda > Chilopoda > Scutigeromorpha > Scutigeridae > Thereuonema > Thereuonema tuberculata. The sequence goes on from JAFIDM010002131.1 coordinate 51,813,150, forward strand.
CTCAAAAACTTTTAGTCCTAGGAGTTACAATTTTAATTGAAAATTTACGTTCTTTAAAAAGAAAGAGTTCTGATGGTTTTATTCAGACTGGATTAGTAGATATAAGCTAACAATCGCTAAAATACACTGAAGCTCGGTTATAACGCGGTTGTTTAAATAGTGAATTCGGATATAACGCGACTTGGTCTTGGACCCCTTCTATTTTCAAAAAGGTGTATAATTGTAAAATTGCAAAATTTACCGTTTTTTCGCCTAAAATGAAATCAAAGATGTAAATTAATATGCTTGTTTCCTTATTATTTTCAGTAATTGAGACTCTATACCCACCCTAATTTCACGAAAATGCGTCAAATACAATATATTTTTAAAAAAATACCAGAATCGCAGACTTTTTTGTTTAACCAAAATGAATATCGACATCTATTTTTCTGCCAATGACAACAAGTAAAGAGGCCCATTTAATCTAATAGGCGTATGAATATCTAGTTTCGATCCACGAGACGCGTCGTTTGTACAAGATGCAAGATGGCGGCACCAAATCGATTTTGGCTAATATAACCCATCAAAGTGTTGAAAAGGTAATGATTTATGTATTTATAAATATAAAATTCTCTCACATAGCTCTGAATGTTGTAGGTAATCGCGAAATGACCATTTTAAATCGATTTGGAATCGTGTGGGCGATAATAGGGTGTGATATACGACATTTGACGTCGCGAAGTAATAAAATTTCGGTTATATCGCGATCTTCGAGATCTTGGATCCGAAAGATCGCGTTATAACCGAGCTTCTGTGTACTTAGTATCCAATATATTACAATATCCGAAAAATAACTTTCGTTTCTCTTTATTGCATTTTAAAAGAGCTAAAAAGCTTTTAAAAGAGTTAATTTAAAAGAGACTTAATTTCTGTTTCCAAACAAAGAATCATGATGTTTTTTAAGCAAATATATAGCGCTAATTCCCACTATATAATTAGTTCATTCTTATCTTTCTGGATGTTATAATTTTATATCAGCTCCTCAAACTAACAGATAACTTATGTAAATTTTAAGATATGTTTTGGAAAATTTTCATTTCAACTGCCGTAATTTGAACATTGCAGATTCACTAATTTTTTTTCTTGAAAAAAAAAATTAATTAAAACACGTTGTTGATTTGGGATTTGTGTCCAACTGAAAATACGTTTGGAGCTCCAACTCTGATCCTTCAAAACAGAACCGGAGTCCTTTGGGGAAAATGAATGATTTTTTTAAATGTTGGATTGGATGCTTATTGATGGTCCAACTTCAAATATCAGCACGATTAGTTGGTCTCCTTCCCTTCCTCAAAATAGATCTCATAGCACTTCATACTGAGTCCCTATGCGATAGATAGTTGAGTATATATTATAATATCTTAAATACATAATATAGTTTTCATTTCTTACCCATAACTTCATGATATAATTTTGAAAATTTTCTGTTAATAACATCCAGAAGACGATACTTCGGAGAAGAAATCGAAGTTTCCAGAAGCATCTACAGAGAGATATAGTAATTTCTCCATGTCAATCATCTGCTGGTTTTTTGTTGTTGTTGTTGTTCATCTTAAATACAAAACAAATGACTGAATTGCAGCTGTTATATTTACAAAAGACACTAGATCTCTTTAAGAAGTTCTATCTGAATGTTTAAAAGAAAATTACTATTATTCAGAAACACCATCAAATGGACAGCTGTGGAAAGAATAATGCCATATGTCGGAATGTTACCATAAGTCTTTGCTATACACAGCCGGTCGGACAATCTCAGTGATTTCAAGTCATCAAGGGATTTTAATCTTCAATCCTCGAAATCGTTAACCTTGAATTAGCCCCTTTCATTTCTGACATTTTAAGCATCTTTGACAAAGAAATCATCCCAGCAGTTTTCTTAGTACAAGAAATTAATGGACAAGATTCTTCCCTGTGATGTTGTTCATTAAGATCACCGTTGGCCAATAATGCCATTTATTTATGTATTCTTTTCTGTTAATTCACAGTAATCGCAAATCTTTTGATTGAGCGTATGAAGTAGTATTTTTCAATTTCTTTCTCTCTTTGTCCATTCACTTATATGGTCCTTGCCTATTTGTAAGCGCATCACGTGAAAACTGCTTTACGGATTACAAAATAGTTTACTACCTAACTTATTTAAGGACTTAGACACACGGACATTTATTGTAATATAGGAGCATCCAACCTTTACATTAATTAAAAACTAGCTTAATAAATTAAAACACTGGTAAACTGTTTTCAACCAAAATTACAATAGTTTTCATCAGACAAGCTTAACAGAAGACATCTCCTTTTTAAACACAAGGAGAAATCCATTGGTAGACGGGATACGGGAACTTCATCCTGTTGACTTATCTGATAGATAGATATAGGGATTGGTATCCTCGGCTGTATCATCGGTTACGTCATCACGCTCATCATTTTCAAAAGGCTTCCATGAAGATGAAAGAAGAAAATATAAAAATACTCGAAAGCTGGCTGGAAAAAAAAAAAAAAAAAAACTCACAGCTTTAAGTTATTTAAAAAATATAAATAAATATTTATTCTGTACTAATAATGCGAGAATCAATGAATATGCCCTCTGGCGAAATTGTTAACGATAATAGTAACACACTAACTGATACACAACTGGGCATTTTATCTACAGGATTGCTTTTTTTCCATTGGCAGTGAGAATGCTAATAAAATTGTGAATGCAACGAGAATAGAAGCAGATATTAGTTTTCTACCGGATCTCCACCAAGCTAATAATATCAGGACTGGTAGGTTCCATTCTCCATTACTGAAGGGTAAGAGTGGAAATTCATTAATACTCATTCCACTCGAAGTACGAGAATTGAGTGCCTTAAAAAATAGCAGTGGTTTTGATAGGTATAAAATCTGATAAAGGTAACAGCACAGTTTTATTCAACAGTTTTCAATATCAGAAAATTGTCAAAGGTTTTCTAAATAATACGGAGGGCTGCTTAGTGCGTTCTTAGAATTCTGAAGCCATTTTGAAAATAAAATAAAAGAAATTTACAATCGGGGCTTAATTACGCATAGTATTAAAGAAAAAATGGAAAGAATGAACGGTAAATTACCTAAATTTAGAAATTTACCGAAAAAATTAAAGTATAAAAATAGATCAGATTCTATACATTTTACAGAGGGACTATACATAATTATACCAGATATTAATTGTGTAAATACAGCGGTTGATGTTCTGTCACGTAGCAAACTAAAGTGATTCTACTTTATATTAAAAAATGTACAGTTCATTAAGGAAAATTATGATAATTACAAATAAATAAAGTTTGGGAGTCAATAAGTGGAATTAGATTTCTTCGATATTAAAAGCTGTATTCACTTCTACAGCAAATGATGTTTTGACGCTTGCTATTGAGTTCAAGTTTAATAGTTTAAGAGGTGAACAGAAAGAAATGAATGATATCCTTCTCTTAAGTGCGGTCTCCAATACGGAGATACGCTTCCTGTGGATGTCTAGTGTTCCCATCATGGTGAATCCTAGAAGAATCCGTAGAATATCCTGAGAATAGATAGTGAGATGGTTTTCCATTGTCTTCTTCAGGAAATCATTATGGTACGGCTTTAATGGAATACAATTGGACCCCCATCCTCTATCGCTGCCTTTTAGTCCCCAATTCAGGACGATATCGAAGCGTATTCCTAATTAACTTCACTGTTAAAATTGAGCACAAGTCCGGCTCCGCCATTTTAGCCTTTTTTTTTTTTTTTTTTTGATCAAATTTAACAATTGATGCCCTTTTCATGTACGTTTGGCCACGAGTTTTCGGTTAGCTCATATCTATTTTGGCTGTATTTTACCGTTTTTGAGAAAACATGTGCTATTTGAAAATACGATGGCTTTGACTGTAAGAGGGCTTTTTTTTTTGGCTCAATATCTGAAGGTTTTAAGGTGCAATTTTGTATTTCGTTAATTTTGTCCAATTTTCCATATGAGGATGGTCACAAACATCTCAACTATCTGGCAACCTGACCCAGCTTTTTGTTATTGAATCAAAAGATTACTTGAAACATCTTTTTTTTTTTTTCAAATTTTTTTCTGGCCCTTTCTCCTCCGAAACAGAAAGACAAATAAGGTGGCAAATAATAGATGTAGCATGTTACAAGTACAAATTTTAGATCACATTTTTTTTTTTTATTGATGTGGGTCAACCGGAAGTCGGTGACTTGCGATCAAACATGAAGTTTCGGAGATGCGCTCGCGGGTTGTGAGAAAGCGATGGCGGTCACGGATGGTGAAAAAAAAATCTCAGAATCTAGGAACACGTGATTACAGGTGTTGCTAGTAGTATCTAAAACGATTCACACATTGTCATTTACTTGAATTCTATAGTTTGATAGACTTGCACTTCCAATGGTTAAAATATGACAGCAATTACAAATTTTGTTTTGTTTTCAATTTTGAAATAACTATAAGGCCTGTTACGCACAGTCCAATCGCCTGCGACCAGGAACCGGGAACCAAACGATCAACTGATCGACTTTTCATTATCTCAGGAACTTTTCACTCAAAATATCGACGAGGAGATTGCTTATGTATCTTAGAAAAAAAAATAAAAGGACGAAGAGGCAATATTAGGTCATCCTTTATTGCAAGAAACAAAGGAATGTTTACTGCATTTTTTAAAGAAGAAAGAAAATAAGAAGATAAATTTCTTAATCGTAGGAAGCGCAGTGGTGCATCAAAAGAAAAAACAAAGAAAAAACTCACTAATGAAAAATGAATTTTCTCACTAATTTTTCATTCGTGTGTTTTTTATTGTTTATTTTTTTCATTTGAGGCACTATTACTCTTTCGACGATTTTTCATATTAGCCTCTGTACTGAGACCTCGTTGTTTACTGGTGGCAGCTCCAGGCTGATGATGACCAAAGACCGTGAAACAGCTGTTCCAGGGTCTCACATGGTAATCAATTTGGTCTCACCTTGTGTTTACAAATTTTCCAACTTGTAAGAAAGTCGATGATATCATTTGATAACCTGTCGATTGCACTGTGATCATTAATAACTGCCACAGATTAATATTAGTTATAATATTAGTTAATATGAGACCTTGTATATCTCTGGTTTCAGACAGATACGAAAATGATATCTTGCACGCCGGGTCGCCATCAGATTTGCTCGCCGTGTGAACATCTACAGTTTGAATCATTGCTTCTCATTGGTCGTCATTGCTCATGTATTCTTGGTCAACTGGTGCTGCAGCGACCACGTGTTGTAATGCATATTTCAACACTCATCGCCAGTGCATAACATGCCAAAAGGAAAGTAAACTTCAATGTGACTGCTTGAAATGACAGTTTGCAATAATTGATTCTGTTAATGATTGTTTTATTAATATATAATTTTTGAACAAAATTACTAACACAAAGTTCCTCATTTTTGAAAATTAGAAAATTGAAAAATTAAGTAAATTCGATTATTTCAATCAAATCAAAGTCATTAGCATGCTAATTCAGTTAATAATATTTTTTCTAGATTAATTAACCAATTATGATAATTATCTAAATTAGCATCATAATGAAAATTTTGTAATGATTTCCTAATTGCTGTTCACTATTGACGAAACTATTCGAATTTACTTTTTACTATGAAGAGGACCAATTTTCCAAATTTTTAGGCCTTTTCAGTTACTGTTAATTAACTATCAAATCGATTTAAATCCTTTTTTCAGAAAAGTACTATTATGTCAGAAAATAATCATATTTTGCCAATATACGTCATTATTTGTATTCTATTTTGTTCGGGTGCCTTCAAAGACGTTTTTTTTTTGTTGTTGTCAAAGTTCCGGAAATGGTATCGGAAAAAATCTGTTCACTCTATCTATGAGTGAATGAATATCAACATTACTAAACTTCTTAAACTCCTTTACTTAATCACAGAAATCCACCTTGACAATATTTCAAAGGCCTCACCGGCCTTCTTTTTCAAGCCTTACATCTTATATAAATTTATTTTAAATAGATAATTTATTTTTCGATTTGGACATCAGTTTTGTACATTTGTTTATTTTGTAATAATGCAAGGAGCGTATCACGTTTTGTTTTGTTATACGGATATTCCATATTCATGATTGTTAATTTATTTTGAGTTATTTGGGGAAGATGATGATGATTCTTTTCCCTTTTATGTAAGATGTAAGGCTTGAAAAAGAAGGCCGGTGAGGCCTTCGAAATATTGTCAAGGTGGATTTCTGTGGTTAAATAAAGGAGTTTAAGAAGTTTAGTAAGTTTTATTATATTACTTGAAGAATTATGAATGTCAACATTCTTTGGTTTCCACAGATTATTTTAACCAATGGATAATCGAAGAGAGTTTGTGTCACTAAATCAACGGCGGAATCAATTCTTACTTCTGTTAAGAAAGAATATTCCAGATACTGATTTTTAGCTTACTTTCCTGAGGCTCATGAAATTAGTGATTCGGCGATTGTGTATTTGTGCTTGTCTTTCTTTTATTAACCTACTAATAACTTTTGAACCCATGGATGGATCTTCTTGAAACTTGGTATGATTATTGAAGTCCAACTTTCGTATTTGAAAGCTAACAGACGGTCTTTCTTTGAAATCTTTTCGAAGTGGATCCTCGTCGAGAATTTGCGCGTCAAGGAGAAAAAAAAATCCGTAGAAAAACGGTAGAACTGAAACATTCAATTTCTACGATAGCTTAAACCAAGGATGTAAATTACCTTAGTAATCTTATTAATATCTGCGCGAGCTTTCAATATGATTAAAACTTATTTAGATTCAGATAAGTGAACAATTGAGAATTTAGATGGGTTTATTTGTATTCAGCAGTCACGGTAATCGACGTACATTACAATTTGAAAACAAATGTAAGTTGTTCGTCGGTGTCGGTTCACTATTCCATATAAAAAAGAATAATAAGGAAATTTTAAGAAATAACATTGTAAGGAATGTAGGCTTTAAGTTCTTTCAGGAACTTCTTGTTTCCTTGAAATGCGGAAAATTAATATAAAACTAGCTTCCGTCCGTTATCTTTCTTTATTAGTTATAATAAAATAGCAGAATTCAGTTTTCAAATTGCTTTCCATTAATTATGAATTCTAAAATGAAATTAAGTAAGAAGAGAACGTTTGACTGATTGCTGTATTGGCGCCATTTTTCTGGGAATTTGTTTGATTTTAAAACTTTTGCTGCTTGTTTTGCGATGCTTTATTCGAATGCAATCCTTCGAGCTGTCGCAGTTCTCCCAAGGGGGAAAAACGGTTTTCCTTTCGTCTTCAGAATGATTCGTAGACTAATGGGCAAAGAACAAAAAATGTTTTGGTTAGCAATGTTCAGTCTAAATATGTTCAAATAACTCATCAGTAATCGTGATATTACATGAATCTAAGCAACGAGGAAGAGCCCAAATCAGCAGTACATAGCTGCCTTTGTAATTGCTCAGAATTACAATAACTATAATTATTCAACTCTTTAATAGGCTACGATTGTGAGTTATCATTTTATTTTTATGTAAATAGATAAGGAATCTGGTATTATAATCCGCCATTTAGTATTATCATTAAGAAGCCTTAGGGCGGTGTGCACGAACGTTCCGCCAAAGTGGTTGTCAGTTAATGAACAGCTAATCGTGATTGAAGCTCTACAGGTCTTCACATAAAAATTGGTGGACACCAACTATAGTTAGACAATGATTTACTTTGAATTGTTGATAACATGTCGTGTTTCTAAAAGTGACTGTGAGTGGTTAATAATATTAATGTCATTTCTGGATCACTTTTCGCATGCTTAACTGTTTTTCACAATCGCGGCTTTCATGAAGAAAAAGAAAACCAAAACACACAGGCCGAACTTTTCCTTTGAAGATAAGAATTTTCAAGACAAGATTCTTCAAATGAATCAGCCTCATCTAACATTACTTTCGGAAGTTTCAGCAGCGCACATATATCTTGAAAAAGGTAAACAGCAGGAGGCTGATGGGAAATTGTAATTGAAGAATGATTTAACAGAAGAAAATTGAGCAGCTAAAATTTGATCACTTAACTTAATCATGCTTACATCTAACTTTTCTTACTAAAAATGAATTTGTACCTTTTTATTGTCAGCTTAAATCATTTATTTTGATTATTTTTAGGAGTAATGTAACTGAAGAAAAGACTTTTTTTACAATTTATCTAAATTTTATGGTTCTTAAACAATGGTGCGCCATTTACACTTTTCTTATTTTATATCAAGTTGAACGACCGAATCAGAGAGGATCCTACCAAGTCGAACAACCCCTCCCGTAAGGCTAACAATCAACATCATTGTGAGAAAGCATTGTTTTTATATTGGGAATAGAATTGAAATGAAGGAATGATTGTTTAAATAGGATAATAAATTTAATTTCAGTCTTCTGAAGGTGTGTATTTGCTTTCATCGCCTTCTCGAAGAACATACTTCGCCACTGTGAAAAATGTGCATTCTCATACAAGCTCCATTAAAGAAATAATGTCAGTGTGTCTAATTATCTCCTCAGTTCATGTTCCTTTGCTTTTGATGAAGTCGTTGGCATTTTTGGAAATGGTAATTTGGGCACGAAATAAATGTTTTGTTCGAAACGGCGACTTTTGTCTGTATTGTTTCCTGCCATGGTGTAGCAATGAACCAAATTAATAACCTCTATTTAGAAACTGTTATCAAATATAGAAAGATAACCGAGAGTTGAGATATCAAGTTTTTAAATACAAAATAACTATTATTTGCTTCAATTTAAAGATTTATATGTTGCAGAGCAATAATTGTTTTTAACTCATTATAAATTTCAGGAAATTAAGAAAAAAAAAGCACAGAAAAAGATATATTTGTCCTTTTGAGAATTGCTGGATGAATTAGGGAGGATTTCTAATTAATTTCCTAACTGATAAACTTAAAATGAGAGCTACAGTGATGATTAATTACTGGTTTTAATAAAACTAAGTTTCTGAGCTCTACTAATAACTCAGCGATAACATTTTATTAGCAGCCAAAATCTGAAATCCTTGGAGGGCTTATACGCTAGTTTTGTAATAATTCGTCAAAGATAAGAGCAGTATCTTTCACGAAGCATTTTTAGTCTTTATCTTTTTCTTTTTGTACTTAACACCTCAGCTAACAGGTGAATTGTTCCAAAGATGATTGTTCCAGAACCTTCTTTACTCACTGACTCCAGTTCGTTCTCAATCGCATTGACTAAATGGCATCTTGTGTTTTACGGTTGTTTTATAGTTTATTGCCAAGTAGCAACTTGGTGTCAAGTACAAATGATCATCTGCTGAAAACAGATAAAGCCGTTCCCATATTTTGTCACAAGTGTAATTCACAGTCATGAGAACAGTCTTGTGAAACAAGCGTGTCTACGGCGCGAAACAGGTCTTCGCTCGATTTATAACAATCGGGGGAGGAAGATTCCAGTCTCTTTCTGGGAAGTTCACACATCATTACCTTTGAAGAAATTCAGTACAGCTCAAGCATTTCGAGATTCTTTTGGCTGACAATGAAAAAAAATCTCCATAAATCTCGTTTTCCGTCACCATTAGTCTTTATGTCGACTGTTAAGTAAAAATTAATATGGTGAACACTGTTGTTAAAGAAGGTTGTAAGAAAATTAATAGGGGAGGGTTCAGAAAAATCTCCTTGCAAACTTAAGTGAAGTTTAAACCGTTGCATTGAGTTTACGTATTAAAAAGTTAAAAGAAGCTGCTTCACTGTCCCGTACTCAACAATTTCGAAAAATGTATGGAATAAATTGAACCTGGGAGACTAGTTCAACGCTTGCCCTCCTTTAATTCTGGGAAAGAACGTGACCTTCATTGGAAACGGGATAAGAATCCAGGATCCAGAATTTACAAACCGCGAAAAATTCCCCATCTTATAATGGGATTCAAGGCTGCATCTCTTAAACTCCACCATCGTCAATTAGACATTGGATTACGAAGAATAGTATAAGAAGAGTTCGAAGAATATATCACAAAGAATTGACAGTTACAGATAAGATGTCAGTTTTCAAAGAATTGGCCCACCATTGTTTTGGGAACTCCTGAGAAATAACTTCTATTCTCTGAAAAACTAGTTCATAAAATACCTATTTTACAAGGCATTAATGCATCTCAGATTTAAAATGTACTAAGAGCAAGTTTATCAAATGCCTTAAGAAAGGCTTACAATACATCCGAGTTAAGAATCTTTTAGATGTTTTCATACAAAATTAAGGCTCCTTAAATCATTTAGTGTGTGTATGTCTGTGTGTCATCCTAATAACTTTCGAAGTGTTGGGTAGATGTTCTTAAGCCATGGTATGCAAATTTAAGAAGATAGACAATTTAACTTATCTATTTGAAATCCTTTCCAAATGGGTCCCTTGTCGAGAAATTAGCATTAGAAGATTACAAAAGTTCTCTTAAAAAAGCATTGGAACTTTACTAGAACTTTAGGGAAAGTAAACTTTAAGTTTTTCGAGAAAATTCTTGTTTTATAATTAAATCCTCTTGATGATATTAGAATCATTCAAAAGGGAGTAGATAGGACTTAAAATCATCAGGATTATCAATGGAAGTAGATGGGATTAAGCTTACTCGATTTTCAAATGAAAAACACATAAGAATCGTAGTTGTACAAAATGTTTTCTCCCTATTATATAAAAGATTTGATCTTTTCTGGATGACGTTCAGATCAATGTAGAAATTTAAAGTGAAACTTTGGTTAAAGTTTACAATAGAATATTCCAGTACTTAATTTCCTAAGAATACTGTGCTTTCAATCAAATGAAATGTTGCCGCAATTTAAGCTTTCAGAATTGAATTGAATTCAAGATGTAATAAGATTCCGGGATCTTGGATTCGTTTCACATCCCTCATTTTTTATTCTATTATCTAAGATTAAGAATGTTTTGAAAGAAGTGTTTCATTCGATGATATCAATTTCTGTGGAGAATGGCAGCCATTTTGTACTTACAAAATACTGATACTTTTCTTATTCTTATCAACTGTACGATCAAACATTCTTTCATTTCTCTCTAGATAAACAGATTCTCTTGCGATCATCAACCCTAATGGGATGATAAAGCTGTAGTCAGAAGGTCTGTAAAATAAAAAAAAAATCTTAATACCGAGACTATAAAATATTACATTCTAATTATTTCTGCGATTATATGCAGGGTGTATAAGTTAGACCCGGTCAAACCTGTGGTAACTTCTTCCTAGGAGCCATTTTCGAGAGCAGTTTATAGATTTTCACAATAATAACAGTATCCTAACACAAGGCGGGCACATGCTTCATCTATGTACGTGCACCTGACATCATCTGAACACGAGTTAGTGACAGTGTGATAATTCACAATGGCAGGCAAGGAAAGTGGTACGTTCCGGTTGACGTAAAAACAACGTGTGTCTGTCATTAAGTTTCTGAATCGAATGGTACGATCTGTGCAGACGTTTACTTGATGAGGAATACGGTTTTTCTCCGAAACGTAAAACAATGACTGTAATCAAAAAAAAAATTGGAAGACAGTGATTCTGTTGCCATAAAACAAAATTGATGATAAAACAAAATTGACCAGGTTATTTGATTGTCAATACTGAATGTAGAATTAACCGGGTCCAACTGTTATAACCTGTATATAGGGTGGTTCTGAAATGCTTGGCAAACTTTAATGTCCGATACAGTCCATATGAACGTAGGTGCTGAAATGCATTACATGGATATTACAGAATGATTAATACGTACTTAAGCTATAACCACTGTTAGATGAGGTGTTTGAAGTGGCCTTCACCAGCAGCAAGACATGCCTCATGCCATCGTCGTGACCATTGTTGGACACGCTCAAACATGCCAAGTGTTCCCTAAATCGTTGTACACCAATCCACAGTGAGATCACGCAAAGTTTGTACATTGGGAACGTTTGTACGACGCTTTCAGATAGACCCAGAGAAAATTAATTTCACGCCAATTACAACTTGCTTAGCATGTAAATGTACAGATTTTCTTTGTACCATGCTTTTTGTTGTCACTGTTAAAGCCGTACTCTATTTAATCATGGCTTTTTAATGCTCGGAGAAAGATAGTGGAAAACTCGCCTCAGGAAATGACCCTAACAGAGATCGCATCATTGCGGTGGCAAAGAAGATGTAAAGCTTTCAAAGAAAGGAAAATGAAAAAAAAATGAAAGCTTAAAACGAGCCACGCTCTTTAGGAAACAGGCATCTGTATCTGTGCCCGAAGAAAAGAAAGAGAGTAATCCCGTTTTCTCTTCTCCATCTCCACAATCACCTTCGCTTTACTGAAATGCATTTTTTTTTCCTAGCTACTCTATGTATTTTGCAATATTTTGAGTTGCACGAAAAAAAGAAAACAGTTTAAAGATTCAAAAGTTTTTATATCATAAACAAAGAAAATTCGGAAACAGAAAGAGATGCAACGGTCAAACTTGGGCCAGTATTATTTATCTTTGAAGGTAGGTGGTGATTTTAGAAGCTCAAAAGTGTGACCAATTGTTATAAAATTTCTCAAAATAACTATCGTTATAAAAACACAATAATAAATCGAAAACATACATAAAGAAATTCGAATTATATAATAAAAATAACCGAAAACAAAAGAAGAGTATTAAAATGTTAGGTATTATTCGCTATTTTTGGATATGCAGGAAAAGTATTTATAACTGCCTTTCAAAACTGAAAATTTGAAGGTGTCTAAGTCTAAAATAAAACTAAAAAAAAATCAAATAAAATTTTCAATATCGTAATAATAAACAAACAAGAAATTTGAAAGTACTAAAAGACTACTTTCAGTGAAATGTTATTTTTAATATTTTTTTTTGCCTTGAAGTATTGAAAATTATAATATCTGGATGAATCTACAGAAAACCTGCAATTTCAGTCAAAAAATTTTGAGATTTTAAATTACAAGATTTCCTTTTCAAAAAAATTGAGATGATTGCTTTTGAAGTTCTTACATCCATGATATATGTGGTTCAGGTCAACGCATTTTGGTTATATATATAAAAAAAAAAAAAAAATGGTAGATTATGTCCACAGAAGTGACTTGTGTTAATAAAGATGTCGAATTTTAATATAAATTATATTCGAAATAGTGAATTTACGTGGGAAAACTATGAAATAAATAAATAGAAGACTACAATTTATGAATTAAAGGAACTTTTTATCAAAAGAGGAAATCATATACAATAAAAATGAATCAGACTGTCAATCTTAAACGTCTATAAAAATGTAAATAGATAATTACATATATCATATATTAAATATATTTATATAATTATAAATATCCTTATTGGCACTTAACAAAGACTGGAAGTGAAAGACAAGTCTTCGTGAAAAACATAGTAGCCGCTATTGTTGATGATCATCACTTCCATGGACCCCAAATGTCCACGGAAGTGACGAATACTTATGTTTCTTGACCCCTGTGCTCCTCATTTTGAGGCTAGGAACACGTGTCATTCAGAAAATTAAGTTTACCTCATTTCAATTATCATGCCTAGAAATAATCATTTTTCCATAGAAAAATTAGGTTCTAAACAAGACCGCAGAAGTGATGGGATGAGCTGTGCAAATTACGAAAAATGAATAAAAAGGTAATATTTTCCTGACAAATGTGCGACTCAGACGAATAAAATCACTTCCCAATCCAAAATCGCCGTATAAACTTTTGTTTTTAAGTGCAATGGAAGACAACCAGCGCCTCGGGTGGATTTTTTAAAAAGTTTAGTAATGTCGACAAAAGCGATGGCTAAACCTTGTGACAAGACTTGAGGTAGCAAAAAAATTTTACTGATAATTCGAAAAAAAATTTCACTCAATTTTATGTTAAATTTATGTATTTTCTGATTTCACAATATATATATTATTTGAAAAATATTAAAAAATAAAGCAGTTTGGATCTTTAGAAGCTATCCAATGGTAGTTTGTGACAGTCCACGGAAGTGACGAATCACCTTCTGTGGACAATTTTTTTTTTGGAAATTCCGTAAAATTAAAAAAAAAATTATACTAAACTATAGTATATTTTGTACTTTAATGTGTGATTTTGGAAAATGACAAATATTTTCAATCATTTTCAATTTATTGCTCTGTGACACGAATTACAGGTTTTCCGTAGATTCACCCATCTACTGAATACAAACAAATTTTATATATTTTGAAATCTGCATTATTTACTTCAATTGCCAAATCGGATTAATTACAATAGTATTAAACCGCGCGCAGTGAATAGCTAAAAGGATTTAATGTCAGCAGTTTAAGATGGCGAAAGATTAGCAGAAATAGGATAGAAATCCATTATGTAGATTGCAATCCTTGGCGAATGGAAACTTTTCTCGCCTTCTCGTGCTCAGGTTAGACAGTTCCTAGTCTTTGAATAGGTTTACCAAAAGTCAGTCAGATCCATCCATTCAAGAAGTTAGGTTAGAAAACACTCACATGCAGACTGACTGATTTGATGAGCCTTACTTTTGACTGGAAAGTGGCTTCATTTGCCAGAACATTTTCTTGATTAAATTTTATTGATTTTGATTAACAGTCTTACTATTCTAGTTTTATATTTTTGTTCTCTATCTGTTAGTAAACTAGTTGTGCACACTGAAAATACTTGTACACTAAAACGAATGGATGGAGTTCCATCAAATTTGATATGGAGCTTATTTAGAGTTCAACTCAGAATATGAGCAAAATTATTTTGGTCCACAAAATTGAATCCCCTCCCCACCGCTATTTGATCGCTCCCAACTAATGTATATAGGTGGTCCAGTATAGCTATCCTGTTTATAAGCATAGGCCTACATCTTAATATCACTACAGATATTGTCTACCTTGCTGGATACCGCAATCATACTCCTAATGTTGTATCTCAGTTGTAATGAATAGAATAAATAAAATAATTTCGTTGCAGAATTTAAGTAATATACTGATCTTGTTGCTGTAAATAATAATAAAGTAATTGTTTCCATAAACAACAATGGGTGAGACCAAATTGTTTACCAAGTGACATCCTGGAACAGCTGTTTTACGCGATCATCGGCCAGGAGCTGTCACTAGTAAAACGACAAGATCTCCATACTGAGGCTAATGTGAATGATCACCAGAAGCTCATTGGTGCCTCAGAGGAAAAAATGAACAATAAAAAACTCACTAATGAAAAATTAGTAAGAAAATTCATGTGCCAGCCGTTCACCGGCCATAAAAATTCAAACTGCGTATTTGAACTATTAATGAACAACGATGGGTGAGACCAAATTGTTTACCAAGTGACATCCTGGAACAGCTGTTTCACGCTCTTTGGCGATCATCAGCCAGGAGTATTGTTCATGTTTTTCTTTAGAGGCACCAAATACGCTTCCAATGATAATTGTTTCCTTACTTACAAGTTACTATTACATTTGTCATATTAAATTGATTTTCTACTTAATGTACATCAGTTTTAAATAACAGGTCAACTTCAGGACTGCAGGTTGCGCGCCCATAAAAATACGTTTAAATTGCTCAAAACATTTATTTTTATAGTAGAAATAAAATAGTAATTAGCTAAATTGGCAAAGAGGTTCAAAAGTGCTACTTTAACATTGTGAAATGGTCTGGAAAAGTAGCTCTTCCTATTTAAGCAAATTGATAGCTTTTTGAATACCAGGAGAATGAAAGAAATACAAATTAAGATATGAAGATGTCTTCCTTAACAAATAGGCTTAAGTTTTACAGCTTAATTGTTTTTCGTGGATTTCTTTTTTTTTGTAATTTATCATTCATGCATTGTTTAATAATTTTTGAAAAAATTAAAATGCTTTTGAAGTGTACAGTTTATTTACCGTAGCCATAACTGATTGGTAAAACATTATTGATCAAAAGCAAACAAAATAATCATTTATTTATAATGATGCGTTTGTATTAGAGCAAATGCGCCGTACTGAGCTGTTTTTCGTTTCGCACGTTGACCGACAGAGGGAGAATAAAAGAACACTTGTTATAGTGAATAAGACTTTTATTTATTTATTTATTTATTTATTTATTTATTTATTTATTTATTTATTTTGTTAATGATTAGTGCAAATAGTTTGCTAATATAGTTTTTGCTTTTATGGAAGCTATTTCCCTCAGATTTAATTTCTGTCAAATCTGTGTTACCGATCATCAAACAGGTATTGTTTTCTTGTCCTAAAACCCACTCGAAAACGATCATAAGTTGTTCATGGAAGAT
The DNA here is from genome assembly GCA_023159025.1 of Thereuonema tuberculata. NCBI lineage: Eukaryota > Metazoa > Arthropoda > Chilopoda > Scutigeromorpha > Scutigeridae > Thereuonema > Thereuonema tuberculata. The sequence continues at coordinate 51,829,400 of JAFIDM010002131.1, forward strand.
CTTCAATCCTATGTTCCTTCAATCTTTTTTTATATATACGTATCTGCTGAATACAAACAACAGGAATTTAATTTATTTTCTGAACAAATGAATTAAATATGCTAATAGTTAGTTACCTGCTTATAATTAATTAGAATTAAATATCTCTCAGATGTTAAGAGGATTAATAAGCGGATTAACATCCTTTATTTGAGATGTCGATAGAACATTGAGACTGATCTACTGCTTCTCTGTGAAAATTTGTGTACCTTCTCGACGGAACCTATACGCGAAACATTTAAGCTGTATAAGTTAGTCGTCAGTTATCCTTATTTCAAGAAGATACGTACAGCTGTTCATAAGGTATTAGGGGTAATATTAAGGTAATATTATCTGTTAAAGTAAAATAAAAGTGATGTTAACTATTGTAATAATATTATTTTGAGTGTAATTTTTATCACTTGTTGAAATGATTGCAAAAAGACCCTGAATACATGGTCAAATCGTATCAAAAATACAAAAAATTAAATGTTTTCTCTTACATTTCCTTCCATATTAAAGATACTTTGCCTACAAAAATTAAAAAGATGGTTTACATGCATTCTTTGACTGTCTTAAACTCCTCATATCTGGGTTAATAAATTAAATAAATAAAATATAAATAAATAAATTAAAAATAAATTAAATAATAAATATCTCGGATAAATTAAAAATGACACAACTACAAAATAAACTAATAAATTCAGTGGTTTCTAAAAGAATTAGCGAGCATAAAGAAAATTAGCAAGAAACAAAGTTGGAATATTGAATCTTATCGCCAAAATAAAAAAAAGTTTCCATAAATTAATAAAAAGAATTATTCTGAAATCGAAACCTCATTAAGCTCTTTTGATGAGAAAACTTATAATCTCTGAAACAAAACTAAAATCAGATTAGATTCTCCACATATTTTTAATAGTTATAAAAAAAATGCTAAATATCGTAGAAGAAATTTATAATATTAGTCCAGATTTGTAGTTTTCTTAAAATACAAAAGAATTCCTGAAATCAAAAAATTAATAACAGTAAATGAATTATTGCAAATATTGAAAATAAATGATAAAAATTTCTAAATTTAGATATGATTTGAATTTAAACTTTAAATCAATTTGAGAGAATCGGGAGGGGGGACACCGAAATATCTGTGCCTGCCTTTTAAGTTAGACCATAAATAAGCAAATATCAAATTTGATGAAAATCGTCCGGGTTTTTTAACCTGATACTCAAAGAAAGGGACAATCAAGACGATAAAAATATTCAAAGTGGAATTGGAGAAGTGGGTCTGGCTGACAAGTCCACACAAAAAGACGAAACGGTCGTCCCAGACTCTCGCCGATGAAAGCTCAGATATTTTTCAGTTTTGTATCATTTCTTTACATGTAGTACTTTAGTGGCACTTTTTTGTTTATTAATCAACCTTGGTGTTTTATCTTCAAATTCCTGTAAGCCTGACGGATTCGCAGACCAGGATTTGAAGCATTGTTTTTTGTTTTGATTGTTTAATTGTGTTTTCTTTTGGAGGGAGGCCACTGGCGGGTGCGAGAGTGGTTTCCCTTATCACCATTGCACTATCTGAGCATTTCGTCGGGGAATGGGACTGGCTGACGAGTCCACCGAAAGGACGAAACGGTCGTTGCAGACTCTCAGCGATGAAAGCTCAGAATTTTTTTTTAAGTTTTGTGTCATTTCTTTATTATTTTCTATTTCTTTTTGGCACGTTAAGCTTTTATGTTGGGGTTGTGCGACTTCGCAAGCTCAGTAATAATGCTCTTTTATGTAGGAGTCTCGTTTTTTGTCGTTTTTCCGACTGAAAAAAAAAAACATTTTAAGGAAAGTATGCTTTCAGTTCTTTGAATTTCTGCTTTTATGTTAATATTATTTTGTTCTTCCACTTTTTTTGTTTTTCACTTTCAAATAAGCTATATATATATATATATTTTTCTGTTGAAAACGTAATATACTCAATAGGTCGCGTGGTTGGCGATGTCGCTAAGACACTGGCCTCTCACCTCTTGAGTACCGGGTTCGGTTCTCATGTGGGTTTCGTTGATGGTGGCGATCCGCGCTGGGCAGGTTTTCCTGGGGTTCTCCCGTTTCCCCTGCATTTCTCACACCATCCTTTCTCAGTCTTTCTCTCCGTCTGTCCTTCTTTCCGTGGGATAGTACAAAAGATCTTTCAGGTAGCGGTGCTCGGCTGTCAAGCCACCACGCTCACCACATAACATAACATAACATAACATACTCAATAGAAGCAAATGTATATACATACATTAGAATCAGTAATTTTTCCTTCTTCTAATGCTCCAAAATCTCCTTCCTACAGACTTTTATTTGAAATTTTTTAGTAAAGAGAGAGAAAAAAAAATAAGGCTAAAATCCAAATTCATTCCTAAATTAATCAAAGTTGACTAAACCTAACTTAATTTAAACTTTTTTTTCCAATGAAAAAAACTACGTTAAGCCTAAGCAGCGAATTAGACAATTGTATGTATGTATGTAATGAAGGTGGGTAGCAGAAGCCAAGCAGTGCGACCAGAGGTCTATTAGAATTAGACAATTACTAAGTAAAATTACATTAACCTAATGTATCTAATTAGAAAGAAAAAGAAGGCATTATCGGCCTAACAAATTAGTCCTAAATTAACCAAAATTAGATAAACCTAACCAAATGTAACCAAAACGTTTTTAAGCCGAAAAAGGAAAGTCCTAAATGGAATCAAAATTGGCTAAACCTAACGTAATCATTTTTTTTTTTTTTGGTCAAAAGAAAAAGAAAACAGAATGTAACTACGCCAAAAATACCAAATTAGGCCTATTTAAGCACAAATTGACTATAAGGAATAAACTTAATTTACACATATATATTAACATAAAGAACAAATTAAATTTACCTACGTTTGAAGACACAACGTGGAAACGTATATCTATAAAATATCTATAAAATGCAGTTGAACATCCGTAATCCGGAACTTTTCAAGATGATGTTCTGCTTCTGTGCATCTGTTTTCATTCATCTTTTAGCGATACATTGGTCACTTGAGAAACATTGGAAAAATAAACTGATGCTATTAGTTTGGGAGCATAAATATTTCTCTGGGTTTTCTATCACCGGGAAATTCAGAGTAATGCTTTTGCTCATTAGTCAAACAGTTAATTTTTGTGTTCCTATGCAAACCGTTAAGCAGTGGACGATAAACGCGTGACTACATTTCTCTCTTATTGGTATTTCAGAATATAGCTAGAATGTAATAGGAAATATACAGAAGTGATAAACTACACAACACTCTGCTGTGATTGGCTAAAGATGACTGCGACAATTTGGATGTCAACCCCATCCAAGACTGCGTCAGGGAGACTTAAGGCAATTCATTCGTGCTATCAACCTTTTTTCGATGTTTCTTCCGAAGATAATAAATAGGATAAATTTATATCTCAGTATGTTTCAGTACTATTTCATATTAGGTAAAAAGTAACTTTTATTAACATATTTTCTGCAGCACCACCGTGACATATTATGTATCATCCCATAGTCCACTATCCGAAATATTCTCGGTCCAAGCATTCTGGATAATCAATTCTCAACTGTATATCTATGTGCAAAGAATTATACACTCACAGAATATAAACAACATATATGGCAAGTGTGTTAATTGTTTCACATCTAGTTCTTTTCTTTGATAATTTTGTCACCTTCCAGCACAAATTCGTTCACAACGATCTACATGGGAAACTTTGTAAATAAAAAAATGAAATGAAGTTGGATATCAAATTTCAAGTAAATACTTTCATTTTTCAAGTAGGGGCAGCACATATGGATACAGCACCCAAATTTTCTAAACTAAGAAATTAAGCAGCAAAATTACATTAATGGAATTTAAAGTATACAGGGTGATACAAAATTTCCTGTACAAACTTCAAAGGTAGGCCGGTTTGTTTTTCTGTTCTTGACCTACCGTCAAGTTTGTAGAGGAAATTTTGAATCCCCCTGTATATATGAAGTTTGTCCGGTTATTTGGTTGTCTGAACACCTTGCATTCCGAATCGCTTTGAGCTACAGAAATTAAAATTGACAGACCCGATAATTAACAGAGTCAACCACCTAAAACCTGGACTAGGTTTTGGGCAAGTTTGATTAGATTGGATCACATTTACCGAACAATTCAACAAGTCAATTCCCATTTTTTATATTAAAACAAAACCTAGCGAACCCGTACAATTTACAATCTTATCAAGTTTGCATTGCTAAAAGTGACGCTACTATCGATTGGCGCTCAAAATTCCTTTTTTCAAGCGTTATTTTAAAGATCAAGTATAATTCCACCACTGACTCCTCGCTACACCAATTGTATACAAATAGTTCTTGCCGCCCAAGCATTCCTAATGAATCGGAACCGGAAATGATCACATTCAGTCGATCTGTCATATTCTTTTTAGTACAGTCGATTCAGTATAGACAGAGCCCCAGTTTTGTCCAGTTATTTTCTTAACGTGGTCATTAACCACCTAAAACCGGAAGTAGCTTGTACCGGAAGTCGAATTTTTTTCTCAAATCTTCTGGCCAGAGTCCAACGAGATAATACTCATGGGGTTGAGGTGTCCGGTTTAGGTTGGGAAAGGCTTTTTACACACATACACACATATCTATATATACGTACTTTTACAGACAGAGAGACAGATAGACACTGCAATTCAATAGCTTGCCGAACTATGGAGTCGTAAAAATCTATTCACAGTAACGACGCATTAGAAAAACGAAAATCCAAATTAGTTTTACTATAATACATTTGTTAATTTATTAATTCTTTGGCTCCTTTGTACTGGGCAACTCCGGATCCTCCCGCTGTTTTTCTACGTAGAAATTTATTCATTTTTGTAAAATATTTACATTTTTGTGTAATAAAATTTAATAAACACATTTTCCTTAATCCTTGAATCAACTATTACCTACCTTTTACAAAAAAAAAGATAAAAGCTCTAGTTGATATTTGAAAAGAGTTGTTGAAATGATCCGTATTTCAATTACAAGATGCTAATTTGATTGACTTCGATCGTGGGCTGATAATTTTTTTAACTTTTAATTTACTTTCATGGAAACCGATGTTTTTCTTCGTATTCCCAGCGATTGAAAAGATGTTCGTTTCATTATGATAAGTGTGAATTCATTGTAGACGATCCGCTCGCTGGAACCCGATATTTGCAATTCATTATTGGCATTGTCGGCACCTTTTCAATAACTGACAAAGGAGATCCACTCAATGCACTCCCACTCATTGAGTCGATTAGTGGATATTTACTTTGAACCCAACAATCTTCTCGTCTGAATGCTCCACGGCAAAGATCACGGGTTTTTTTCCCTGTGAAGATGATGAATATTTAAATACCAATTTTTTTATAAGCCAAGTCCTTTTCTCAGCGTGAAGAAGCTTTTCATTACTTTTTAATTGCAGTTGAATATTTGTAGATTAAGAAGAAAATGCAAGATAAACAGAATTTTTCGTATACTAATGACAAATTAACTGTTCCAGAAACATGTTTTGACATGCCCAAATGTAGAATTTCACGGGGAAAAGAACGTTTCTTGATATTTAGGATTTTAAGTCCTTTAAAATAAAAACACATAATAAATAAATATGCAGTATATAATATTAATTTAAATTAAATAAAATTAATTGTATATATAAAATATGCAGGAATAGTTAAGTACTCAGTAGTAAAGTTCACTTGTGTAGTATTGTAGAATTTGAAATTTATTGTACAATTAAACCAATGAGATTTAAAAATTATGAACATGATATTAAATGTTAAATTTCTCTCTCAATGTAACTAAGATTGATAAGGGATCGCTGCAAAAATGATACGAAAGCTCTCGAAGATAAGATAATGTATAGCAGCAATTTTCTAATGTTTTAAATACAATTTTAATATGAATTGGTGGGTTTCTATTATTGATTTTTAGAATTATCTTAACGAAGAATACAATTATGTCCAAATCACATGTACATCTTTCGTCATTGTTTTGATCTTCAGTTTCATTATTGAAAACGCTGTAGAATTTACTCTAAAAGTCTTTTCGTTGAAACTGGTGATGAAAATGATGACAGAAGCTGACCACAGGATGAAAAGCCTTAGTGATTGTGCCAATGATCAAAGATGACGTAAACTATGATAGTATGATTTGGACATTACTAACATTTTTTTCTGCATAGCTCTAAACGAAGTTCATAAGGCTACTGCATTAACGAAAGGGAAGTTATATACCTGTGTATATTTATTCTTCACAACTTCTGAACTACTGACTAGATCTTGCGAAATTTGACCTGAATGTTTGTGCCTCAAACTATCTCTTCGTGATGTTGAAAATGTTTTTCATGGATCCTATGAATAATTGAATTTCAGATATATCTCTGATATACCGATAGATCTTTTTAACATTAAACTTTTATCTGAAACACATTCTCGAAAAATTAATTCTCTGGCACAAACAAAACAATGACAATTTTTAGAATTCAAACGTCTTTTTAAGTTCTTTTTTAGTGATTGATGAGTACGATGCTTATTCTTGACTAGATACTTACACTTTAATTATATGCCTAGGGAATTTTTAATAATCTCGGAGAAGTCCTGAACTACCAGGTTCAGAGTGTCGATCACGTTCTACGACGAATCTTGACAATGAATAATTAATCTTGTCAGTTGCATCCCAGTTGATGTTTGATTCATGCTTATTTAACTTCCTTAAATATTAAGAATATAATTTCTTTGTTTTTGAAAGACAATAGTTCTAAATTCAGTTGTGCTTGCTTAGAAGCACATCAGAATGCGTACATCATCACCATTTGCCCTTTGTTGTAATGTAACCTTTACTTTTAAATTTGAACTTTTATTATCGTGCATTTTTAGAAAACTAAGTCTGTCATTTCGGATATGTGTTTATCTCACCCCCATTAACTTTTGAACCACCGAATGGATCTTCTTAAAGCTTGATATGCATATTAATGGACAATAGAAGATCTCAAGTTTATATTTGAAAACATTTGCAAGTAAGTCCTTGTAGAGAAATTAGTGCAAGAAGGTGACCAAAATTTCCATAGAAAAGCTTAGAAATGGAATTCAACATTGAATTTTTAGCAATATCTGAAACAATAAGTCTTTTAACTACTTCATTAATTACTACGTGGTCTGATATGATTGGCATTAATCTACTTTAGACAAATCATAACATCTGTCTATTCTATGCAGTGTTGTTATTAAGGATTTCTAGGAGTAAATTCTTTACAGAATATATTAAAGAAGCTTATATAACGTGTAAGAAACTTTATTGGGTTATTTAGAGTTCGCGGATTTGAACACAAAGTTTAGAATTATGAACAGATGTTGTGGGCATGACAAATTTCGAATATTTGCATGGTAGGTTGAAAAAAATAGTTCTAACAAAGGACTGTGATAATTTACGTTTGCTATTAAGTTTTCAGCTTCTATATGTTCTTAAGAATTATTTGTAGTGTTTATAGCTCATAA
>JAFIDM010002131.1:51841935-51856643 GCA_023159025.1 Thereuonema tuberculata
CACATAATACGTGGGAAGACTTCGAATTTGGAGTGTTTTGAACTGGAGAATGGTTTGGCCATCCAATCCATGGAACAGGGAGAGACCTACAAGTACCTGGGCTTCCAGCAAGCGCGCATCATTGACAACGCAAACATCAAAAATGCACTGAAGAATACATACCTTGCTCGAGTTCACAAAATCCTCAAAACACAACTCAACGCCAGAAATAAAATTAAAGCTATCAACACTTTTGCTGTTCCCACACTAACATATTCGTTCGGCATAATTCCATGGACAAACACCGAACTCGAAGCACTACAACGTGCAACACGCACTACATTCACGAAACACAATATGCACCACCCCAAGTCCGCTACGGAAAGGATGACTCTTCCCCGCAAGGAGGGAGGCCGAGGACTCATCAACCTCATCATCCTACACGAAAAACAAGTACATACACTTAGGGAACATTTCCACCAAAGAGCAGAAGACTCCTCACTTCACTCAGCCATTGTCAAGGCTGACACACACCTCACACCCCTGAACCTCGAAAACTCTTCTCCAACACTCACCACCCCTGACACCCACACTCAGCAGCTACGTGAATCATGGGCTCGTAAGGAACTCCATGGCAGACATCATCACGAACTCAGCCAGCCTCATGTCGACATGGAAGCGTCGAACAGATGGCTGACGAGTGGTGAGCTGTTTGGGGAGACCGAAGGGTTCATGATCGCAATACAGGACCAAGTCATCTCCACACGCAACTACAAGAAACACATTCTACACGATGCAAACACACATGACGACAACTGCAGGAAATGCCACACTACGCATGAGACGATCGACCACGTGATATCAGGCTGTCCCCTTCTCTCTCAAACAGACTACCTCCACCGACACAATCAGGTAGCGTCGATCGTTCATCAACAACTTGCACACAAACATTCACTTATTAAGAGCACGGTCCCGTACTACAAGTACATACCACAAAGCGTATTAGAGTCACCCTCATATAAACTATACTGGGACCGCCCCATTCACACAGACAAAACCATACATCACAACAGACCAGACATCACACTTGTTGATAAGGTCAACAAACAGACCTATCTAATTGATATTGCAGTGCCTATCAGCAAGAACATGCAGAAAACTCACGCAGACAAGATCAGTAAATACACTGATCTAGCACACGAGCTCCAGAAGCAGTGGAGGCAGGATCGAGTACGTGTTGTACCCATCGTTCTGTCTGCCACTGGTCTGGTGCCTCACACATTGCACCACAGTCTCAGCACACTAGGACTTCACAAAATCACTTATGCACAACTGCAGAAGGCTGTGGTACTCAACACTACACGCATAGTTAGGAAATTTATGGACACAAGCACACATCCCTAATCATTCTTGCACACATCTTTACACTTGGCAGCATGTGTTTTGGTCCTTGACCCGCCATATTGTTTTTGCTGGGGAAACCCAAGGTTTGAAACATACAAACATAATAATAATAATAATAAAATAATTTATTGATTTATTGCTTATCAAAATATTTACTGAAGTATACATTTATAATTTTGACAGCCCAGTTGCCTTAAGGGAGACCCGTCGAGAAGACAAAAGGGTGTCAGCGTCGAGACAAATAACAAATAAAAATAGTATTACATGAGAAAATAAAAAAATGAGAAAGATAATGGATTAAAATTGTTTTTCCAAATATTTTACAAAGCTACTTACATGTTGGATGACGAAAGAATTCTATTTTTTTAGTATGAGATATGAAGGAAATTTTACAATATAAAACGCTTCACTGGTGGCACTTGTTCAATTAGAAGATAGTATATAGACAGTATAGAAACTGTATAAGACAGTATATAAGATATATAGAGGACAGTAGGGGAGAGTAAAAGTGCCTAAAGAACTATTTTTCAGAATACGTTATAATTTTACATATTTACGTATTTTCAGTACAAATATATTCTTCTTCTATTTGTAACTTATAAAATCTGGCGAATTTTTCAAAATTTGTCAAATTTATTCATTATTTTATTTCATTTGCTTTTCGAGGGAAATTTTCTAGGGAAATCTTCACGCTCAAATTTCTCGATTGGAACGGACAAAAACTTTTTTCCAATACAGCAGCTTCATCATCTTTAGCATGTATTATTTACGGATAAGTTTAAAAAAAGACTCATTCACAGAAACAAAATTTTTTTGAGTAGAGAAGTACGGACACATGCACAAATGTACTGATTTCATGAGCCTTACTTACGTTTTGAAAAGTACAAAACTACCAGTCCAGCGATTCGTAAGGATTAACCACAATGGAAACTTTTAGAAATGTTTCTTAACATAACTAGCATGCAGCCTGTCACAGTAATGTACTAGTAATGTTGTGAGATGATTTTAAACCCTATTTTGAGGTTTCGAATTTACAGCTAAGTATTCAGAAATTTGTGCAGGAAAGTTTTTCAACCGTCAAAATTGACAGTTTAAAATTTGTAAAAGAGATATATAAAAACTGTACTCGAATAATGAAAGCTTAGTCACGCACTGTTTTGAAAAGTGAAAAAGCTTCGAGCACCAATAATTACACCAATAGTTCTAGAGTTTACCACTAGAGTGGCGCCACTAGCAAACCCACCGGAATCTGAATTAAAATCAGTGATTCCCTTTGCATAACTTCCATTTGCTTATTGTTGTTCTCAACTTAATGGTGCCCTCAGCATTATCTCATGAACAACACGTCAATTATTAAAGATGAAGGAAAACCACTTAAGATGAAGCTACATGAAAAGAATTAAAATATGCAGTGTCACTTTTCTGCTCAAAATAGGGATGAAAATTCCATTTGTAATTCCTCCATCTCCTTTTTTTTTGTTAGTTGACAAAAAAAGAAAGGAAATGAAATACGGAAAAATCTATTTATGTCAACCCAAAACCCTGAGCATTTTGTCATTTTATGGTCATTGTTCCTGAGAATTCATTCCACAAATGCAAATAGAGAACAGGTTCCAAGGATCTGGACAAATTGGAGCAAATGTTGTATCCGTACGGTAGCACGTCAAGCCATTTGGAATGATATATCACTGTTTTAGAGTTCCACAGCAAGTTCTAATGATGGGTCATAAAAACGCTTTCACTGCCGTTTAACGGTGACATCGGTGTAAGAGTGAAGCATTTTATTAGCAGACTAAGAATATAAAACCCCTTCCCCCCTCCAGAAAAAAAATAAAAATAAAAAAGAAACCTGTCACAACATATCAGTCACTCTATTGTTCTGTTTCATCGTTTGCAGTGTAATTCAATATCACAGTTCAATGATTATTGCAATAATCAATTTACTATATTTACTAGATGCAAACATTTGAGATTATTAATATTATGTAATCTGCATTACATAATAGATGTGTTTGAATAGTTCAGGTGTATAGCTAATTTCCTAAGTAATTAAAGTTGGTGATAAAATACACAAATATTCCGCATGTACGTACAAACTAATCAGTTTGTAATTACAGTAAAGCCCCGATTATCCATTGGGTGGCAAGGGCTTCGCGGATAACGAAAATCGCGGATAACCCGAAAAAAGACTAAAAATGTGGTGTAAACAAGAAAAAAAATATTTCACTATTAAAAACTACGTTTTATTGTACAAAAAACATAATATGTAAACTTTTAAAATATGTACAGTAAAGCAGAAACCTTTGCTCTACGTTTGTATCCACAAATTTAGAGAGATCACGAAGCACATAAACCTGTCAGTAATTTTCGACCTTCGCACTGTAGGGCCTATTGTATTTTGTTGTTGGTTTGGATTAAAATTGTTTTTTTTTAGGTTCGTAATTAAAAAAAAGTTTTCGCGGCACTCGCGGATAAACGGGGCTCTACTGTATAATGACAATAAGACAACAATGAGAATATGAAGAAATATGCTCAGGTATTATCATATAGATGGAACTGAGTAATGCAACGATAGGACGAATCAGTTTTAAAGATGAAGGAATAAAATAATAGTTCTCATGTTTTAAGTTAGAACGTAAATAGGCACATTTTAAGGAAAGAAGTCCAGACGTTAACGCGAGGGATTTTGTGAGTAATTTTTTAAGGGATTGGAAGGTAGAGATAAAAATTTGAGCGCACATTTTACGTGGGACCATAAGTAATCAATGTACCAAATTTGAATGAATACATCCGGCCGTTTAGGCTTGATGCGCGTTCAAACAAAGAAGAAATATATTAACAAATACCTGAAAAATATGTAACGGCCTCGAATGGAGATATTACTAGTAAGAGTTCGAAACTAGTTTTCAAATAGCTTCTATACAAACAGTATGTTGCTTGTAAATGTTTCGGTTCCGTACCAAACTATGTAGCCTTATCCAGGTAGACTATTTGAAAATATGAGCCCTTGCCTAGATGATGTAGCATTAAACAGTGTAGTCTGCTTTAAGATGAAGTACAAAGATGTCAAACAACAGCACATCGGAAGAGTTTTAGCTGCCATCGGTAGATTATTTACATTTGAAGCTCTTTACTGTTTATATCTTAAAATATGATCTCTAGATTGCTTTAAAAATAAAATATTACTACACTCAAGTAAGAATATCAAGTAATCATCGCCTGATGAGGATTGAGCATGCAGCCATTTTGGAGGAAAGGGGTGGAGGAATAGAAATCAAAATAAATGTGCCTATATTTTAAGTTGTACGACAAATAATCAATATACTAAATTTTACGAAATTCCGCCCAGCTCTTTTAAGGTCATTTTATTTGTCCTCATAGAAAAAAATGGCAAAGAAAAAAAATGCAGAAGTGGCATACTAGAACACAATTATTTTGTATTTTCTTTTTTTTTGTGAACTTTTTATTTACTTAATGACGTCACATATCCTTCCGCCTACTAACTTTTCTTGTTCTAAATATTCCTGTCCGAAGATTAAAGGAAATCACAAATTCAGGATTTTCTTTTGAGAATAATTTGACTTTCATATTCTTCACAGTTTGTAAATCAAAGTTTGTAAACTGTACATTATTATTATGTTGTTTTGCGGTATTAGCTTCTTCGTTCAGTTGACTGTAATAAAATAGCTGTCGGCGAAGACGCATCTCTCTCCTGTTGTAAATCTGCTAAAGAGGGGGCGGACACACAGACAGAGAGACGGATATAGGGTTGTATATTGTTAATGTTCTTTGATTTCTCTTAGACACTTTTAGTATGTTATTATCAGAAGGTTTTAGTATGTTATCATAAGAAGTAGTGAAATCAGTCAGTCCAAGTGCTTGTGTTTGTACGTATTCCCTCTAACAACTTTTGAACCGCTCGGCTCGATGGATCTTCTTCAATCGTGGCATTCACATTTAGGAACAAGAGAGAATCAAACTTTTGTATTTGAAATCATTTCTAAGTCGGTCCTTGTCGAGAAATTAGCGCAAGACTTTGACAAAAATCTCTTAAAGTAAAATACACTGGAACTTGGATAATTCGAACGTCTTTAATTCGAAATCGTGGTTAATTCGAAGATTTCTCTTGGTCCCTTGAATTTCTTATTAAATCAATGTTAAAAAATCGTGGATAATTCGAAGTTCAACTTCCTTAATTCGAAGTTGTTTATAAAAAATTTCGAACCATAACGACTTTTCGGCGTTTCATCGTTAAGAAATTCGACACGTGACAACTGAAATCCCTTCCCGCCACTGCTTGGCACGTGACGTCATTCGACACGTGACGCTTCAGACGCCATTCGAGCTTCCTGCTGTCAGTGTCACTATGTCTTTCAGTAAACCACGCGTGTACAAGAATTTAACGTTCGCTGAAAAGGTCGCCGTCATTCGCGAGGTGGAAAAGGGTGTGAAGAAGAAATGCCAAATCGCCAACGAGTACGGGATAGCGCCGAATTTCGTCGGTACATTGAAGGACAAACCAACGTAAGTGAAGCTGTTTTCCGTTCACTAAACATGCTTGATGATTTTGCTAACCTTAAGCGACTGAATTCTACAAAACAATCAGACATTGCACAATTTTTTGAAAAACTATATTTTCTGTATTGAATGTAATATGTACTGTAGCTTATGTAATGTAAATCTTATTTTGTTTACATATATATAGTGTTGATGTCTTTCATACCATGATCTTTCTGAATAAATATTTACTTATTGACAGAATAATCTTTTCAAGCATTCAGTGAACCTGAAATTAAAGTTAAAAGATGTAACTTGTTTAATTCGAAGTTTTGGATAATTCGAAGTTTTGTAGTGGTCCCTTCAGCTTCGAATTATCCAAGTTGCATTGTATCTCATGATGTCTAATAATGACTATAAATACGTTAATATCATAAATAGGTTTGTTTGTATTATGATATAATTAAACTTAATCGGATTGAAGCAACTTAAGTAATGCGGATTTAATTTTTTTTAGAAAATAGAACGTTTCTAATGTTTGTTTTCAGCAGATCTCAAAATTTAACGAGAAATGAAGGGTTTTCGATTCCATTTTTACGACTTAAAAAAAAATAATGAAAAATAATGTATAAATTTTAAGGAGTCTTATTCCTTAAGTAAATTTTTAGGCTTTAAGTTCGTTACAGGAAGTCATGAACTTCTTGTATTTTGTTTTTTTTATTTGGAGCAGAACACAATTCTAAGGCAGGGTTATTTATAAAAGACGACACAAACTCCTGTCGTTACTCCTGTAAATTACGAATCTTAAAGTTACAGAAACTCTAAGGACTGTACTCAAAGTACTCTTAGATTACTTAAACTTTATTGATTGGATCTTTATCTTTAGTTTAGGTCAAAAAAATGAATCTGTAATTGACATAGGAACTAACTTTCTTCTTTGTTTCCGTTTCTGCTACTATCTATCTCTCCTTTTCTTAAAATAGATTAAACACATTACTCGTGCCCTGCACTTCAATTTCACAATCCAAATATTTAATTTTTGCGTCTCATTAGGTCTACGGGTTTTTGAAACTTTTAATTGAACAGAGAGTAAGTTATTTTTTTTAATTCCAAAATGTTCATTCGACCGTAGAATGTAATGAGTTTGAACAAATGCAGCCCAATTGAAAGAAGAGATTTGAACTTCACAGACGTAATTATGGCTTTAATGACATTAATTCGTTAAGAATTTCGTCATTACAAATATTAAAGTCTTGAAGCAGTCGCAAGGAGGATTGACTTCTCGGAATTGGGTCTTAAGGCTACTAAAAGGAAAAACAAATGGTCTCTTTTGAACTAAGTACAATTTTATTAAAATCTCTTAATTAAAAGGAAAAAGAGAGAGAAACTGCAACCTCGTCTCATAATTAAAAAAAAAACAATCTCTTGATTTGTAGAAAACGCATTAAATTATTCAAATCGTACTTTCTGTTGATCGAATTGAAGATGAAATATTCTGAATTTATATTTCCATTGTTTGGATTATTGAAACAAATGAACTCTGTAACATTAAAATTAAGTATTTACAGTCTGTTTAGATTTGGGGTTAGTATTTTATGTAACTAATATTCACATGCTTTATTTCCGCCATGATTTCTTTCTTGATTCTTATTTTTCTATTAAATCACCACAATAATCACTTTTAATTAGCATTCTTCGTTGTTAAGGTAACCAAATAGACAGAATACTTGCATAGCTGTCATTGTCAGCCTACTAACAAATGTCTAAAGAAATCTGAAAATGAACTGTACAATGCCAAATAGTAAAACAGGCCTGAGCGCGGAAAAAATAAAAATGTTAACAATCTAGTGCTGCAGGGCAGAGTATCAGTTTAGCAGCGCTAATACAATAGCAGTTTAAACAAGTTATTAAAAGGAAATTCGTGAAAATTTTCCTTTCCTCGGTCATGCATGTATTTTCAGTTCTATTTCTGTATTTCCTTGGATTATTACACAACGTCATTTCACTTCTATTGAGATATGAAGAAAGAAAATATCTAAAACAATTATTCCATGCTATTGTCATCATAATACTATGAACTATCATAATTATTCAGTAGAATTACAGTATATGCGATTAAGATAAGTGATAAGGTAGTGTAGCACTTTCGAAACCGACCTGACCTTCAACTTTTCTATTCTGCTTTTTTTTTCCATTTCCTTTGGATGTCTCAGTGTATAACGACGATCTTATAACGACGATCTCATTTTTGTATTTTAATTTTTTTTTGTTTGTGTCTGCCGAGTGTGTAAAGATGTTGCAAATTACCTATAGAGAAGTACTATATTCCCTATAAAGAAGTACTTATTTCTAAGATGTTAAAAAACAATCCCTACAACATTTTAAAAAAGTAGGCATCATGTCTTTTCATGATCTTCTTACTTTTTGTTGAAATTTAGGAAATAATATTGATAACAAAAATGTATTTTTTTCATCCTCTCTATCAACAGTCCCATTTCATTAACTTCTCTTTCTTTCTCTTAAGTATTCCGCGTTCTTTTGTCTTAGTTCTTTCATATTTTCTTTTTTTTTTTTTTAATTTCGCTTTCACTAAATGACTTTAATAAGGTCTAATAAGTTGTCTGTACGATTCATCGAATTCCCCCTCAAAGGCCAACGACCCATTTTACCCTGGGTTCGTATTTCCTGAATATCGGCATCTTGTTTCATTTACTCGAAGGCTGGTGTACGCATGACTTAGTTGCTTACTTTAATCTTAAGCATCTCGATTTTAATTAAATTCCAGTAGATTCAAATGTTTCCCGCGACTCTAATGAAGAAGAGGCGTCCTCTTAAAGAAGAAATTGAAGCAATACGAGGCACATCATTCATGAAAAAAAGATGAAATTATTTTTTTTTCTCTAAAAAAAAAGAGAAGGCTTTTCACTGCTCTTGATATGTGAGTTAACTCCTGCACGCTGAGCGACTCTGAGGGATCTAATAATGAAACTTTGAGTCTTTTGAAATGGATGGGCATATTTTAATCATGCGTATGAACCCCTGCCCAAGTCAGCAATCTTCAAAACATGATGCTTGAACTGAATATATTAGATAGAAAATTAACTCGACGAAGATCCCGTGTCTTAAGTTACTGTTTATCGTAGGTGTGAATCAAATGCTCAAACCTTCAGTTACATGGCCTCGTCGTAAACACGTCGTGTAAGATCAGACGGATTAGTCTCACATCTGTGAAGTTGACCTATCTGTGCAGCTTTAAGATATTTTTTTTTTCTTAACAAACGATTGTATTTTTGGAACAAACTAGAATAAATCTATCACAAATGAGTCACGTTGTCCGTTTTCTTAATTTCTCATTCGGTGGGGTTAGTTTAGATGCGAGTCTATCTATATGATTATTCGATAGACCCCTTGTTAATAGGATGAAGTTGAGGTCAGAAAACCAGATGTTCCAAACACGTTCGCCACGTTTTATCAAGGAAGAGGCCCGTTTGAAAGAGAAATAATTAGGAAAAAATATTACGATCTCCGCCAGTTCAAATCTGGCACCTACAAACCGTAGACGACCCAATACCTCAAAGAATATAACTCCACTTATATCTGAGATTTAGTTAAATTTATGTCTATAGTTAAGCATAGTGAGATTTATTGTGAATCACTTCAGTACTGAATGCGTTTCTTTTATATCTTTTAAGCATCCTAGGATAAAGTTGTTCTGTCCTAACTATCTATCGTTAGCTAGATTTCATGTTAAAGGATTGTAATTTCCTTTTAGAAGTCTAGTAAAATAGAAATATTAATTTCCTGTTAGTAATTCTGTTACTTTGAATATTAAGAGAATTTTAAGTTGTGTTTTCTCACTCAAAATTTTTCTTTTATCGGAAAAAAAATATTAAATCTATTTCTTTTAAAATTTAAATAAATTTGAATAATGGGGCTACAACTGGAATTAAGGATGTCCAATACAGCTAATGAAATTAGTTATCCATGATGCCTCGGTGCGTGTATACCATTTATGGTCATTCGGGCACAGCCGAGTGGTCAAGCCGACTGCCTGTCATGCACCAGATTTCCGATCCTGGGTTCGTATCCTGGCCTTGGATATTTTCTTATTTGTTCTGTATGTGTTACTCTTCGGTATGTGTTACTCTTTTGTAGACTTGTTCTACTTTATTCTTCGCGCAGCGCAGTTTCTGCTCCATTAAAAATTGTACCTGGAATATCTGTTCGATCAAAGAAAGAAACTATTTCGTATAATAATGCTAGTTATTATATGAAATAGTGTGAAATGTTTAATGAAGAAGTGATTTCCAAAAATTAAGAATTTTTTACAACTAATAAATCAACAGTCATCTAAAGTCATTTGTCATTAATAATGTACCTTGTACCAGTAGCAATTGCATTCAGGTATTGTTTAAACACTCGCTACATGTATAAGTGAAATAATAAGAATAGTTGGTTGGAGATGGTTTAATGGAAGAAAGCTAATTCCAGAAATCACAGACGATGATTGGGGTTATAAATGTTTATTAAATGTCCCATAATTTAAAATATAAGGGGATTAACAAATAGAAGAATCCCTTTATTTATTGCATCAGCTATGAACCAATGTATTAAACACAGTTCCTATCAAAGAGACTGATAGGATGGATGAAACCAGAGCCAAACTATTACACAAGGTGAATTGTGATTCTGGATGGACATTAAACCAGTTATCCGTGGATGCAGATTAATAATAGATGAAAAGTAAAGATATTATCTAAACGCTACAAGAAGCCAGGTAATTTCCATAGTTATTTATACCTAATCGAAGAGTTCGTATTAGAAATACAGAAGAATTCCTGTTATCCGAAAGGAATTATCATTAGCTAATGTTACGTTTAAGATATCAAATGGATACATTATATTTATATTTAACTAGGCCATCCCCGTATACTTGCACTTGTTTTTCTATATTACATAGAATTTAGTTAAATAAGAATATTATATTTAAAATTTACAACGTTTCGGCAATTATAATTCTAATTGTCATTTTCGAATTACAAATAAATAGATGGATCGGAAATAAATAAACAATCTTGAGATTAAAAAAAAAGGTTCAATACATTCATTATTGATGGGGGAAAGGGGAAGGAAACATAAGTCAAAAAACAATATAAAATGAGTTGTAGTTCCCGTGGCCTAATGAATAAGATGTCTGACTTCGGATCAGAAGGTTGCAGGTTCGATTCCCGTCGCGGTCGTTTCATTGTAAAAATTATTTCTATTTTCCATTCTCAATGGAAATTGCGCCGGACAGACAGAGAAATAAAAGATTTTAGTAATATAGATTACATTATGCTTAAGTATTTATGATGATATAAAAGAAGTTCGCCAATTGATAAAAAGAATCAATGGAGAATTAAAGCTAATGATAACAAAATCATTTTTAATTTCTGACAAGAATCAAAAAGGAGGCAAAGGTCCTAAAAGAGCTGAAAACCTAAAGAGTAAGAGTATTTAATGAATACATTAACGATTGCCAAATTTTTATTGTCTTGCTATGTTAATGAAAAGAAGATAAATGAAAATTCTATGTTGTGTTGCACTTTGTAAGTAATTCTCTGTAAACAGTATGGGTTTACCACATCTGGAGCAACTTTAATCATTTCGAATCATGCACAAATTAATGGATTGACTAAAAGGATTAAAACTTATTGTTTGGGATACCGTTAGAAATCCATTAGTTACATTTTAATGCTTTGCTATGTGAATTGTTAACACGCAAAACGCTAATTTTTTGACAAAGACACACTTGGTAAAGATTTCAAATATAAAAGTTGGTTAAACATGTTTTAGTCATTCAGAACTTGAAAAGATATTAGTAAGATCCACACACAGAATGAATGATTTGAAGAGCCTCACTTATTAAGAAAATAGGTTCAAAATGGGAAAAGAAGTTGACGGATGGGTGAGAAAATCGTATAGTTTTGTGAGCGAAGGCATGTTGTCGTTCTATGTCGTTTCGTATTAGAAGTCGAACCCGTTTTGTTGTTTTGGCGCCATTAGCACTGACACTGATAGTGTTTGGAGCACTGCTGGGAATATCGAAGCCAAAAAAAAACAGTGTGAGAAAGTGGACAAAAGAAAAAAAACGAGAGAGAAGAAACATTGAGATAAATGAAGAGTGATGAGAACCCTTCAGCATCGCCAAACGAGTAGCATTCAGTTGAGACGTGAGGGTGGAGGTGGCCCATCAAATCAGTTAATTTGCAGCCGCGACTGTATCGTAGTAGGGCTTCCACTGGCAGAGGGATGATAAGGTCTACGGTGCTTCTGCTCCCACTTCCTCGTGGCTCTATCTATCTGCCTGCTTCATTGCTTGCGTTTCTTCATGACTCTTACTCTTTTTTTTTCTGAGTTAACAGATGCACTAACTCCAAGGAAACAAAAGGTCTTTAAAGAAGAGGGAAAACTTCACAAAGGTCAGCTTGTTTACAAGACAAGAAGGGCTTGTAAGTTTTTAGAAAACAAAAAGGGAATCTTCGGCAATCACCTAAACAATGGAAATTTACAAAAGATATTCTGTGTCCTAATATTTTCAGAAATGCTCCGAAAGTTAAAATGAAGTTCTTGAAAGATCAAAAGCCTACTTAACTTAAAATTTTTTCATTTTTTTTTTCAAGAAAAGTCGTGAAAATAAATACATTTTTCTTCTAAATTATAATTCCTAAACTGAATACAAACAATACAAATTTTTCAAAGTCTGAAAAAAATTGAGAATTTGCTTTAAAATAGAAACATAATTCTGAATTGACGGACTCCGACACACAACTAAAATTGTTAAAAATGATTTAACACTATAAGAAATCTCTTTATTATATTGGGTTGTTATATTGGGTTATTACTACTTCCCTATTGCAAAGATATTCTATATCCTTAGACTAAGAACATAGTTCTTACATATTATGTACTGCCTTCATTACAGAAGCTTATCACGTATGGCGATCCTGCTTCTTCCTGAGAAGTTGCTTTGCAACTTTCCTGGTTGGACTGGGAGCAGTTCCAACTTCTGACAAAAGAAAAGTCCAAATTTCAATGGTTCTTCGGTCCAAATAAATGTGTTTGGCATAAAAGTGGGAGTGGTCCAATATCTCTTGTATTGTTTTTGATATGTTGTCATCTTATTCCCTCACGGTAGGAAGAAGCTTACAAGCTTTCCTACCTTTGTCTAGGAAAAGAGAGATTTTGATTATGAAAAATGGATTTCTTATAATGTGCTTATTGAAACTGCGCCTGAAATTATGATTGACAGACATGTGAACGAAAATCATATTGCTTTCGTTTTATAGTTCTTTGAAGTGAGTTTTCGGCCTACAAATTTCCTCGACCCTTTCTTCCGGTTTAGTTGGGTCAATTACTTTTTTAAAACCTTCTAAAAACAAAAGACTCCAGATATGTTCAAAAGTATACTAGAACAACTTCTAACACAGTATGAAGGAAGTCGACGTAAATATTGCAAAAAGTTGGAATAAAGACCACTTTCTAGTACTATTTTTAGCAAAAAGTTCTGCTCTGTGCTTTACTGTTTCAGAGAATTTGGCGCTTGCGCTCTTGATGGAAAACGTTGGAGATTACAGTTGGTCTTCTGTGACTCAATAGAAAGGAACTGCTTTCACAATTTCGATCATTGCTTAAAGAGTCTTGGGTAGAATAATACAATCTAAGTTATTTAATAAAAATAAATATCTGCCGAATTTCAAGAATCTGCGGCTGAAATGGGATACAATAACGCCGAAGAGGACAGTCTTGAGAACTTGTAATGTGAATTTGGAATTTGGAATTGAGTTACAAGTTGCTTTGCATGCAATTTGAGAACCAATAGAGTTTCAATGAGATTGCTGAAAGTTAGATCGTACAAAGTCGTCCAAATTACAAGTTTTCGTTGTCTATATTTCTTTTGCACTTAAAATTTATTGCATTCCAATTACTGAACTAAAAATTCTAATATGTCTTTTAATAGGTGAGGTTAACTAAATTTAAAGAAATGAAGATTTAAATTATGGCACTGATGATCATCAATGTATTATTTTTATTTCTTCTAGAGGAAGGATCCGGTAGTGCTCAATGAGTAAGATACAAAGAAATAACAAACTTACCAATGTCGTTTTTTTGTGGTTAATGTATGTTTTCATAGATAGGTAGAAGATAAATAGAATTTATTTTTGTTACATAAATAATTAACTAACAATTACTTACTTAGAATGTATGAAATTAAATAAAGTATTCGAAGAAATACTTGGTGGATATTCGAAAAAATGTCGCCAAAAATATACAATTTCAAAAAAACGTCCGTTGCCGCGAGGGAAAAAAATATATTTTTACCCCTTTTCCCTAGGGGATATAGAGATGATTTTAAACCTTTAAAAACACAATTTAACTCTGTATAGAACTCAGAAAACAGCATCAAATTAATTAAATGCAAAAGTTTTAAGTGATGTTTTGGGTCAATTGAGGGACCCAGTGGAAAAGGGGCACATGCCACCTCTATATGGATTTTGATTTTTTGCTATTGTTGAGTAGATCCTGCCGTCTAGTATCTATTCTATTAACCATCATCTTCAATCGCCATCTACTTTCACTATAAGTTTAAATATTTACAAGTAGATACCAACTCTCCATAGGCAATTACTTTTCCTAAAACTTGCTTTCCTGCAAAATTTTCATTTGGTGGCATGTGCCTCTTTTCCACTGAGCCCTTCAATTGTAAAGCTAATAATGAAAAGATGCAGCAAGATTAGGTTTCCTTTACGGTTTTGAAAACTGCTTTTTTCTAATTCGTGCAATCCCCA
>JAFIDM010002131.1:51857043-51948389 GCA_023159025.1 Thereuonema tuberculata
GCGTCAGCAATGAACTGTTCCAATTAAAACTAACACCATCAACTGTCCCCCTCGAAAATAAATGGAGTTGCTTGAAACATTTGTTTTCTATCACGTACCGTTTCGGAAATATTTAGCTATAACAATTTAATTGGTCCACCCTGTATATAAATACAAAGAGAGATTAACATTACATAAAAGCTAGGATAGGTCTATGTGGTTAAATATTCCTTTGGTATAACGTAACCAAAGTGCTATCTTCAACGGCATTTTTAATGTGTTAGAAGCTTTATGTCTACAACAACATCGTATTCTTTAGCAAAAAACAATTACAACTGCTTGTTTCTTTTCTATTCGTGTAAATAATCTACTAGTAAATTATAGACTTTCATCTGTAGAATGTGAATCTGTAGAAAGTGGCGCCATCTAGCAACCAAAGAACTATTAATTTACGAAACTTTCTTATATAAATCTTAGATTACTTTTGATTTACATAAAATGCGTTTGCACGATGATGTTAATGATGTCTCAGTGAACATGTCGATATTTAAAAGCTTACAAAGTTTTGAATATCGTAATAACGAAATAACGCATTAAACTTTTATTTAACAAATGTTAAAATTCTTGGAAAAATTGAACAAATTATTTGTAGATTTTAATGAAGTAAGCATCCTTTCTTTAGCCTACTTTGCTTTCTGTCAAGCTTCATTATCATGCAAAGAATTTTTCTAGGTCGATGAGACCGCTTTGTATGTATTTAACCAGTGTTGCCAGTGTTTAACAATATTGGCCTTTTTCAGTTATGTTTAGCCAGGAGTTTTCTGTTTGGCTATATATGTTATTTGGATCATTTTATTTGTCCTTTTTGAAGTAATGTATGTTATTTACGTAATTATTAAAGGATATTGCAATTAAAAAGTATCTGTGTAAATCTAAACATCTATGACTTCATAGGTTTTTTCGTATTAGTTTGTGTGATACTGTATTGAAAATGGGAAGCGTCTTTGAGATTTATATGGAAATACGATGCCTTTTTGTTGTTGAAGAAATACCTTTGTTATTTTTTTTGTTTGGTTTTGACTGTTCGGCTGAAATACAACCATTACAGTTTATTTTTTTTTCATTTGTTGTTTGTTTGTTTGTTTATTTGTTTTTAGGGTTGTGAACATCTTAATTTCGTAAAATCTGTGATTTCGATTTCAGGTTTTCAAGTTGGCAACACTATTCGTGTTTTGTAATGTTTTATTGATAATTTCTGTTTTTGGCTAATTTTTCGTGTTTATTTCGCCATGAACATCTCCAACTGTCTGGCAACCCCGCTCTAACTGAGGGTCTTCTATTGCTGTACAAAGGTTTTTAACGATAACGATGCCTGGAATGATGAATTTCTTCTTCATTATGACATTTTTCGCACACGATTATAATGCTGTAATTAAAGATTTAACTTCCTAATGAAGTTGGTACCAGCAGCCATTAGTGCGCTGGTATAGACATAGTAATTATTCTCGCAATGCGTTTATGGAAAATTTAATAGCCCCTCTTTTTCTTTCATTAAAAGAAATATCGCCATTTTAAACGCAGAAAATTAAAAGTTACTGCTTTCCATCGCTTTCTTTTGAAATTCGTTCTTAGTGTTTAAGAATGAATTTCATCATTCGAAAGCAATTAAAATGTATGTAATTATTGTAGAATCTTTTTAAGCGATGTAAAATGATCATTAAATCTCGATTTGAAGTAAGACTGTGGGTTGGTCAAAGTTAATTGGACTTTGCTAATTAGTTTTGAGAGAATTATAATAAAAGTGTAAGTCATAAACGTAGTGAAGCAACTTCGGAATATAAAAGAATTATATAAAAGAATCAATACACACGACTTTTTAAGCAGAGCCAATAACTTTATACATTGAATACTCTTGTATTCAGTTGTACAAGAAGTTCCTGAAAGAACTTGAAGCATACTTTCGTAACATTGTTGGGATTCAAGGTCATCGAAAGAGGTAAAGTGAACAGTTTCGGATCTATTGTCTTTTGTACGAAAATGTTTGTCATCGTCACACGCAAGGCTCTCCACAGAGATCCAAACTTATAAATTTTGTAATTCAAATGATATATCATCTCATATTCCCAGGAAATCTGGTGTCAGGAAGATCCAGTCGAAAGTTATTGGTGAGAAACACAGATACGGATACACCATATACACACACACAAAAAAAATCTACTTTTGTGAGATTTAGGCCAAAATTAGCTTGATTTAGCTTGTTTTCATTTTCATTTTACAGTTATATTATAGGAAACAGTCCTGATTCCTTTTTTATTATTATTCCAAGCTTTTTCTGGCAACCATTACTTTGAATCCAGAAAATCGTCCCAATCCCAATGCCTTGACCCTGTATTGTAGTAAACTATATTCAGGAGGTCTGATTGTACGACCCATTGAAGAAAGATATCATAAGGAATTAAATTCAAAATAATAATTTAGCACATTCATTTTTCAAAATACAATTAAGGATTTTTAGTCTTCTTAACTCAACAGAATCGATAAATGTGATTCAGTGTATCATTTCCTTTTGAATTCATTCCGAAAATACCTTGGTTATCGCATGTGTAGTTCGTTTTAGATTTCTGTAGGCTATTATTAGACTAAATTCTTTGTTTGATTACCATTACAATGAATTCTAATTAAAACATTTCATGGTTGAGATAACTTAATAGAAAGACCTTAATAGGCGGCGGTCTTCCAGGAGGTAGATGCGTCGGAACCTGAGTTGGAATCTCGACGTAGGCTTGGATGTTTACTTTCTTTCCTGCATTTGTCTGCTTCTTCTCTTCTCTTATTCCGCTCTATGGCACCTAAAAATATTCCAAACTAATAGGGTTAGTGCGATTGAGCCTTCATGCGGTGTTCTCACGGCCCTAATCAGAGTGAAGGAAAACCTAAGAACATGGAGCGTTGAAACAGTACTGAATTATCTAAAAAAACACACACAGATGTTAGTGTTATATATCTGAAATGAACTGTAGTGTCACTATTTCGCCTGATTGATATTGTTCCGTGATTAATAAGGTATCTGAAATTGATGAAGTACTACTTTTTCCAATATCTGATAGTAAAAAAAAATCACTTATGAGTGGAGTCCTAATAATTGTCCGTATATTATTAAAGTCATTAAAACTATCCATTTAACGTAAATAATTCAAGAAATTTTCACATTGTGTAAAAGACATTGGTACTGGACCATAATAGCGAGTAATAAAAATGCGATAAACTTATTGCCTAAACATTACATTGCATATAAATAAGTTTTAAAAGCTCTCAAATTTGAAACGAGGAAATTATCCTGTGTAATTTCAAATTTAGCTAAATCGTAATAAGTAATCAACGCGCTCCGAGTGGCCATCACAGGTCCTTTCTTTCTCTCTCTTGCATTTCATTGTTCCCTAAGGCGATTCTCTTTGCCCATTTCGTGAAACACTAATCAAATAATTATTACTCAATAACTCACCAGTAACTGTCTTAGTAACTTAGTAATCTTATCAGCTGTCGAGAGGCGAAATCACAACTTGCAATTTAGACAGACAGAGAAAAACGTTTAAATGGAGTACTGAGGCTTCCTATGCTTCGCACACTCAGGGCGGTGTGCACCAAGTTTTCGTTGACTTTGAGGGTTGTCAAATCTCCCTTCCACCGACATTTTCTGTAATCAACTTTCGTTTAGGGGTTTAGCAGTCGTTAAATAGCTGATGAGTCTCAAATTTAGCAGCCAGAATTTGGTCCGTCAAATCACTTGACAACTTCCATCAGCTACCTTTTTTCAAAATGTCTAACGTCAGCTCCAATTGAAACCGACTCCTGTGATTTTGAGATGAATTAGATATATTTTTTCTATTACTAAAATAATGTTAAATGCGAGTAATTGCTTTGAAGGTTCTTGCCTTGACAATTCTTGTCTTCAAGAAAAAATTCTGCCCAGGTTGTTTTTTTCTTCTCCATGGAAGCTGCCATTTTGAAACGTACCTATGCCTACGAAAAGTCATCCGGAAATGACGTTAAATGTTATTAACCAATCACAGCCACTTAGAAACAAGAAATGCTGTCAAGGACTCATCAGTGAAGTTTTGTGAAATTGTGCTAGGTGTACACAAAGTTTTATTTGAAGACTGATTAAGATTAACAGCTCATCAGTTGGCAATTGATTTGATTCAATCAATTTAATAACAATATCAGTATTTAACAAGGAAAGAGACTGGTTTCATATTGTGCGAAACCATAGTGATCCCCTACATGTTTCATTTTTGACCACTTCCTGTCAGGAGGGGTCAATTTTGTGAATTGTGGGAAAATGTGCAGATCAAAGTTGCTTATATTAGCGTGCTTATATTTTAAGTTTGATTATAAATAAGTATCTACCCAAATTTTATGGAAATTTAGAATTTCTAAATTCTACATCATTTTAGCTTGATGTGCTTAGGCTACAGACAGAGAAATGAGCAAACAGAAAAATGAGCAAAAAATAATGTTCTTGTGAAATTTTAAGGTTTAGCTTTCTCAGTTAAAAAAAAAACGTAGACTATCATCCAAGTGTGGAAAGGTTAGTTTTACAACAAAGAACTGTAGTACTGTTAATTTTCTCGATCAATTAATACAAGGTATAGTCTTCTGATAGGGAAATGTAAGCTCTTTAATTTTGCAGAAAGTTGATCTTTGAAAATTAATTTCCGCCTGTGTTGAATCGGAGACCTAACATTGCACTACATAATGATATCTACTGTTGGCAGTAACCAATCAGCACCGCTGTCTTCCGTGACTTATGATAGGACTATTAGGAAGGTGCTATCCTTCCGAGAGACGAAGCAGCCAGGCTGAGCCCTTCGTTAAAGACATGCCTTCGTGTTTATCTCGCGGAAAAATCTTTCGGGATATAATTGAAAATTTTCAGCTTGGTTGAGTCATTTGTGCGTGGCGCGGCCTCGTAGGCGGTAGGGGGAGGAGGACAATGGCTCCCACCAATGAACCCGGGTAATTTTCGCCCCCCACCCCTCGTCACCTTTGAAAGTCGCGAGTCGTGCAATAATTAAGAGCACGGAATGGAAGGAAGGAATGCCTTGCAGTCTCACTCTTACGACTCCGTTTTCCGATTGGGACTATTTATGGGAGAACATTAATCGTATCACAATTGGCAATCGTCCTATTTGCACTGCTGTGGTACTGTACTTCGATTTCTGTCATCGAAAACGTACAGCACAGAATGTGTACGTTTCGCATTGAAATTAAGAAAAAGTATTTCCATTTTAAATAATGAACAAGAATTTATTCTGTTTGATAGTAGAGCTTTATATGATAAGATCTAAAAATTATATAGACAGTAAATTCTATAGGCTATATCATGGCTATATCAAATCAATCAATTCAAATACTATAAAGCGAACACTTCCTGTAAATTTTATCTTTAAAACTTGATGATTATCTTTAAAACTTGATTTTGATGAAATGGGGTGAATCTATCTTTTTCGGGTGCGAAAAAGCGATTTAGCTAGGTCTCGACTTGGGGAAAACTCATTTAGGGGGTTATTAACCTGGTACCATATTATTGTCTACACTATGCTTACTTTATTTTCGTTTTATTTTTAATAAATTCGTGTTTATTACTCGACAATTTCCTTTTTTGCGGTTTATTTTTTTAATTTATTCTTTTACTAGTTTTTATCTGTTTATAAATATAAATGCTGTAATTGCATTCATTTGTGATCTCATGATTTAGACGATGATCCACTTTTTCATCTTTTCAGTTATAACCAATATGATGCGTGGTATCGACCTATTGCTTCATGTTTCCACCATCTTCCGCACTCTTTTGCAACCATGTGCTGCCTTTTTTTCTCTCAATCGACAGTGCTCAATCTTTTCATTCAGTCTGTGTATAAAAGTCGTACTGTTCTACACTGTACACAATATACAAGTCGTATTGTATATACACAGCATATTGTGTGTTATTTAGCTTTCGCACAGCATTCGTAAGTGATATGTAGAATGTGCTATTTACGTTTTTCGACGGCCAAAATGATTTGCGATCTTAAAAATCAAAAAAGGACTGGGTTCAGTATTTCCACGATTTCCGATTTTCGAAAATGCTCTGATAACTAATTGTCGATTAAGGTGGAGACGCCTCAGTATGTGAACTTTTGCCTCAAAACGAATTATAACAGTTCACTGACATCACACAGATTCAGTTTATCAATTTCTGTTATGTAGGTGCATTTTCTATTGGTTAACTATTGGTAATAGTCTGATAATAAAATACATCTACTGGAACAATAGGCGGTGGAGAAAGGACAAATTGCATCGGAACCTCTCCAATAAGCAGCTTTTAAACTAAGCAGATGCGCATCTAGTGGAGACTAAACAAGAAGCGATAGGGGTGGTCAGTTCTGAAAACTGGGAGGGGGAGCACTGGAGACCAGTAACTTGTAAATATATTTTAAGTAGGACCACAAATAGCAACAGTCCCTTAAGGTCATTTTTGATGAATTGAAAGAGTGCAGACCAATTTATCGTATCTACATTTTAAGTTGAACGATAAGCAATAAACCAAATTTTCTAGAAGTCTGTCCAGCCGTTTTAGCGTGATGACGCTTACCAACAAAGAAGAAATATTTGAGTGGAATAGTAAGTCAGTCCTTGCTCAGTCTATAATTGAAAAACTATCTTAAAATATTACATTGAAGTGTCTTCTTTATTTTTGTTAGAAGTGTTCTCTTTCATGTTTCCTTTTCTCTGCTTCGTAATAAGCACATCCAAGGATGGCTGGAGAATAATAATTTCTGTCTTTTTGTAAATTCCCTTCTTTCTAACGGCCCATTGAAATTCCACTTTTGAAGAACATCTGGTCCTCAATTACGAATCCAACTCATTTTCTGCTGTTAGTTACGAATTACCTCTTGAGTCAGTAGATTTTACGTTTCTGGTTTTAATGTTGTAAGCGCGATAAAAGATGTGTAAATGACATTCAAATCTGCTCATCAGAAGGACCAGCACCTGTTTGATCCATCTGAACGACAAAGGGCTCTAACAGACAAATTAGCGCCTCCCAATTAAATGACGGGCTTCAAATGGACTTTTGACTGCTCCAACTTCCTCTTAATATGTCAATGAAAATAAAGCTGCCCTAATTTCAATTGGTCGTATTTTCGCGAAGGATCGCCCTAGACACTGAGCAAAAACACCGGCTAGATTATATATCTGTAGAATATCGATAACCTATTCAATAAAAAGCAAGTTAATTATCGTGGACATATAATTAATTACGAGAAAATTAAGAGAATGATTATCGTGGATATGATTTAAGTTATTCTTTCATTAACGGACTTCATGAAGAAACTAGCATTACTACTCTACAACATTCATGGGAGAAAAATGCAAAGGTTTGACGCAAATTTTACAATTAAGAAACGCAGGAGTAATCACAGGATAAGCCTCTTTCCAAGGCCATGTGTTCCTCCAGAATCAGCTCTCGAAGATCGTTTCGAACAGTGCCATCCATCTTTTCTTTGGGCGTTCACTATTGTTTCTTCATGCTTGCACCATCTCAGTCATCTCTTTGCAGACATTCCAGCATTCTTACACCTCATGTGTCTAAACCATGTCAGTCTAGTTTCTCTTACTTTTAAGGAAATGCTTTATAATTTCATTGTATCGTTTAGCAAAAATGACGGGATATAATTGAAACATACAACATGGCTTCTCGAGTAGATTAATTACTTAATGTGTACTTCCACTTAAAAAAGTTACACAAGAAGTTTCTGAAAGAAACCCTACTTTCCTTTTATTATATAAATAAATATTTATTTATTAAATTGATGAAAACGACACTGTGTTTATAGTGTGTAGTACGGGTTAGGGTGGTACGGCCGATCACCACGATCTTTAAGATCTATTTTGCTATCCTTATCGAAAGACAGACACACGGACAGAAAGATTGAGAAAGATTGATGGAAGTAGTGCAGGGGAAATCGGAGAACTTTGAGGAAACTTGCCAAATGCGAATCTTAAATGCGGGATTAAATGCCACAACCACGAAACCCACATGAGAACCGAACGCCGGTATTCAGAGGTGAGAGGCCATACAACGTCAACTTCTTAGCAACAACGTCAACTTCCCTACCCAAAATGATAAGAAAACTAGGTTTATTTTCAAATTATAATATCTTCTAAATACAGTTTTCCATTTTGTGGGAAAAGAAATCAATTAAATTAGTACTATTTCTTTAAATTGTCTAAAGTTCATTAGTTTTTATTACATCGAATGTTTATGAAATCGATAAATCTTTTGTTTAGGTTCTAAGGCTTCTATTGGAAATTTTTGTCTTCTTGTTTCTCGAAACAGATCCATTTGGAAAAGATATAGATCCTAATTCAAAAATTAGGACATTTATTTAATAATAAAAGAAAGTTCTACATGTATTCAATGGACATAGAAAACATGTACACCAACATACCGGTAGAGGAAACAATGATAATAATGGAAAACTTAGCTTTTAAAAATAAGGAGTGGTTATTAAAACAAAAAATGGATAATGAAGAATTAATAGAAATTATTGACATCATTACAAAAAACACATATTTTAAGCATGGAAACAAGATATATCACCAAGTTAAAGGATTTCCAATGGGATCCCCACTTTCGGGATCAATGTGCAACATTTTTATGAACCGTTTTGAGAGCAAAATATTACAGGATACTAGGTACAAATTCGAATATTACAGATATGCTGACGATGTGTTGATAATCTGGTTTGGGACTGAAAGACAATTTAGCAAATTTTTCGCAGAAATCAATAAAATGAATAAGGATATACATTTTAAAATGGAAAAGGAAGTCGACAACAGTTTGAAATTTTTAGACATATGTTTGATCAAGAATGAAAACAAATTAATTTTAAAACACTATACCAAGGAATATAAAAGTGAACACATAATGAACTATAAATCTGGACATGACATCAATATAAAAAAGAATATAATTGAAAATTACTTACAAAGAATTGATATGAATACAAGTAAGGAAGAAGATTTTGTCGCTGAAATTAACAAAATGAAAACAATCCTCAAAAAGAATGGGTACAAAGGGAAATTTATTGATAGTGTTATAAGAAAATACCATTCCTTTAAAATAAAAGAATTAGAAACATATAATGATAAACGATTTTTTATCCCTTACTTGAACAAAAACAGCTTGCAACTAAAAGAAATTTGTAAAAGATTCAATTTTAGAATTGGCTTTGAGTACAGAAATAAAATAAAAAATATTTTATGTTGTAAACTAAATCGAAGTGATAAAAAACACGAGATGGGAATAGTGTACAAGATAGAATGTTTGAATTGTAAATTGTTCTATCTTGGAGAAAGTAAAAGAACGGTAAAGGAACGTATGATAGAACATGGCACCTACATACAAAATCAATTAATAGATAAGTCAGAGTTCGCTGAACATTGTAAGAAAAAAACGCACTGCGTTAATAGTGAAATTAAAATTTTATGTGTGGAGAAAGAAACAAAAACACGAAAAATGATTGAAAGCATGTGCATTCGAAACACCACAGAACGAAATATCAATAGGAGTGATGGACTTGAAGTGAATGAATATTTTGTCAGAATAGCAAAAGTTTTTATTGAGAAACTGTGTGATAATTGCAATAATAAGGTTACAATAGAAGAATTGGCAAATAACTAACAAATAGAAAGTTTTTTATGAAATTGTTAATTAATAATAGAAAGTTGTAATATTATTAACAAAATGTATATGTACAACATGTAATAATTTAATTGTTCAACAGAATTTTCACTAACTCTTTGTAAAATAGGCTTGAGGAAGGGGGAACGATATTCCCCTGAAAATTTGCTTTATCCGAATAAATGTAAGTTATTATTACATTTTATTTTAGAGATGTTGGAGATCTTTCATCACAATACATATGGTAGGAGAAAAAACCTACGAAGGAGGTATGGAACAGTTATACATTTGGAAAAGGTTTCACATCTAAAATTTAGATCATCTCTAGTCCTTAAATACGCATACCATGTTTTAAGAGATCCATCCAGTGTTTCCCAAGTTATTAGAGAAGGGAACAACCACACAGACTGAGGGATTTCTTAAGCCTCACTTTCCGAAGAAAGTAGGATAAAAATGAAAACTGAATGCAAATATAAATACCAAATATTAAGGAATTTAACCTTTCAGGTCCAACTATTAAGATAAGTGTAAGTCATTGTCGTCTCCTCCAAAATGGAAAGTAACAAAAAATTATATAAAAATAAAAATAGCTGATACTTCTGTTATTATGTGAGTGTTTCTTGAAAGTTCTTACTTCAAGAAAGATATACAAAAGCCTGGCAGCAACTTTGATTAATTGTAGTCTTTGAAATTTTTTATTCTGAATTTTAATTAAGTTAAGTAATAAAGATGGAATTCATTACTTTAATCGTTACGATACAAAATTTATCGATTTTATCCCTTGTTATTTAACCGAAAGCTTTAAGTTTTCTCCGGTAGGGCGGCGCCACCGTCAATATTCTAGAATGGATAGAATGACAAATCTGAGATTTCTTATGTATTAAGTAAAGAATTTTTTTAAAAAAATTATCAGCAAACCTTTACAATAGAGCGTGCTTAATTGTTACCGAAATACAATTTAGTAGTATTTCGAGACTTAATTGAATAAGCTATCGAAAAACTATTTAGAAATAAATGATGTGATTTCACATTGAAAGATAATTATTCTTCTATTGTTTTTTTCAGTTTGATAAGAGTTTATTTCCGGTACCCATTAGTAAACACATTTTAATTTGTCAATGTCATTGATGTGATCCCGCTAAACGTGTAAAACCCGAGATCTGTGACTCTGCGGCTCTATCTATCTCACATTAATAATAATTCACTACAATCACGCCATATACGAGCATCATATTGTTGATAACAGCTTTATTTCTAACACTTACTAAGATAGTTCTGGAATAGAAAAGTGATTGCGCTGCTTCAAATTTAAATAATGAATCATTAAAAAATAGATTTTCATACTCTTCATAGTTATAATGTTCTATATATTAATACGAAAGGTGGCGCCATCCGGAGATCGAAAGATAGTTTAATTTAAATAATGCTTTGTTAAAAAACTGAAACTAGAACGATTTTTATTTTAATGAAACAAATTCGGATGTCCCCGCTAATAAGTCTATATAAAAAATAATGATAATGAAATTTCTTAAACAGTTTTAAAGCTGTTTATTTATTCGTTATGTCATTGTTCTTTCATTAAATTTTGAACTGATGTTTGAAAACATTCAAAACTTTATTTCAATAATTTATTGAAGTTAAATCAAGTCAATCTACAGTTTTGTAGTCAGCACAAAGCTATCTATTCCCTATAAATTATCAAACGCTTGTAGTTTTAAAAGATATTTAGTACTAATTATTCCCACTTTTGGTATTCAGACCATAATTCTTACTCTTCTAACTAGAAAGTCTTGAATTTCTTGTCATTTTCCAATATTTTTAAAGCTTGAGTTACAACTATACACAGTCTTCCATGACGGAAAATCTTAGGATACTATATCCTTTGACTTTAATCTTATTACTATACGAATTTCAAATTTGAAGTAAATATTATGGATAAGTTACTCGGTAAGCCAATTGAAGACTAACCAATGAATAAAAACAAGATGGCGAATGCTGTTAACGCATGGAAGATTTCATTACCTACTGCATGCTTGTGTTTTCTTTATCACAAGCTTCTTACCCATGTCCGCAATCAGTAAAGAGCTCTATGTAGATAGAGTGTGTTCATCATTAAAATTTCATACTAGTAGTTTTCGAGATACTGTAATTAAAGAACCTTAATACCAACATTACTATGCTTTGTTTTGTTTTGTTTGTTTGGTTGTTTTTTTTTCCTTTGCCAGACTTCTTATCTTCGGTCTGAATAAAGAGCCGACTTTGGAAAACTGCATCTGCTTTAGATTATTAAAGTTTCAGGATCCTAAGGTTGTTGAGTGACAGTGATTTCAGAGCTTGAAGAAAAAACGTATAATGGTTGTTGTCTTGCTAACAATTGTGAAGGTCCATCTCAGCAAGCGACTCATCAGAGAACCTTAAAGTATTTTTCAACAAACAATGTAGCAATGAAAAGTTCCCTTTCACACATTTACAGGCACACTGTAATATGTTTATTAAGATGTTATGGGTTTTTTGATGTTATTAACATATTACTAAAGAGCTTCGGTGTGACTTTAGGTTAATTTGAATTTTTGGAAGCCATTACAGATACATTTATCGGAAAAAATATATTACAGTATGAACCAAAATACATTACAGTAGGTTTTACATTCACATCTCAATTTTCGGGAAAAAAAATTATCATCTTTAGTTTCAGCTTAACTACATTTTTTGTTTGTTTTTTTCCCTTATTTTTTATTTACTCTGTACTGTATTTTCTTTCATGTTTTTGTATTCTCCTTTCTTATCCTTCCGAAGTTTATACAACTTCTATTAAAGACGGTGTTAGATTTGTAAATATAAAACGTAGCAAGAGATAATTGGTGCGCCAATTTTCGAATACCCGCACGGCCAGAGCATAAAAAAATCATTAAAATAATAGTTAATCATATTTATATGTTGACAATTTTTTGTTTAACAAAACATTACCAAAATCCTAATCTTCGGATATGCAAAGCAAATTGTAAGAATAACTATGCAAGGGTTCATAAGTTATTAGAGGTAATAACAAACAGACAGACTGGTGAACCCAACATTCCAATTGAAGGGAAGCTGATGAACTTCGAAAATCCAATAACACTTCAGCAAACAGTCCTGACAAGCTCGCGCTTTCTCTCTCACAGTCTGTGCATTTTCAGAGCTCCTACATTAATCCACGGCCGTCCATTTCACAGTATATGTATTACTCCGACCATTTAGTTCAGAAAATTTGGATATTTTTAGCTACTTTCTTTAGGATTTTACAACAATTTCTGAACACGATGGTGAAATCCGTTTGTCGATCTGACCTTCCGTTCGGAAGTTGTTAGCGTTGGACAGACACGGACGGACAGGATAAACGCAATAGCTACCGATTTTGGGTCGCTATCACAATAGCTCCCAAATGGGTCGCTAAAAAAAAAACAAAAAAAAAAGGTAGATATACGGATTCGAACCAACAACCTTCAGTATATGAGTCCGAAACCTTACCCATCAAGGTATAGCTGATAACTGAAATGATGTGGTTGTATTTCTAACATTTAAGCTAATAGCGGAAATCCAATGAAAACAATGAAAAATATCTCGAACTTGGTAAAAATACCCTACTCCTATTATGGGCCTTTGAACACGATGGTGAAATCCGTTTGTCGATCCAACCTTCCTATTGGGAGTTGTTAGGGGTGGACAGACACTGACGGACGGACAGGACAAACGCAATAGCTACCGATGGGTCGAAAAGAAGGAAACAAACAATGTAAGGTATCAAATAGGCAATATTATTGATTTTTTACTTAAATACGTATCTGTCTGCTTTTAATTACAGTATATTAGATTACAGTACCAATCAAGCAGATTTGGTTTGTTAAACATTAATTGCTTTACACTGAGATCGCTTAATATTAAAGCATTCAGAATTCTAGCAAGAAAGTAGGCTACTAGTTATTTATTACTGTCATTTATTATAGGAAATTAGACAGAAAGAAACTTTTTTTTTTACTTCTATAAACTTAAAATTTCTATAAAAAAAAACTAATGCCACTAACTTAAAAAAGTAAAAAGCTTTTACAAAACTTATACACGTAAATTTATGTTAACTTTTTTTTTTGTTTGTCTTGAGTTTCCTTTTGTTTGAAGCTTTTAATTTCCTGGGCAATGAATGACTTTTCCTTTCTTTCCTATTCTTTTCTTTTGTGTACACAAAGCCCAGCGCAGATGAATCGCATTCGCACTTAAGTCCCTTTTATTTCTCGAAGCTTAGACTGGAAGGGTCTGGAAGTTTCGAGCTATTTACGATAGAAGCGTACCAACTTACGACAACTGCAGTTTCCAGTTAGACGATCATTTGGCTTTACGGAACCTAGTGCGTGTAGATAATGACTGCTTGTCAACACTGACATCTCTTGAAGTATCAATTTTTATGCATCGTGCGATTTATCATTGCACGCCATTACTAAAACGTTCATTGAAGGGGAGGCTTCACAAGAAGCATTATTTTACGCTTGTTTTGGAGAATTGTTAACGATTTCGTAGAACCATTTTTCATGTTCTTTGAATTTTCCAGTCATGAAGTTATATTTCAATCTTTTTTTAAAATGCACTTAAAGTACAGTTGTTTAAAGTATATAAATGTGTGATAAGCACTTAGTATATTCGTACTATCCGTGCATCAGTGCACATTAAAATCTTCACTCTTGTTGGTTAGATTTTTGATGAGATTTTTGAAACATTTTATAAGGATGTTATAAAATTAACTTCATTTTATTTATATTCATGCGAATCTTCAAATGAAAACATATTTGCCATTTTAATCAAAAGCTTTTGTACAGATAACACAGATTCAAAAATTATGTGGCGTTGTAACCAGTGTCTGAATCTTTTTTAAGCTGACATCCCCATAAAGTAAGTTACATACTACTTTAAAAAATATTAAAGCTATCTATATTCTGAGATTTTAAGCAAACCTTCCCCCTTCCCCTTAAAAATGGGATCCACCATTTCAGAAACATTCTAAACTATACTTAAAAAGTTAAATCATCCCACTACAGGCTTATGTGACTTTTGGGATCGCGAGAGGTAAGGCTCCAGCGTTTCCTGACCAACAGGACTAAGTTGAGGTCGGGTGGTCAGTCCAATGCCCGCCAGCCTTTAAACACCAGGAAAAGATCCCGGTACCCATTCAGCAGAGGGCTGGGTGGAACCTAGGACTCCTCTGGAGGAGAAATCAACTTGAAAAAATCCCCAACCTGAGCCGGGGATTGATCTCAATCCTCCAGTCTACAGAGCTTTACCACTTGTCTGCTGGCCATACAACGTTTAATTGGAATCAAAATAAAAAGTAGATTTTTTACTTCATTACAAATTAGGCATTGTTATATTACGTACTTATAACGATAAGCTATTCATTCTTTCGATTTGGTAACCGTAATAAAGAACGTTAAGAAATAAAATTCATTAGAGTACAATGATATATTCTAATAGAATAAAAGCATACATCAGCATCATTAATCAGCCATTATTGGCCTCTAAAATTTTAAATAACCTGTGACGAGCTTTAGGTTTTACCTTTGATGTTTTTTAATTGTTGCTAAATCCTTTTGAGTGTAAGTTTTCAAGGAATAGTACTAGATAATATTTTTTATTTTCTTTACATTTAATTTAGATAACTTTTCAAATATAAATTCATGACTAAAAATTGTGAGGAATAAAAATTTTAGATCTTAAACCTGAGGTCTGAAACCTATCTACCTACTGAAGTTGGAGCGAAGAAGTTCTTAACAGTATTATTGAACAAATCCAATGGACGGACGGAATCCAAATGCACTTCCTGTGTAAACAAATTAAATCGACTCCGGAAGATCGTTTTTTTTTTTTTAAGAGGAAGTATATTGTTTCTAATACACAAGACTTCTGTGAGATACTATAAATAGATTGTTTATGTAATTAAAATTCATAAATGAAATCGCTGTAAGAAAGTATTACTTCCGGAGTCCAAACCGGTGATTGAAACGTCAACCAACAGAACATGAGTATCAACTATAGAATGTTTAGGAATAAAAAATTTCATCGAAAGCTAGTTTTGACTCTTTAGAAGATATTTCAGATATAGTATAATGCATGGATTCTCATTTTACCTTTGTATAAGTGGTAAAACTGCTAAGCTTCGATTCTAAAAAGATAGTTTAATGTATACTGACAACGAGAGTCCATGATATTACAAATAAATCAATGCAGATAAGAAATAAACTTGAGTAAAATGGAAAAGCGCCTCAAAAAAATGCTGTGGATTGGTTATTACAAAATTAAATTAACAAAAACTTGAAATGTTTTATGAGAGAAAAGTGAAGTGTTTTTATTTTTCAATGATAAAACATTAGCAAGGGTATATGCAAGGGTTCCGGAGCGAAGCGACGGTACCCAGCTATTATTATTATATATTATTAAAACATTATTCTGTCTGTCATTCTGTAAGCAAAATGTCAAATTACATTACTAAAACGTCGGAGCAAGGAGATCTTTTAGAAAATGATTCAAGAATTTTCACAAAAAACATGTTATTTATCATGAAGTTTTGTAATAAACCTAATATGTTTCGTTGTCAACAATGTATTTTGCGTTATCAAACACAAAATATTAACATTTCAGATATACACTCATGGACAAAAAAATTAGCGCACCAAGAAGGAGTCGTCAAAATGAAACGAAAATTTACATACGTAATGACTACTTTGATATAAGTAAATGATAAGAAAATCAAAGAAAAAGGATAATTTATTTCAGAGAAAAAGGCAAAAGAACGGAGGAGTTAATACTCCGTTGGACCCCCTCTAGCGCGAATGCACAATGCGATACGATCGGGCATTGAGTCATACAAGTTCTGTATGATGTCTTGAGACATTTCGTTCCATATTTGCTGTAACCTTGCCTCTAGTTCGTTCAAACTCGTGGGATGCCCAACTCGTCGTCCCAAATGATCCCATATCGCTCGATTGGAGACAAATCTGGGAATCGGGCAGGCCAAGGAAGGGTAGTAACAGTGCGGAGACAGTCTTGTGACACCCTTGCCGTATGAGCCCGAGCATTGTCTTGTTGAAAAATGGCTCCTGGGAGCCGTTGCATGAGTGGCAACACATGTGGTTGCAGGATTTCGTGAACATACCGCTGGGCTGTCATGGTGCCACGGAACAATACTAGGGGTGACCGTGTATTGTAGGCAATGGCACCCCATACCATCACACCAGCTGTGGGAGCGGTGTGGCGCTGTACAGCAAAGGCAGGATTGAAGCGTTCACCACGGGCTCTCCACACACGAACACGATTGTCATCACTGCCGAGATTGAATCTGGATTCGTCGCTAAAGCCGACCTGGTTCCATTCCGCTGCAGTCCAGTTTCCTCGTGCGCGGCAAAACTCCAAACGGAGGCGTCGATGGGTGGGCGTCAAGGGCAGCACACCTAATGGGCGCCGCAATACCAACTGTCCTTCAGCCAGGCGCCTTCGTATGGTTCGAGAAGACACAGAGGCCCCTACTGAAGGTGCTACCTGTGCCTGGATGGCGGCCGATGAAGCAGTTGGCTGTACGCGTGCATTTCTGACTATGTGGCGGTCTTCTCGACGACTGGTCTGTCGAGGGCGTCCTGAGCCTGGTCTTCGTGTACATGACATCTCTCGGGTCCACTGGTCCTCACAACACAATCAGAGCGGTCTAATTGACGAGCTACTCGCCTAGCTGACCACCCAGCTTCCATCATCCCGACGATTCTCCCTCTCTCAAACTGCGACAACTGCGTATACTGTCTTCGAACACGGCGTAATGGCATGTCTACCTCAGCTCTTCCTTTGTAAATGATTCAGCACACTCGAACAAGCTTTGGTTACCTGTTTTATACTCCACAGAGTACGATGTTCAACGCCCTCTACCGGCTATACGTAATGCGCAATCACGCTGCATTTCTAATCATTTGCATATCTCCCCGACATGTACCTTCATTGCAAGTTTCGTTACGATCCCGCAATTATTTCTTGGTGCGCTAATTTTTTTGTCCATGAGTATATATAAACCACCAAATACAAAGAAAGGTAAATTTACTGAAGAATTAGAGAATCTACTCATAAAAAATGAAAATATATTAAACGACTGTCCAACTATACTAATTGGCGACGTAAATGTAGATCTTTTCAAGTTGAATAAAAACAACGCAGTACAGAAATATCTAAAACTTAATGTGCAATAATGGTTTCAAAAATTATCTTTACGGAACAACAAGAAACAACTGCACAATTCATGGAAATACGAAAACAAATATAGATCATATTTTCATAAATAAGCATGATATCGAAACACCAGGAATAATATGTAAAGAACGAATCTCGGCTAATAAGAGTTGAAAAGGAGAAAATAACAGATCCAAATATAATCTATAAAGAACTAATCAATGAGATTAACAAAACAAAATTCATGAAAATCTACATATATAAAAAGACTCACTCACTGACTGACTCATCAACGCCCACCCCAAACCCTTCGACCTAGAAAGCTGAAATTTTGCACAGAGGTTCCCTTTAATGTTCCCTTTAGTCCCTTTGATGTAGGCAAGGAATATGGCCGGATTTTTCGAAATTCCCACGGGATAGGGAATAATCTGGCAAACTGAACCATGAAGTGTATGGCGGCAACCCCAGGTGTGTGGCGCCAACCCGCAATACACCTGAGTTAAGCGGAGAAGGCCACAACGGGCTGGGATGTCGTATATTCTCCGATCTCAATATTAATTTGCTAAATAAATAAAGTTTTTTTTTTTAATGCTATATATATGCAAGGGTTCCGGAGCGAAGCGACGGTACCCGGCTAGTAACTAATACTGTATAAATGTGCTATTAATACATTAGAAAATACATTTATATTAGTAGAAATTTAGTCTTAACTTTAAGATTTCTTTTGAGATATTGCTGCGGCCATTAGAGCTAAACATCATTTTTTTGAAATCATCTCCTGAAGTAATACTTTTTTTTTTAATAGTTAAAACTTTTGCTGTTCTTTAAACAACATCTTTGGGTTTTTTTTTCTTTCTTTTTCTCAGATTGGATTTATTCCTTTGAAAAACTTCCTTTTTCACTTTCAAAGGATGTGCCCTGACCTTTGAGATTGCCGGGGCCTGATTTAAATACTGGCATCCCCCAAGACATTAGATCTTGCTACGCCCCTGAGTCATAATAAATCCGGATGATTTACTTTTACTGAGTTATTAAAAATGAATTATGTAATTTCAAGATGCTGTCTTTTATTTTGTTTGTTAAGCCCTAGGCCATAGGTGTTACCGTTCTTATTCTTACATCCGCCTGAAGGGAAGATGGTGGCCATTTTTCTCTTTCAAAAATGGACATAAATATTTCGCTACGATATTGCTGATACAATTGATTTTTTTTTTCACACGTAATTACGAATTTATGTATTTATCTAATTTTTAGCGATGCTGTACATAAAGTATAAAAGGGGAGGGCGAACTTATAAGAACGTTCTGTCCGTCCGTCCGTCCGTGTAGAGATAGGGAAAAATTCGAATTCCGGTCTCTGATCACCTCTTGTCTCACAAGAAGTGGTCGGAAATGAAACATGTATATGGTGGCTGTGGTATCGCGTACAATATGAAACCAATTTATTTTTTCCCTTGTTATTAAGAAAGATATAGTTTTAAAATTAGAATTTAGCTTTCTGCAAATATTTCCCAATTTCAATAACGTTTTCTAAGAAATTCACTGTAAAGGTAATTTGAATTTAGATGTTAAAAAAAATAATATCTAGATTATTGAAAAATAATTATTATTATTCAAAGTTATTGGAAAACAACTGATTCCTTTAAAAATCTCATTATAACTATATTTATTTATATGTATTTATACATATATATTTATATGAAGTTATTTGCCTCGAATCAAATTCTCCAACGATATCAAGCTGAATTTAATAGAATATTCGAAGAGAATAGGTTATAGCGTATTTGTTCTCAAAATTAGAAACTGAATTATTTATAAGATTTTGAGAATATAAACTCAATATTGATATAATCAATGCACTCGTGCTGTATTATTCTCTGCGCTGGGATTTTTTTTCCTGGCACAACTATCCAAAAACCTACGGCGTTAGACTGTCTATTATGAAGATAATGAAGTACTGTTTTGGTGCTAGACAAATTGCATCACGATGAGAAACGGAGCAGAGATGTTCTTCCTTTGTACATTTGAGATAATAAAATTCCGTAATTTCTTGAGCAACATAAGTACATTGGTTATTCGTTTCCTCTTCTATAGAGGTTCTAATCCTGTATTTCATCATTCATCCATTTGTGCTATACATTTATTTCTTCACTGGTTCCCTATATTTACCATCCACCCCCTATCCACACAAGTTTAGCAATCTCTCATATATATCTTAGTTTCTATAGTTGCTAACTACTACCAGACAAATCAATAGACAACATTCCTCAAACAGTACCCTTTGACTTCGCATTGGAACAGAATCAGACATCTGATATATTGGATTATCTCAACTGCTTTGAAAATGTTTTCTGTTTTATCCACCGCATCCATTTGAATGAGGAAACTACTCATACTCTTGCGGACTGCCATAAACTTTTGGTGCTTATTTACATATTTATGGTAATGTCTGTATTCTCTCACTATTTTTGTAGAGACTAACTTATAACCAAGAAATTTAAATAACAATTCGAGGTGACTTGAGATATCTATAATGCCGTTAATAGGATGAAGGAATAAACTTAGTGTAGGTATTTACAATAGTTATATTTCCTTGAACCAAATGTGACCGAAGCCTACAATGTGTAGCTGTTCAGTCTTCCAAATCATCTTAGATCTGAAATCTTTCAAATCATCTCAGTGTCTTCAGTGTTTCCATCAGGAACAGTCATTTCCTGGGTGGCGATATTTGACTGTGATAATTAGAGGGTCACGTGACGGCTTAATGTAAGCTTTTGCTATCAGCAGATTATGCTATCTTTTTCGAAAAACAAAAATTGAATTTTTGAAAGATGGCTATCAGAGACAACAACGCCAGAAGATAGAAGCCATTGAGTTAGTTCTTGAGGGTTGTGGAGTATTAGTTAATAGCGGATCGAAATTTATAACCCCACAGAGGCATATAAATCAGTTAAACACTTTGTTTATGACTTATTTCTATACTTCTTAGTATTCGGATGTTTAGTTGCGAATTCTTATTATTACATGCTTCAGTGAAACATAAAGACCTGTTGCTACTTTAGTGTTGTATTTTTTTTCGTTTTGATAATGAAATTCATTTATTTTAAATGTAAGTTCATCATTTATAATGATTATAATTATAGATGTAACAATTTTGATTATTCATGTTTATTAATTTAAAATTTCCTTTCTTTTAGCCTCCCAGGAAGAGTCAATGGAATGGTGAATTGTTTGGTTACAATGTTGGATACAAGGTTTATGAATCGAGCGATCCTTACAGTTTCAGAACTGTAGAGGTGTCGGGAGATGCTCATCGCGAGATGTCGCTCACGTTGTCGGAACTGCGCAAATTCACCAAATACAGCGTCATAATCCGGGCCTTCAACAAAGTAGGAACAGGTCCAACCTCGGAAGAAGTAGTCGAGCAGACAGCAGAGGATGGTAATGAGGCCTCGTTTTGTTGTTGAGTTTTTGTGGGTGTTTCGCGTGCGTATCAAGGGGGTTGGGCAATTGGAGGGTTTTTGGCACCTCTCGATGGTTAAACAAAACATCAGAGATCACGCCATCACGCCATTACGAAATTACAACCATAAATCTGTTTGTGAGGGAGGGAACCGTGTCTTGATACAGAGTTATTAAATTATGCTTCTGAAAGGACTCTTCTTGATAATTGTTATTTTCGTCATAAAGGAAGTCTTTGTCATTACATATTGTGACAGGTTTTCTCTATTTGTGGCTATGTACAAAACAATTAATCACATAAATGTAATTAATTACTCTTCAGTTAGATGGAGTCAAATTTTCTCCATGATTCGTGTTTAAAAATAACGACTGTTTACAAGAGTTAGAGAATAAAACAAGAAAGAAAGAAATCTATTTGTACCAAGTAATTATGAATCAGTTATTCTTGTTACTATATTATTATAAGTAGTGATGTTCTATAAACTATAATAACTATAAATATATAAGCATATGAATAGTATATTGTCATTTCTAGAAGTCTCGTCAAATGCTATATAAAAGATTGAAAAGTATTTAAAAAAAATCTGAGACGAGTTTAGTCAATCTCTTCTTTTATTATCTATTTGATCAATGTAAAAATTTATTTTAGAAAGTTTGTCTGTTAATGATATGAAATATTATTAGTATGGTAGAATTGATTTCTTAATTCATGTTTTGTTTCACTATTGTAAAAACTATAACAATGGGTATTCATCCATATATTTTATTAGTATTTATTGGTAGTATTACAGTTCATGTATCGTATATACATGAATAATTATGACATAGTTCTTAATATCCAACAATATATGACAAAAGCTGGACAACCCTTTTAGAAGAGCAACTGATATTTATTCTGCTATCAATTAACTATCTATTAATCTTTATGTGCAGTGTACTTTTATTCTCAGTGTTCTGTGTTGAAATTGGATCATGCACATCTTCATAAGTAGCCTATATGTTGATGTGTTAAAGTAAATATTATTCATATCGTTACACATTCCTTATAAATTAATACGTTATGTTTCAAGATCTATTTGCAATGTGCACAGTATCTTAAGAATTTATTATCGAATAATCTCACTTGAGTCTTCGATTCTTCGAACAAGTCCAAGGATGTTCATAGTGCCTTCACTTTATAAACAGTTGCTTGAATACGAGCACTCTTGTGATTATCTTTGGGTGCAATTCAGATATGAATCTTTCTCGTCTAAGTTTCTTTTAGTTTTTGATATCTTATTTATGATATTTGATATTG
Organism: Thereuonema tuberculata; assembly: GCA_023159025.1. NCBI lineage: Eukaryota > Metazoa > Arthropoda > Chilopoda > Scutigeromorpha > Scutigeridae > Thereuonema > Thereuonema tuberculata. Next base: position 51,879,737 of record JAFIDM010002131.1, read on the forward strand.
TACCTCCGTTTACATTCACTCCATGTATCGATTAATATTTCTGAAGGTTTGATTAACCCACACTGAATTCTGAAGGTTTGATTAACCCACCCAACACAAATGTCAACTTCCCAAAATTGCTTCCCTTTCGTTGCATTACAATTTCACATTTACATTGCGATAAATGAATTTTGTTGCTAAAGATTGTAGGATGCATATCATATGATTAATGCTACATCCCATTCCAGATGGAAGGATACACCATGCATTAAAGTCGCTCATTTTTCATTGAAGTGACTCTCCGTGAAATTAGCACAAATCCAAGCAAATAGAAACAAATAAAGCATTTCAATTTTTATTACATAAAGATAATAAAGAATAATTTAGTTTTAATTAACAAACAGCAAAACAAAACAGCTCATCTCAGTCGAACATAGCATCAATTCGTAAACTCAATTTTTTATCGCTAGCAGCTGGGAAAATAAAGGACCAAGATACCATGTAATTTCAAGACGAAATAGATAAAGCATTTCTCAACACCTTTATCCACTTTTTGTCCATTGGGATTTTAATTTGTGTCCCCTTCTCTATATAGCTTAATAAACAACAAAGTGCTTCTTTAACTGCATTTTAAAAATGACATACTTCAAAAACGACTGTTTAAATAAAAATCCGAAGCATCTCGAATAATGAATATGGCTTTGAGCTGATTCTCTGAAATCCCTCAACGCCTGCACGTTTTCCCACATTATGGAAGACGAATCAATTACTTAATTATCCAAAGCATTGAAGATGGAATCTGGTAGGATATTGGGTTTGGGGAATTAGAAAAATCTCTATCACACTAGCAAGTTAAAGTTTTGTCCCTTAATTATTTTTTTTAGAATCTTCCAAAAAGCAAATAACATAATTGAAAAAAAAAAACAAAAACCTCAATAAAACTAAGTATACTAGTATTGGCATAAGAATTACTTTCAGTGAGTAATTTTTAAGAGAAATACACTATTAAACTGTAAGAACCTGCCTGTGATTTGTTACGAACCTGATCATGTGAAATTGTTCACACCAAAGGTAATTATTACTTAAAGGGGATTCGTATTAAACAATATCCCTATGTTTCCTACATACATAATGTTTTTAGAATAATAATGAGTACATCATAATATAACTGCATCATTACTTTTTCTTAACTTCTATTCAATGATATTTTAAATGATGAACTATTTTCATTTGAAAGTGTTAATGACTCCTAACCATCTCTCACCTACACTACTATATTTGTTTCTGTTTTCAAACATTGTAACATTGTTTAACATTGACAAAACGAAAACGACAGTTTCTGTAATTCAGATAATGTTCCAGCTTTTCTGATTTAACACATGGTGTCCCAAATTGAAGTATACCACTCTTTGAAACGTTATAACTCAGCAACGAAATGAGATAAAAATATAAGATGTGTTGTATTTTATTCCGTAAACTTCCTTAAGCACGTACATGTTCAAAATGTCCACCTTCTGCCACAGTACACTCCCAGCACCAACATCGAACAGAGCGACATACCGACTGGATTGTAGCCAATGGAATTTCATTGATGGAATGTTCAATCTGATCTCTTAATTCCGTCAGCCGTTTTGGTTTCTAAATAAATGAACAATAATGAGCGTGTTGCTATGCTTTTCCAGCGCCATCTGGATCATATATTTTTATCTCATTTCGTTGCTGAGTTACAACGTTTCAAAGAGTGTATACTTCAATTTGGGACACCCTGTGCTTTTTAATCAGCAGTTCCCAAACTGGGTAACTCGTCCTCAGAGAAGCAAGGGAGAGACGAGTTTCATTGAAGAAAGAGAAATTGTTATAAATGTTTCCCCCTTTTTTTTATTTTTAAAACTCTGACAACCAGCGACTGAATTACGATTTAAGTCAATATTCTATACAGTTCAACAGTTTCATTCCAGAAATCCCAGCTCTTTATAAGCAATGACATCTAGCGGCAATATTATGATTTATCCATAAGTTTTGACAAGTCTTACCTGCAACTCAGGTTTATTTTGAAACTTTCTAATCAGAATTAGAATAATAAGTTACCGTTTCTAAATACACTCATTACCAAAAAAAACGACGACCTAGAAGTTGTCCGATTGTAATGAAATTTCGTATGCAAAGACATTGGGACCTCCCATGCAAATGCTTAAACTTTGGTATCCAATGAATGAATAGCGAGAGCTACAGCGCATCGGAACTGCGCACTCAGCAGGTGTATATAAGAAGCTATTCTCAATCTGATGGTCAAAATTTCTGTTGCATTGCGAGTTAGGATACCTTTCAACAACTGAAAAAATGCCTCGCCGCAGGATTCGAGCTCATTACGTGCAAGTGTCAGAGTTTGAAAGAGATCGTATCATTGGATTGAAAGAGGCAGGTTGGGCAAATCGGAGAATCGCTCGTCATATATGTCGAAGTGATGCGCGATTAGAAGATGCTGGCAGGAATGGGTGGACAATGGCAGATTTCAGCGTCATGAAGGTAGCGGTCGACCTAGGGCCACAGCAGAGTGGGAGGATAGTGTGATTGTCAGATCAGCTGTCACAGCGCCTGAAACACCCTTATCAACCATCAGACGTGCGACCCCACACGAGTGTCCACCATGACCATTCTGAGACGGCTGAGAGAGCAACATCTACGCTCGTACCGACCGCTACGCCACCTGCCACTCACGTCTGCACACCGTCGGGCCAGATTACAGTGGTGCTTGGCTCGATCCGGTTGGAATGATGCTGACTGGGGACGTATAGTGTTTAGCGTCGAATCCCGCTTCCAACTGTGTCCTGACGATCGTCGCAGACGTGTCTGGAGACGCCCAGGGCAGCGTGCCGATCCTGCTTTCAACATTTCACGCCACACAGGCCCTCAACCATGAGTTATGGTCTGGGGTGCCATTTCCGTTGATAGCCGGGCCCCTTTGGTCGTCATTAGCGGCACACTTACAGCACAGCGGTACGTCGACGACATTCTGATACCTGTTTTGCTACCCTTCCTTTTGCAGTACCCTGGCCTTATTTTTCAGCAAGTTAACGCCAGACCACATACGGCACATGTTGCTATGACTTGTCTTGCAGCTTGTGAAACACTTCCTTTGCCAGCCAGATCCGCAGATCTCTCTCCAATCGAGCATGTCTGGGATATGATGGAAGGCGACTGCATCCACGAGGGAATGTATATGACCTAGCCCGACAATTGGAGCAACTTTGGCAAGAAATACCGCAGGAGACCATCAGGGAGCTTTATCACTCTATGCCACGTCGTGTGGCAGCTTGCATTCAGGGTAGAGGTGGGTCAACACCTTATTGAGCTCGTTACTTTGTAACTCTGTAACTCTGAAATCAATCATTCAATTTGTCTGAAATTTTAATCATTTTCTATTCTGTACATAATCTTCCTCTCCACCAATTTTTGTCTCCATCGGACAATTCCTTCTAGGTGTGTCGTTTTTTTTTGTTAATGAGTGTACAAATAAATTACATTGAGGTAGCATTGGAATGAATCAGGATTTTTTTTTAGGAAATGTGCGAGGCCGAAACGTTTAGGAATTACTGCCTCCAGAGGCAGCCTCAGATTTCTCTAACTACGCCGTTGCTGGATGGCTAATTCATTTTATCACCGTAAAAGTGAATTTTACTTAGCATTATTCATTGCTACAGTGACCGAATAGAGAGAAAGCATTGTTAGCCAGTGTCATTATTAGCGAAGTAACAATGGTTCAAAGAATTCTGAAGCAGACTTTAACTATATAGCTCTAAGCATTCCAAAAAAAGGGTTATTTTTATGTGTGCAGTTCTGTAAGGAAGACGTAATTATTATTGAGAAAAATGTTCTTAATATAATTCGCATATGTTTATTTAAAATTTACTTTTCATTATTTTTCTGTTACATGATTTAATCATTACTTCATTTCCTATTTACAATTAATCAATGTACATCAATGCTTAGTATTTATCTGGATTCAAATCTTTGTAATAAAATCTTGTGATAAGCATCTTCCTTTTCTTGTTTGATCTTTTGTAGTTCCTACGTTGGCTCCTGAGAGCGTCGAGTGCGTGGCGCTAAGCTCCCAGAGTGTGCAGGTGGCCTGGCAACCACCCCCTCAACATTCTATCCACGGCATTCTCCAAGGCTACAAAGTGGTGTACAAGCCCACGGAAGAATGGTATGGTGGGTAATGAAAACAAGTAATCTTTTCCATTTTTAGCTTGTAATGGATAGTGGGTGGATTGCTAGGAGCTTTTAACAAATCTGATAAACTGAAGTGAAAAACTAGCTATCCAGAAATAATTTTCATTTGTAAAAATAAACTTAGAGCTTTCATTAAAAACTTCTAGCAATTCCAAGCATTTATGAACAGATAACAGCATAAACTTATAACCGTTATTAATCGTAACACGGATTTCATTAATATCTTAGGATTAAAGGAACTTTTATAAGACAAAAGTAGAGGAATTGATGGGCTTCTGCATCTATAGCCCTTTATCAGTAGTTAAAAATTTATGTATTTAGTTTAATACAACGTTTAATAGCAGTTTGAGTATGTCAATAATAAATCCACAACGCGTATAAAAATAATATGAATTTGATTGAATATAATAAAAAAAACAGAAAAATGAGTTGAAAATCAGTGTGTAGGGCTTTAGTTTTTTAAGAATTAAATCTGGAATAATTAAACACCTTTTTGACAGAACTTAAAATGAAATTCCCGTCACTCTACAACCCAAACCGCCATATTCTTTCTCATGATGCAATTCGTTAAGTTGCATTTTAGCAATAGAAATTTTTTATTTTCTGAAAACAAAATACATAAATCTAAGATAATACTTACTTAAGTTGCTTAAATCCAATTAATTTTATCGTAATCAAAGCCAGCGCACAATGAATTGACTTTCACTTCCCAGTGCTTTTGTAAGGAAGTTGTCACCACCTTCACGTTCTTGATAGAGACCACAATAAATAAAATGTTATGCATCTTTTGTCCTTAAATGTTCATCCCAAGTTCCAAGAAGATCTATTCACCGGAAGTGAATCATGTGAATATCCCTTATAAACCCCTTATTTGAAAACTGAAATTTTGCTGTATAAAACCTTATTTATTGAATTCCTTCAATTTTATACGTAAAAAAATGGAAGAACTAAATAATAATAAAAATAATAATACTTCCCGAATAAACAAAACTTTATATTTTGGAGGCGTAAACATGTCATTGTTTCTGATCAGAACAGGAAGTGGAACTATTAATATTTACATTTCAGCATTAAATTCGTTAGATAACGGACAATCAAAATTAGATTTTCAGTTTTGAGTTGAACATTTTGTTTGTCAGCGCAGTTGCCATGGTAACCGAAGCTTTACCACAGACGTCGAAGTTAAATTATTTGCATCGAACACAGGAAGACATTGGAGAAAATTATTATTGTCAAAAAACAACCAATTCACGAAACTGCTGAAAGAACTGAAAGCCTTTACTTCATTTAAAATGTAATTCCTAATTTTTTTGATTATTATTTTTCTTCGATTTTATTTTTTAAGTCCTGAAAACGGCAAAACAAACGGCAAAGCCCGAAACAAATTATAATAAATACAAACGGTACAAATTTTCCTGAAGAAAAAAATTAATTTAATTCTCATTATTTACTTTAGTTGTCTAAATCGAGAATTAATTTTAATCTTAGAATACCATATGGAAATTGATGAAGCAGCTAAAAGGGCTAATACTCCTTGTGTAGACATTATTAGGAGTCCATTGTTTAGATTAGAACCATAACGCTTTTGTGATGAAATTTTTCTCGCCTTCTCACTCTGTTTTTTCGATAAAAATTCACTTAGAAAATATTTCGAATATAAAACTTACATCATCTCTGGTACTTTAATACGCATTCAAAGTTCAGGATGATTCATCCAGTGGCTCAAAACTTATTCAGGGTTTAAATATGTTCCCAGGAAAGTAGGTTAAAAATAGAATTGTCTTTCTGTTCATGATATTTAATACTAACGAATTTTCTAATTCTGAAATCTGCAGGTGAGAAAAATGATTGTCGTATTTGATTTCAATCGTTATTCTTTAACTAGCCAATTTATACAGTTAATACAGTTAAGTGATTGATGAAACACAATCTATTTATTAACAATTTAATGATTAAAATTGACATATCTATTGATTAAAATTAATTGTCATGTGCTATGAAATTGTGTTTAGATTTGGTCCTTTCCTCAATATCTGAAAATCAATGTAATATAGTGTTATTCTTGTTGTGTTGAATATTGTTTCACCACTCCATTGGCAGAGCGATAAATAAGAGAACTATATTCTAGGTTACCTTTCTGATAACAAATGGGACAAATTATCTATTACATAATTGCAAAGAAGTTCTTATTAGATAGTACATAATTTCACCAATTTATTAATTTTATATCTAACTACTTAATTACATTTAAAATATATCTACATTACATGATTATAGTGAATAATTTCATTGTATTTCAATGAAATAGTAAGGAGTAAATTGAAGACATTTCTTAATGCCATCCATTGAATTTTTTCCAATTGGGAATTCTTTTGGGTATTACCGGTAGTAAGTGCTTTTACTTACTTGTTTTTTACATTTATTTGTTTTGCTAGGTCCATTCGGGCTAGTGATAGTGATTAGTAAGAAAAGTTTATTGTGGCTGCTTTAACTTTCTCGAAAACTTGCCCGAAACCTGCCACTTGCTCTAAATAAAGTACGATCTAATTTTAGGCAGATTTTAGAAACAACTCTGCACCAGCGCTCTTAGCGGCGAGAAAAGTTTATTTGAAAAACTATGATCCACTGCTTCATCTATCACCTTCTCTTCTTCCGGGATTTTTTATTTTTCCTTTTCTTTATTTCTGCTCTGGCATGAGTTGAGAATTAATAGCAAAAACTACAAGCTGAACAATCCAACCTCTTTGTCGCTTCGCCGACCGGCATTTTTAATCGCGATATTAACGAGAGCAAAATGACATTTGTCACTGGCTTATGTAAATTGTCTCCGTTTCCGCCGCACTGGAAATGGCAAAGTTTTCTAGTGAGTTTTAGGCAAGTTTTCGAGAACGTTTAAAGCAGCCATTAAAGAACTAGAGCCTGTTTGCCTTAAAATATTGCGCCCCCCTTCCTTTTTTCTGATTTTTTCTTTTTATTTTTTAAAGTTATGAAAACAATACAGAGGAAAAAAACTCTATACCTGCGATTCTCAATCTGTGGTATGTAAGTTGTTGCAGGTGGTACGCAGAAATGTTATTTTATTTTGTTTGTCTTCTTACCATAAACGCATACTCTTGGCTGCACCGAATTGCGAAATATGCACATAATGGTACATGAATTTTTAGCAGGTTATTTAAAGTGGTACATTATTCAAAAAGTTTGAGAACCCCTTATCCAGAATATTTGCCATGAATATTATATCGAATGTAAACAATATCTTCAAATTTTCCGTTTGATAAAAATTAAATGAAAAATCAACAACTACTGAAATAATCTAAATCTAATTAACTTTAATCATAGGGAAGCACGCGGAAGTAAACAGTGAATTATTAAACCTGATTATTATTCATCGAATTAATTTGAGATAAAAAAATTTTCTAGTTAAATTTTATTCACATGCAAATTTCTTTATAGTATTCCGTACGAAAAAGTTTTTAAAAAGTAAAGTTACATGGTTGTTTAAAGAAGATTCATTATTTGGTTCAAATTAAGAATTATTTAGGATAGTAAGGTAATAATAATAGGTCCTCATAGAGAAGGAAAAACAAACCAATTTTTTCCTTGCGGATTAGCTAATATTATATTTATCTTTTTAGTATTGTCCAGAAACATTATTCCAACAGTTACTTACACTTTACGACTTACGTAATCAAAAAGTTCTACAGTTTTTATGACTGTTTAAATTCACTAACAAAACTACAAACCCATTCTAGCAAACTCCACAAATGTTTACATCAACGAGGAAGTTTGATTTATGGGAATATCTTACTGAACAGTAGCAATAACAACTTTAGAATCAGTAGATGTAACTCAATTTTACAACACATGTGCATTATTTACGACATTGCTGTATTCACATAAATAATAACTAAAATTTAATCATCTTGAAAAGCCGCCATGACCTGCAGCCATAAATTAGCATGAGGTTACTTGTTTCTGAAAATTATTTTTCTCGACCTTAGGCCTAATTTGAATTATTTCATTTAAATATGTCACGACCAGAGTTAAATTAAACGGAATATTATTCGATGTCTCACACGATCGAACTCACGAGACTTTTTCCCCTGAAGCAGAATACATTGATTATTCTAAATTTGTCTCTAAATCTCTTCGTGTTATAGTTTAGTTGCTACCAACTTCATTTGTGCTTTAATTTTGGAAATCCGCAAGTGACGTTAAGTAAGCAGTTTCCAACAACAAATGTGAGAACTTTATCTCTTAAAGATGTCATCGGGTGAACTGCATTACCTAATTCCATCGTCTAGGCGTTTTGCCACCAACGGAAGTCTATTACGCTTCCGTTTTATGTATCATTAGCCTACTGCTTTAACAACAAGGGAATATTCTAATCAGATTTACTTTAATTTTAGGTTTATCAGTCATTTGTAGGATTTCCTGCTTTCCTAGGAAAGTCAGGCTTATTAAGTCAGTCAGTCTGTATGTTTGTGTCCCCCTAGTAACTTCTGAATCACTGAATGGATCTTTTTGAATCTTGATTTGCATATTCAAGGACAAGTTACGCTCTAACTTTCATATTTGGAATTTTCTGAGTCTGTCATTGTCAAGAAACCAACGCAAGAAGGCGACAAAAATTTCCATAGAAAAGCATTAGAATTTAAGCCAAAGATTTTTACTAATGTCTTAAAAAAATAGATATTAATCCTTTTAGATAATCCTTTCATTCGCGCGTGGTTTGATTAAAACTAATCAGATTTAGATAATTTTAATTTTTTTTTCCACAAAATGGAAAATATGTATAGTTTACTGAGTACTGAACACGACCTTTAAGGATCTAGATGATTATAATCCTTTTTCCAATGCAACAATAATTGAAAGAAGAAAAAAGTCAAGCTAATGGAAACCCAGGGGAAATCTTAAATTAATTAATTCGAAATCTTTTCGTTGTTTTAAAGTTTTGCAGTGAAAGCAAAAACTATCCTTGTATAGTGCTTTCAAGGGCAGCTACATAATGCTAACCGGAAATGACTTAATCACGCATGCGTATATTCTAGGTTAAGATCTCAAACCACACGTGGGATAACCTTGGTCGCTATCAAATAACCATCCATTGTTTTGATATTATCATTGTATTTTATTAAAATGTATATTCAAGAAATTAAACTTCCGGAACATTATTTTAAAAAAACTTAACTAATAATTTAAGATAAAAAGACTTAGGAATTTTAAAATAAAACAAAAAAAATTGGAGAATCAAATACATCTCAGCGCCTGTAAATGTTAAGAGCTATTGCTTTAGAAAGAAGATGCTTAGGTTACAAATATTGACGGCACTCAAATTTCAAAGGATTATTTTATTTAATTTGCTCATTAATTTCCAAGACGTAATGAGTTTTTGTTATTTTTTTCTTAAGATCTTCATTTCAAGAAAATGTTCAAATTGAATTATTATAATTTGGTTGTTTTCCATAAGACTTTCTGGAAATTTCTGCAACTTCATTCTCGTTAATTTTGTTTTTGTAGCCACAGCAACTATCTGAACTAGAACGACAGTGCTAATTTTTTTTTTTCGTTCCTTGTCTGCTGATACCTAATGAAATTAAATTCTTAGTTCCGATTACATACATACTCATTATATAATAAAATGAATTTCCATTCAGTACAGACTCAACACACGAAAAATGAACTGAATATTCAATTACTGATTCGAAGAAATTAAATTGATTCGAGTTAATCTGGAGTGTTTAGGTTGCAGCGTGGGGGCAGGGCCTTGTTTAACCCACCCCTCTTTCTTTTCTGTTTTTTTCGTCGATTCTCGTAGGCGAAGGCGTCTACCAGTCCACTTCCCCATCTCCATCTCAATTGATCTGGCTTTTACCATGATTAAATTGAGTTCAAACTGTGTTTCCCACGTTGAATTTGAAAGCTACCCCTAGTGATAGAGAGAAGAGGTTCTTGCTTCGAACTCCATCATCATCATCATCCTTCCTTCCTGCTTTTCATTAGATGAATCCATACATTTTTTAATTCCTTGGGACAGGACGAAGGAAAAAAAGATGATTTCCTTTAGTCTGTACAAAGAAGCATTTCATTTCCATGTCTTTTGTAACAAAATAGGTCACTGACTGTCTTAATTCAATTAGATTTCAAAGGTTTTTTTTTTTTTTTCTTTTCCTTTCAAGACGAAGAAATCGAATAAAATTAGTCTTCTTTCTGTAAAGAGTTCTTTTTTAGCTTTGGTTAATAGAGTACAAGTTGAAAAAAAATTGTAAAATCTCTTGTAAAAGCAACAGAATTTAATTCTAGCACTGTAATTAACTGTAATTTAAAAATCGTAGAAATTTAACTTTTAACAGAAATGCACCTCAGCGTCTTTCAGCAATACCATATTAAGTCCAAGAATCATCCCTTTTTTTTAACTTTTTCCAATAAAAAGGTTATGCTTATGAATTCTAATAGCTTACAATTGCAAGTTACATAGGGAACTGAAGTTAACTTCGGTTTTGATTATAGAATAACTGAAACATAAATTTTTTTTCTTGTGTTGCTATAACCGGTATTAAAGCAACTACATAGCATGTTTAGCTCTCTTAACAGTAGAACATATAATGGTGTTGTTAAAAAGTGTAATAATGAATACCAATATATATTTTTTTTCTAATAATTTATTATCTAAACGTAGTATTAGGTATTATGTTTATTGTAGATACTACCAGTATAATTAAATAAGGTAACAAAACTGAAATTGGGTTATCAATTACTATCAGTTATTAATATTTAATAATGCTGTTCTGGCACGGGTTTTATATATCTGAACCTGGGTTTCACGTTGGGCTTGAATGTTTCTTTCTTCTTCAGTGTTTGTTTCTCTTCCAAAAGGAGATAAAAGTCTGACTGTCATCTAACGGTGCTTCCTAGTTGTTATCCAAACGACAGCAGCATATCACCCTAACCTTGGAATGCAAGTCTCCTTATCTAATGATTCAAATATCGATCGGGGTCATTAAAGTCATTAAAAAAAATCTTTAATAATGCTGCTACAGATGCCATTACGCAATTCTTATATTGTTTATGTAAAGTGTGTGGCAACACGATTCTTTGAAGGCAAAGGCAAGAACTGTGTTATAATTATATATGGAGCCCCGGGATCCAGTGTGAAAGGTACTAGGCTGCGAGGATATTTTTCCTAGGATATTTCTTCGACGGATGGACTGTAGCGTTCACCTATCCCTCTGTAGAAGGGGAAGTTGATTTCTTTCCTGGGGATAAAGGCGGGCAAGATTTGTCTGATCACCCATTGGTCTTAACTAGCCCCTACGGCCATTGGAATGTTGCAGCCTACATCTTCGGCGCACCTTGAGCCTAAGGCTGAAAGATAAATTCAGACCTACCTACCATATAATTAACTTTAAGTTGTGTTTTATTGTAGTTTACAACAATTAAGCCTTCCTATTTCTTGAAAACAGTATATAAAAATAAGTGTGAAGGAAAACTATGGCTCCAGGCAGAAGTGTGTTAAGGAAGCTGGAACGATCCCAGCAACCTAGAAAAAGTAACTGTAAGCGCAGGAAAGTATGAGGAGTAATCTGAATTGATTTAATTATTTCTAATTCAAGCAAAATTCGAAGTTTCTGAACTTCAAAAAAAAAATCTTTAAAAAAAAGTTAAACAACATTGAGTGCTATTTACCATAAGAGACTCATTCTCATACAGCTGTATAAATTGCTATGGCGTGAGGTCTGGACTTAGACCTGATTTGTGACTGTTGTTACCAAGAATTGATTATTATTTAGTTAAGACAATATTTATATGTGTCTGACGATTATGAAGCAGTGTACTCTGATGAAACTGGTCGCTTAAGTTAAAATAATTGTTCAAATTACCTTTTTTAATGTAATTTCATGCTTTATAAATGTTTCATCTCTTGTAATTATTTCTTGTTTCCAACTTGTTGTTGATTATTATTTCTTTTTATTATTATTATTATTATTATTATTATTATTATTTATTATTATTATTTCAATTATTTCTTGTTTTTGATATCACCACTCTTTTATCAAACTATATAAAAAGACAAGACCTGACTCACTCACTGACTGACTATTCATCAAAGCCCAGCCCAAACCATTGGACCTAGAAAGCTGAAATTTTGCTCAGAGGATCCCTTTAAGTTGTAGACAAGGAATAAGGCCGGATTTTGCGAAATTCCCACAGGGAATAATGAGGGTTTATGTGTCGATTTAAAGGTTTCTTATTTCCGTAAGGATAATTAGTTAGACTTAAAATTTGGCATGTAAGTAGGTAATTATAATCACTAAAACCCGGTTTCAGGATTTTTCGAAATTCCCATGGATTCGGGAATAACGAGGGTTTATTTTCGCTTGAAAGTTTTCGTATTTCCTTAATTAGTTCCGTAACTATAATTAGTAGAGACTTCAAATTAGGAATGTAAATAGGTAATTATAATTACTAAAACTCTTTTTCAGGATTTTTTGAAATTCCCACGGGATAGGATAAAAACTGTTGCTTTAAGTTATAAATCGGAAAGTTTGCTTCCGTTACTATTGTTAGATTTTAGGTGTTGTTATCGTGACAATGAGAACTACATAAATATTGTTATGCAACACTTAGGGCTAAACTATTGTTTTGCACAATAGCGCCACATATGCATCCGGTGGCGACAATGGGAACTATACAAATAGTGTTGTGCAACAATTGCAACTAAAATATGGTTGTGCATAATAGCGACGGATATAGATTTGTAATGATCAGATGATTTTTTACGAACTAGGAAAGGTTTGAAGTGATAGGGTTATGACGTTACAGCATTCAAATAACCATTCATTTATTTTTTGTAACCCGAGCGAAGAACGGGTCGGTTTGCTAGTTTTTAATATTATCAATCTTTTTTCAATCACGACCATTCGTTACGCCTTGTCATTAATCATTGGCCAAAGAACTTAAAAGAATATATATGTATCACTTATCTGTAAGTGCTTTGAAAACATAGCTCTGCTTCTTAATAAATATTTAGGGAATATCATTCTGAGAGATAAAATGAATATATATCACTATGAAGTAATAGTACGAACAGTGGCTAAACAAACATTAATTTCAGACAATTAACAAAATTCATTTTAAAATCAAAATTATTTTAATTTTTTTTTTTTTTTGCTGGTCACTTAATATTCTTTTGGAAAGGAATACAGATTTAATAGAACTGAAAAATCTTAATGTTATTTCTTTACGACATCAGTTTCCATATAATATCGAACTTCCAAGCAGTTTCTTAGCTTCAACACGAAAAACTGAAATAGAACGTGAACTTTAACTAAAATAGTAAACTTCGGTATAACGATATATTATGATCCAGTCGTAAAGTAAAAATCGTTGGTTGGCGAAGCATTGCTTTTTTTCTTTTTCATTTGTCACTGCTTATACTTTGCACTGCAATTCGTCGTATCTTTGTATAACTAACTTTTCTTTCACTTGTATCTGTCATTATTACGTTATTTTATATGTTAATCAAAGAGGAAGTGAAAGTTATGAACACCTTCCAATAGTAGCAAATAGTGGCAAATGAAAACTTTCGTATGAACGAAGCGTCGAAAAGCACATTATAACTGAGTGAGGTATAAGTGATTGAATATTGCAAATGGAGGCAGTTTGCTATTCCTGACTTAAGGCAGTTCTTGATTAATTGTATCGTATTGTGCCAAGTTTATTTATCAATTCAAAAAAATATCAGAACCGAGTTGGTAAGCTATCTTTTTCTTCACATTTCTGCCTTCAAGAATGTAATTTTTATTTCAAACTTGATGGTTCACTTTACCTTATCTTGTGAAATAAACGGTACAATTTTTAATACAAACCTTCCAATTAGTTAAATACAGCACATTTTTAATACATAATAATACATTAATAATTTTTAGTGCAACCCTTCCAATTAGTCAAATATAGCATATTTGAGAGAATAACTAAATTACAACAGATTTTTTTTTTAAAATCCTAAAATAGAATTAACCCTAAAATACTGTGGGGGGGGGGAGCGGTTTTGTCACTAGTATTTCTATTGCCTCAGATTTAATAAATTGGAGGGATACAATTACTCCAATTTTTCCAATGTGAGACTTTTTCAATCTCTGCTATTATGGCGCTTTTATAACAGAAATCTACAATAAAATCCTATCAAAAACAAATTAATATACAAAAAAGCATAGAACCTGGAAAAGTATCTGTTGTTAGTCTGAAATGAATATTTTAATGATATTAAGTTGATTTATTTTCCAACTAATTAACTTAGCTGTGACGTCAGCAAGATGGCTGACCAAATCAAGAGTTTAAGCGTAAAATTTGGTAATTTTACTAGAACCTACAACATTTTTAAATATGTTATGTAATAAATAACAATACTTAATGTTTGGCAGATTCCAAAGTTGGTTTCCTGAAGGTACCGAAGATGGATTATCACAAAATCAATCTGTTAAAAATAATGAAAATGGTACTACATTAATAATTAAAGAAAATGGAGTTTGATTTAAATGTCAGTCAACATTTTTTATTACTGAACTTTCAATTTTACTTTATCGAAGCAGCGCAATTTTTGAGTTCCATGTTCCTCTTCATTTCCTAACTTGGAGTCAGGTATTTGCAATTGGCTTCTAGTAGTACATTACTATAAGTTCTTCATTCACAATAATCAATTGTTTCAATTGTCGGTATGGCTTAAGCTGAGATTTTCCTAAGTCCCAACATAATCTAAAAATTTGTGGATTTGTTTAAGTAAATCATACCGGCAAAAAACTTTTGTTGTTTTTAAAAAAAAAATATGATTCCTTCAGCTAGAATTTCCTGCGCATCTTGCAAGAAGTTCTTTTTCTTACAAAATTTCTTTGTTCTAAGCAGTATACAGAATGAAAAAAAAATAAGACAAGCATTGCATATTGGGTTTCTGTTGTGCTTTTCTTTTTCTAGCATTGTCTTTTTCTGTGAACCCAAAGTCGCTGATGTTTACTTGTTAGAGAAATTGGCGTCTTGTATTACAGCATTTTACGATCTCGGATCACTTTTCAGCCATTTGGGTGACAGTATTCATTATCTGTCTCTGGAGAACTTTTTTCCCCGTTCTGTCCTACATCTTCCTCATTCAAAGGATGATGGATCTCTTGACGTGACTGGACGATATTTCCGGTCAATTTTCATTCGACTTTGCCGTCCTGGATTTCCTGATATCTAACGATTGCACAATCATCATCTTTCATACGATATGACAGTGTATTTCACAAGCGAATTAGTCTACTTTATTAAGATTCTTCTGGTATAAAAAAAGAACCTAATCTATTTTTTTAAAAATCTCTATAACTGGACAAATTGAGGGTGATTTTTCTTTAAAACAAGTTATGATTTTTTTTTACTGGTTACTCGAAGTTTGCTGCCACTAAAAGCTCAGCATGTTTGTTTTTCGTAAATGGGAAGTTACAGAGCTAGTTTTCCATTTATTTTTTTCACGGAGAAATCGCTGAAATATTTGACTGTACCTCGGGAATCCTTCCATACGAGACATTTACAAGCCAGAAGTTCATAGTAAATATTGCAGTTCAGTCATTATTATGAACAAGTAGTTCTTCAAAGAACTTAAAGCTTACATTCCTGAGAATGTTAGTCCTTAATTTCTTTTATTGCGTTTTTTTGGTTGTTTTTATTTTTTTTAATTTTTTTTTTGAAGTAGTGAAAATAAAAAAGTGAAAAGTCTTCATTTGCTTTTAATTTATTTATAATTTATACTAGCGTTGCCGGGAAGGCGGATGGGGGCTGGTTCTCCACAACCCTATCACGTCAAACCTTCCCCAATTGTTCCACTTGTTGCAGAAAAATATTTGTGTAGTTCTTATTGTCGCCACCAGGTCCATATGTGGCACTGTGTCAGATTTCACCCCTTTTCACCCCCTTGGGGATGGATACCCTTGTTCCAAGGTAGCCTATATTTTCTGCAGGATAGTAGAGAGTATCTATGCAAAATTAGGTTTAGATCAGTCAAACTGTGTAAAATTGTATAGAGAACATACAAACACAGACTTTTACTTAATACAAACAGTATAAAGTTTTCATTCTTTGTCTACTTTCTAACAGGACAGTGAACCTCAGTTCATTACTCAGTCCACCTGTTCCCTTGTGTTTGTGTGTCCATTCATCTCACTAATGATTTTTCAACTGTTTGATGGATCTTCTTGAAACTTGGTGTGCTCAATGCGAGAACTAGGGAAGGATATTTGAAATCTATTCGAAATAGATCCTTGGTGAGAATTTAGTAAGAGAAGACGACAAAAATCCCAATGAAAAGCATTGGAGTTTAAATAATGGATTTCTATTCTATTTCTGTTTCATTTTCCTAAACAGTGAATATTAAATCCTTAATTCATTGCGCATGGTTTGGTAGAATTAGATTATTTTTTTGTAAATAATGTGAATGTAATTTTTTTTTCAGAAGATAGAAAATTTGTATTCAGCAGATGTAAAAATAAACGTAGGCTTTTCGTTGATGACGTCACTTCAAAAAAAAAAAAAGAAAAAAAATAATAACAAAAAAAATCAAGAATATCTCATGGCTTTAATATTTCCTTTGAAATTCCTTGAGTTCTTCATGATAACCATTAATGTAAATGTGAATTGCTTGATTTGACAGTGCTATTCTGATTTTGAAATTTACAAACCTATAAATTTTATTGTTTAATCCATGATCAGGAAAACATGAAATTTCACAAACAACTCAAATTTAAAAATGAGAGAAAAATCATAATGAAATAAATGCTGATAGCTCAAGTGGTAATTGAAATAGTCCCTTGTGAACAGAGTAGATGAGTAGATAATAAATCTTCTGCTCTGATTTTTATTAATCTTAATGGTCATGTCTTACAACAAGATTTTCAGAGATTGATAGCGTTTATTCTTCTTAATTATTGCTGATAGTTTCTAATGCAAGAAAAACATTTTAAATGGAATATCGCTAAATTCTTATTGGAAATGAAATTACGTTTCATTGAGCAAGTGATATCCTCTTATTCCATTTGAGCGTGCGTCTTCTGTAATTGTCTGTTTGAAGCTCACTACGTTAAAACGGCTGCAAGGATTTCCAAAACATTTGATGCATTACTTAACAGCCCAATATAGTATTGGGCCACGTATTTTTTTTTCTCTTCAACCCTCCTACCCCTCAAAAATGGTATCTCGAAGTACCTAGCTGAAATGACTGGACTAATTCATTCAAAATTTGGTCGGTTCCTTGTGATCTAACATAAAATATAAGCACGATTATTTTGATCTGCACTGTTTCTTGTCCTCAAAACAAGAAGTGCAATACAGTATTGTACAGATAATTTTTAAACTGTATGTGTTCTTAACAAAGCTGATGCTTAAGTGTGTGTATGATATGAAGGTTGCTGCAGAATAGTGTAGGGATTGTACCCTTCTACTTTACAGAATTAGCTTAAATAAAGTCAATTAAAAATTGAAATAAAATAAATTCACTAAATACTTGTTTTAATTTTAAAAGGAGTTGGGTTGGGTTTTTTTTGGTTTTTTTGCTTTTTAAACTTTTTATTTTTTGCTTTTTTTTTTTACTTTTTCTCTCACTTTTTCTCTCAGCTGTTAACTACAAGAAATACTGTATTAAAAGTTATAGTATTGTATCGTACCGTTAATCTGAATTGGTTAGAGCTCACATGATGCGGGAAGAAAGATACGTCCCCACGGCCATTGGACGTATGTTCGATCGGAAGTTAGGACAGATATAAGTTACATTTCCGCTAAAGATCTCGGAATATTACTTTATAAGACATAAGTGGAAGTAATAAGGCTTAGAAATAACATTTTTAATATTAAATAAAATAAATAAATAAAATTAAATAAAAATAAATTTGTTTAACATTTACTTCAATTTCACGATGGTAAGTCTATTCTGCTGAAAACCAAGAGGTAATTTCCGGTTTCATCTGCTTGCTCTCTTTCAAGCAAATTGAATTCCTATTTCTATATTTCAAAAACTAAATTTCTTAAATTGAAATCAAGTGCATTTTTTATTACTGTTGGTTTCGATTTGATCTATTTACCCTTTTACGAAATATGAGTGGTCTTTTGATGGGTGCACAATTACAATCTTCGTTTGCTTTCTTGATGACTGATGATCTTCAACGAAATGGAGGCTTTGTTTTATTGGTGGACTATTAACTGAAAACATATCGTGGAAGGAGAGAGAGGCCTTCAGTTTCCCTAGCTTCTGTTTTTCTCTCCGTCTTCTTTTTTTGATTAGTTTCTTTTGTAAACAAAACGGAAGAAAGGGAAATTAGTTTCCTAGTAAATCATTTCGTGTTTTCTTTAGCTTTCAGCAGTCATCAATATCTTCTGGAGAGATTTTGTTTTTATGGGAAGGACAGCCTGGTTTTTTTTTTTTACAAATCCATTTCCTGAAGCAGTAAATGATGGTTTTGCAGTGAAGCCGACATGTCAACGCCAAGTCTACTGTCATCAAAAGAACAATAAATTTGGTCCAGTATAAACAATTCAGCAATCATCGGTCGAATGTAATTTGAAATCCAATAACACGGACTAATTTCAGAAATTGAAATATGAATTTAAAAACCTTAAAATAAAAAAAGACATTATTATAAATTTCATTATAAAAATATATTCATATCTTCAAATTAACTTTAAAATCATCTTAATAAATTTCAAATTCAAACTCAAGTCTTCCAATTTTCATTATCATAACGGCAACGTCATTAGCGGCCACTAGTGGCAGATTTTGTAACTAATTTGGATAAAAACGCATTTCCTTAGTACTTTACTATTTTAAAATATTAAAATTTGCCATTCACTCAAGAGACATACGTATCATTTCAAGACATATTCATATAATCTTTCAGAATTTTTTTTTTAATAATGTTTAAAATTGAAAAGTTTTTTCTTCAGTTTTCTAAGGATTTAAAAATATAGCTTAAATGCTATTTTATTAATAATCTTAAATTTTATAACAAAAATTTCATTCAATTCACGACTCTTTAATAATAAATAAAACACATAAAATATTTAAATTTAAAATTGCAGCAGTTTTTAAAACTAATTACTGTCTTTAATTTGTTGTGGAAATTTATAAAGCATATTTCTATAACTTATTGTGACACTTATGGCAACATTTAATTAAAAACTTATTAAAATTTAAATAAAATGATAAAAACGGATAAAAAGAATTAAGCTTTTTTAGTAAGCTTTTTATTAAAAGTACAATATAATTTTAATATTTTTTCTTAATTTTATTTTTAATTTGCGTGTTTCTTTTCAATATTATGAAAAGAGTATATTATCTAGAATATTAACTAGAAACATTAACTAGAATATTTTGCCAAAGGGAAAATGACAAAAAAATTATTTTAAGACTTATTTTTTTTTAATTGGAATTTACTGATAACTCATTGTAAATAAATCTCAAAATTCAGCTACTTGAACTGCTCAAAAATAGATAGCTCCAGGAATACTTGAATTCATAATAATATATAATTTGTTTTAACAATGTTAATCAAAATGTAACAAAGTTTGATCTTTAAATGTATTTCTCATATTTTTACTTAAAATCAATGAAAATTTTTTAGAAAATGTTTATTTATTTATTTATTTATTTATTTATTTATTTATTTATTATTTAGATGCTTCAGAGAGTGAAACGAAGATCACTTCAGCTCTGAGAACGACCATCCACGGTTTGGAACGATTCAGTAACTACAGCATACAAGTGTTGGCTTTCACTCGCGTAGGTGACGGTCAAAGAAGTAACCCCGTATATTGCAATACTATGGAGGATGGTAAGTATCGCCGTTGCCTTTGATGTTTAAAAGATAATTTATGTTTTGCAAAGAACTTTATTTGTAAATAAAGTTCAAGCTTCCGAATTATTACTTTTAGGACTTTTTTTCTTACTTCTAACCAAAGCATTTTTGTACCATACTGATTTATGAAAAATAACAGCAACCCAGCACGGTTGATTTGATGTCCTTTCGCCGCAATCCACAAAATTGACCTCGTCCAACGCTGAATGCTAAATGTATGTTTAGTTACTGTAAGTAACTTTAAAAAACTTCAAGATATTCAGTTGATCAGAGAGAATAAATTCTTAGCAAGAAAATATATCTAGAATTTCAAAATTACAGTAAAATTACATAATAGTTATATGGTCAGTTATCCATCGGGTAGTGAGGACTTAGCATATATCCATTTGCAGTCCATTTGCAGAACCATTTGATCCTGGAGATGGAGACCAAAACAATTCTTCTCGTATTTTAATTTGGACCATAAATAAGCATTGAAGCTAAAACATTTTCAAAAACAATCTTGTCTAGACGTTTTTACGTGATGTGCATGTAAACAACAATCAGATAAATGGACAAATAGAGGCCAGAAATCATAGAGAAATTTTCAAAATCATGTCTTAAACATAAGCTTGAGTAATAAGTTTCAAAGAAATTCAGGTAAAAGTCTAGTTTACGATACCGGGTGTTGGTGTGGTTTTTTCGTGTCTTAAAACATGGCCATTTTCGAACTATTTTCAGAAACCCGAAGCAGAAGTTGCCGTGGGAAATAAAGACTTCGGTCCTTCGGACTCAAAATTTGAATTGGGAAAAATTGTTTTAAAAGTTACCAACATATACATCCTGGAGCTGAGCAGACCTCACTTAACCTAACCTACAGCTAATCGGAATAAACTCTTCGGTCCTTTGGACCTCATTAGGATGAAATTTTTTTCGAAGGCTAATTAATGGGAACAAACAGTTCGGTCCTTCGGACCTCACAATTTGAAAGCGGAAAATTATAAAATATATGTAATTTGGCTTACCTACATCTTTTCTTATATCCCTCTCGCATTTTCACAACAAAACTAAAATCACACAAATCAGCCTGTAATTTTTCCGGACCTCCACCGCCATGTTGACAAAACAATTCTGGAACACGTGGATTAACATGACGCCATGATTCCTTGCCCAATATCGTAAGCCGGAAGCGGTAAAACACCCGTCACCGATGTATCCTTACGAATCATCCTATTGAGGGGTACCATATTCTAGACTCTAGCCGAAATTCATTCAGCCGTTCAAAAGTTATTAGGTTTCGGAACATACACCTACCGAGATACGATAGGACAAACATAAACGTTTGATTACTCTTCCCTTAAGAAAATAGGCGAAAAATATTATAAATATCACACGCAAGTAATGCGTACATTGTATAAATCTTAGCACTAAACTTCTACTAATGTTTATAACATATTTAATATACTATATTTCTGCAAGATTCGCCAGTCTTCTTCAGGTATGATTTAGTTCTCGTCCATTGAAACCAATAATAACATAACAAAGCAAAAAACATAAGAAATTCATTGTTATGTTGTTTACTGGCCTCAACGGATGAGGACTAAATTATACCTGAAAAAGGCTTGAGAATCTTACAGCCGAAATATAGTATATTTAATTTTACATATTAAAAACATTAATAGAAGAACTTTGGTGCTAAGATTTATACAGGCTAAATATTTTGGTATTTTGTTAAGATTGAAAATATATGTTTTACCAGTAGAGCATAAAAGCAGCCTTTTTTTTTGAAATTCTAGAGAATTCTGGAAAGGGTTTTGTTTAAGAATGCGTGCAAAGAAATCTGAACAGAGCTTTCAAAATTTGTTGGTACTTAATTCGTAATTGAATTAAGCGTTTAATGGCTTCTTATTTACATTTTTTTTTTAGATTCCACAGATAAAAAAACTCACTTCAGGCATAGCTTCATGTTACGTGAAAATGTAAACCTCATTTGCTATAAGTAAACTGTTTCTGGAAAAGCAGTCATCTGCATCTGATAAGTGAGAAGGTATTGTAGTTGGAGCACCTTCCTCTGGGATTCTCTGAAAACAAAGAAAACAAATTTTAAGCTAACAGCCTGCTCTATCGATCCTAGTAGCTGAAAATCATGGTAACGGAAGCACGCAGTCAACACTCTGGTTCCTCAGCTTTCTACCACCAAGATTCGTGCTCGAGATTTGCATCTCGTTAACTTTTTCGGAAAATATGTTTTGAGGACGCTCCTTTTGTTATCCTTTGCTTAAGAGTAAATAGCAATTCTTTTCTGAAGGAAAATATGGATTCAGCGATAATGATTCCCCTGTCTATTTTGTTCCTGCAGTGTCAGCAAGTGAACTACTTTGTAAATTGTTCTTCATCTCTGAAAAGCACTTTCTTAGTCTTAATTGCTTTCCACATCCGTGATTTGCAACATGTGTACAGAAATGATTTTTCAGTTTCTATTTTGAAGTTAATAAAATTGCAGTACGAAATGGCTGCATTTTGCATCCAAAATCTTACAAGAAACACTAAACTTAGTGAACTACGTAAATTTAAAAGATTAAATTGGGTTAACCTGAATAGCGCAAATTCTATTTAAGGTAAAATATTTTTAAACAGAGAAAGAGAAACCTAAAGTTCAGATTCCCTCTACTGTTTACTTATTTCCTTTTATTAAGTAAAATTTCTCCTCTACAAATAAAAACAAATTTAAGAACATATAAATGAAGTGGATGAAGAAGTGGTAGCTTATTTTGTTTTTGATGGAAATTCGAATGATCAATTTCTGCATAATTGTAAATACAGGCAGAGATTGATATAGAAAGTCTCTTTGATTCACGTTTTACTATGTATTTTGTCTGTTTACAGATTGATATACTTTAGCTACTGGAATTGTTACATTTTGGACAACATAAAAGAAAGAAAATATCAGTTTTTTTTCTGTTTCTTTAAAAAAGAACAAAAAAAAACACAGATGGTCAATAGTCCTCTGAAAGCAAACATTTCGTATATATATATATATTTTGTTATTAATTTGTTTTGGATGTAATGTTTACCTTGGCTTTTGTTTTCTTTTTTTTTAGTACCAGATGCTCCCGCTGACATCAAGGCATTGCCCACGGCGGCCACTAGTCTGCTCGTGGTGTGGAAACCGCCGAGTAACCGCAACGGAGCCGTAACGAAATATTCTGTCTACATGCGCTCCGTGGACCATGGCAAAGAGGTAAGGAGACAGTTGACAGACAAAAGAACGATGTGGATACAGTGAGATGAAAGAACTGATGATTTATATGGCTCACTAAATACCATGGCATAGATATATAAACAGTAATACTTACAAACATATAGATAAAACTATATCTTGTAAATACAAAACTATATCTTGTAAATACATATCTACTGTATTTTAATGTCTTCGAATTTAGATATATGTTATTCGTAAAGCTAGCAAATGAAACCATATTGTTATGCTTCTACAAACTTAAATTTAAATATATTCAAAAAATACATCTAATCATAATATATAAGATCTTTATATCGAATTACAGAAATGTTAAATAGTAACTTTATTAATACTTTCACATATAACTATGTTAATTTATTACATCCACAACTGCATCAAAGTTTTAACAGAAATCATATACTTTATTTTTGTTGTTTTGTCTTTTTTTTTTTTTTTTGATTGGATGACCTGTTAAGGGGGCTCATACCATCCCTCCCCCCCTTTCAAAAAATGCAATATCCTCCTCTGCTTCTTCAAACGTCAACAGAAACCTATTCAAAAATATATGAAATCTTTATACCGAATCAATACATAAATTTAAACTTTTATAAGTATATGCTCAAATATATCATAACATTTATCAAGTCAATGCATAATGTTACTATTCTGCAACTTTAAAAAATTCAATTAGCGAATTTACACGAAATTCTCGACTTCATCTTTTACAAGTGTGGAAAAACTAAAACAAAAAAATTGCTGAAGTAATTTTAAGTCTAGGAGGTTGAAAAGTTGTAGGTTTTTTTTTTTTTTTTTTTTTTTAAATCGTGACACCAATACAAGAAAAGGTCTTTGTATATTCGTATCGACAAGTAGCAAGTTAACATCGCCTGAAATTTAAAATGGGTTAGAAAACTATTAGGAATATTGCTAGACATGTAGACAGTAATTCACTATGCTGCATCACTAAGCGTTTATGCTTTCACTAGTTTTTTCTCAGCGGTAATTTTTCACGAAGAAAGTTTTGCAAATGCAAGAGGTAGATCGGTCCCTTGTCATAATACGCATATAAAGTTTCAAAAAGATTAATCTACTGCTTCGTTGAGTGTTGGAATCACAGCGACAAAAGTAAGAACAGCATACATATACAATCACAAAAAGACTGACATTTATAAGTCTAACTCTGGTGTAGGATGGGTTAATGAAATGAATAGTAATGGAGATATAGGAAACTTTTTTCTATGCTATGTAAATATAAGCAATAACGGAGTATTAAATGTTGTATCAAGATTGGAGTAGGATTTGTGAATAACATTATTTAAATCTATATTATTCAAGTTGCATAAATCCAATTCGAGTATTTTAATCATAGTAAATAACGCGTAAATTAATGGATTAATAAGAGGAATAATATGCATTGTTGATATATCGATGGGAACGAATTATTTTAATGTTTTTGCGGAGGAGTTTTGTCTCCTTCACGCGCTAATTTCTCGTTTAGGACCGAAAAAATTTCAAATATATAATTTGCATGGTATCTTGTCGGAAAATACTTCCAAGTTTCAAGGTGGTGTCTCCAGCGATTCGAAAGTTATTATGAGACATCTAGACACTGATTGATATTTTTATAAGCCGGCAACAGCAGATGAAGAAAAAAAATTGCCTAAAAAAATGCATTTCGATGAAGAATGGAACTCACATACCGTGATACGTTTTACATTTTAGCGACCGCGTAAGGAGAGTCTACTATGGTTCCTTTGTTTGTGTATATGTGTGTTCTCATGCGTACATATGTACGTGGGTGGGTGTGTATGTGTAGCGCACTCCATAGCCCAAACCTGGAGTCGGTGCTCAAGAGTTGTACCTCAATAATGAATCGACTATGCTGAGTACAAATATGACACCCTCGCCTCAGTGCGGTCACTCCGGTTCAAGGTCGCCACTGCCCACTTTCTGAATTTTACGAAAGGTGTAAAACGGGTCCTAGACATACTTAATAATCTCAATGGGGACATCGTTTGTATTTCTCCTTGATCCCTAATTATAACGGCTTGAGTGTTGCGCATCAGTCAATAGTAGTGTCAAGAGTGGTATGGGAACGCTTGATTTTGTGCTTACTGTAAAACTGTGAATTGATTTGCTCAATATTTTATCTAGTGATTTGTAGGTATTTCTCCAATCGAAATTATTCAAAATGATTTTACCTGACAAAGAATTGAAATCTGTAAATTCTTTACGCAAAACCTCATAACTTTATTATAGCTCTCATTTTCTGGTAAATCTGATTTCATGTGGAACCGTATTACCAGTTTTTACAAGATTCTCCTGCTTCTCTGTTATGCCTTTTGTTCTCCATTCATCTGAATGTCGAAATTTCTGGAAGCCTTGTTCCGTTTTATTAAAGGACTGGAAAATCTGTTTATTCGGATGAGAGGTTTTATTGCTTTCTCTGAATTTATTATTCGAAAGTTTTCCGAACATGGAACATGAAAAGTTAACATCTTTTGAATATTTTCTCCTGATTGCAAAGGAAAGCGGACTTTGCCGATTGTTGAACCTGGAAATATGATAATCTTGACTTTTATGTTAGCTTTAAAAATTTGAAGTTATTAGCCAGTTACAAAAATGTCGTCTGTAGATTTTCGTGAATTTGTTATATATGTATGTAGTTAATAAAGGATTCAGATTTAAAAAAAAAAAAAAAAATGGTTATTTCTCAAAGAGCTAAAAGCCTACTTCCTTGGAAAGTTTGTTTTTCTTTTTCTTTTTTAAAATCATGAATCGAATACAATTTTAAAAGTTTCATTGGTTATTAAATTGTAATATCTGATAGCAGACAATATTTTCAATTTCTTATTTGTTGACAATACATTAAATCAGAAAATACTTCAGTTGACTAAATGCAATTAATTTTAATCATATCAAGCCATGCGATGACAACTAAACATTATTATAAGATATCTAATAGAAATTGAATGTTCAATTAAAACTATTGCTTTTGTTTCATAGGAATTTTTTCACATTCATGTGCAAATTTCCCGACAAGGTTACACACGAAAAAAAAGTCTTTAAATACGAATACATTACCCGTAAATGTGCCTAAATACCTTCAAAATGATCCAAACACTGGTTAAAAATATAATAGAGAGAGAAGTATGCATCACGGAAGCACCCACACCCAGACATTCCCACACTGATCTTTCTGAGCTGAATCTCAATTGCCTTAGGAAAGTAGACTAAAGACAAGCATATACTGAAAACTATTTGAAGCACTGATTATGTTTTGAATATAACATTAAACTAATCTACATATTTAATAGAAAATCACATGCTAATCTTAAATTTTCAGTTAAATCATTTCACAATATAATCTGTGTTTTTGGACTGTAGAGATTAATATGCAAATTACCTTAACATTATAATGTGAAAAAAAAAAAGCTTTAAAATTATATTACATATCAACATTTAAATTATTTTTATAAAATTTTTAATTAAAGTTTATTTTTTTTGTGTGTTTACTTGACTGTTTTGTAATTACATTAACTATATTGATGTTAAAAAATATCCATTAGGGGAGGGGCAACTGTTGATATTCATTTTCTAAGGAAACAAGTATTCCGCCTTGTGGTTGAAACATTTGGCATGGAATATTCCATGCATGTTGGCAATCAGACATCAGCGCACCTGGTGTCGAGAAAGGAAGCTTGAAGTTGAATCGTAATTGTACCATTTTTAGTTGAAGTTGCTTAAGTAAATTGGATAATTGCTTAACAGCAAGTCTCATATACTCATAAATATAATATTCGAACATATATTTAAATTCGAAAACATTAGATATAAATATATATAGGGTAACTCAAAAAATTCCCTCTACAAAATTTAAAGGTTGGACAGGAATACAAAAACAAACCGTATCTATAGTGGAACGTATGTCCGCAAACGCCACCCGAATGTGCTAGAAATTACACTAAAATTCGGAAATAAAAGACAAACAAGTAAGGTAGACAGGTTTATTAGCCCTATGTTTACAATACGACAGTAAGGCGCACACTTACAGGTTCATAGTAGGTTTCTGTGGAATGATCCAGTTTCACGCAATCTCTGGTGCAAATGCCAAACATTTGATGATAAGGCATACATCTGTTGGGAACTGTTCACAATGCAATTGTATAGCGGCTCCTCCGTTTCCGTTCGCTGCCCATAGGCTAGGTTCACATCTGCCCTCTTAGCATTAGTGAAGCGATGCATCCTACTCGTACAAAGTCAACTCACATTGCCCGACTAATGTGCTGCCAACACATTTGAGTGATATTTGAGTGACATACGTTCCACTATGAATACGGTTTGTTTTGTATTTCTGAATTACCTTTACAGTTTGTACAAGGAATTTTGAAACACCCTGTATATTTATATCTAATGTTTTCGAATTTTGATATATTACTATATACTCGTTAAGTTATTAATGCTATCACATGCTATCGTTATGCAGACATGTTGTCTATCTTACTTGTCATGCTGTATTCCATTGATTCTGGCAATCTGATAGCAGCGCACTGGTGTCGAGAAAGGAAATTAAATCTACTCGTAGCTGTACCTTTTTAGTTAAACCTGTAGTCTAACTGATGTAAATTGATATTCACGGGCAGACGACAAGCATTTAAGTATTCACATTACTGTTAGTAAGTATCTGGCTTTACAATAAGTAACGTAGATATTAAGGTAGGCTGACTCTTTTCTCTTGGATGCTTTTAGAAAAAGGAGACATTATTAGGCAAAATCTTTATAGAATTCCGGCCTAGAAATCTGAAACTGCCGATCAAATGTTAATATCGCAAACGTTTGAAGAATAAAATTTTTAAAAAATCAAAAATTGTTGAAAATGTAAATTTTTAATTAATTACATCAAAAAACTTTTTGAAGGGATTCTGATGCATAAATAAATTACTTTTAAGAGAGAACAATGTTTATTTCCGTAATTTGAAAGTATATAATAAAGTACGAAGACAAAATCTGCGCAGTGAATTATGAAAAGAGCCATAAAAGTAGGTTGAAAACAAAAAGTAGGCCCTAGAACCTGACAAGCGGTTAAAAAAAATAAATAAAGAAAGAAAACAAAAAGAAGTTTACTTTCCTTACATTGGCGACCTTAAAATTGCTTTTATTAGCGACCCCAGTGGGAGGAATTATTAGAATTCCTGTATGGGTGTGTGGTAACGCCCTTCACAGCCCAAACCGGAAGTCGGAGCTCTCTGGGTCGTAACTCATTGGATTCCCCATAAGTTGGAGGCTTGTTAAAAATCCGACTTCCGGTCTATGCACTTCGATTTCAAGTTACCATTGACCGAATGAGGGAATTAGTAGTAATTGGACAAAATTAGGGTCTATTTATACTGTGCTGAGAATGAATAAGATAAACCTCGATTTAATGGGGTCACTTCCGGCTCGAGGTGATCCCTGGTCACTTACTCAAGAGACGACCGAATGGTGCATAAACGGCTATCTCCACATATCTAAATGAACTCAATGCGGGTATCTCTTGAAATTGTATTTCAACCTTGTAATACAACGGGTTGAATAAATGAGTTCTGCGCGCGAATCAATAGTAGTCACTCTTAACAGCGCAAACTTTTCATTGACTGCAAATTGGAAACGGTGAATTGATTTGTTTGTTTAGTTTAAATTAATTCACAAATCGGAAACACACTGTGTTGCATGTCCTTAAATGCGAAGCTTCAAAAAGATCTATCCGGCAATTTAGAACTATTAATGAAATGTATTTTCACGTAAATGCTCAAATACATTACGGACTTAAAAAAACCACATCATGAATTTCGAAGTTGTATTTCTTTCTTATGGCGTTACTTAAGGAAATGATTTCTTGAAAATTAAATGAGAGACGAAAAATGAGTCCATTTCTTAAAAATTGTAGAGATATGTAATTATTAAGGACTATCACCTGCTTCTTCATTTGCAAGTAATATATAGATAGATTACGTGTCTACATTAGATCGTTGAAGTTGGCACAAAGTCAAGGGAGATTTTTTTTTTCCTTTCTCTTTGTCAAGCTGCTGAATCAGAGCTCTCGATTCTCTGGGTTTTTTTTTTGGTTTTTTTTTTTTAAGGTTGTATTTTTTTATGCTTAAAAGGTTTTCACCTTTTATTTCTTTTATTCTTTTTATAAAATTCTGCATGTAAACGTTTGTACGTGTTACGTTCTCATTAACAGGAAGTCCCGTCCTTCAACAGCAAATCTCCATTTTCTGAAGGTCTTTTTTTTTATTTATAAGAATTTTCGGCTTTAACTGTTCAAGCGTCCGCACTTCTTGTTTGTTTGTTTTTCAATTTGTCCACTGCTTTTGCTGTTTTAGCTTCTTTAATAACGCAGAAACGTGTTAAATTGAAACAAAGAAGAGAAGAACAGAGAGAAAAAAAAACAGCCAACGCTGATCGATTGTGTTGGACACTTTCATACCATTCATCTTTTTATTGTGGCTCGTAAACCAAGAATTTGCTGAAGTGAGAGCGGTTGAATGTTTAAGAACGCCCGAACAATGTGCACCGTAGCACAGGAACGCTGAAAAAGTTTCTGAACACTCCTATCTCGCTGATGTATGCAGTGATTGTAAGATTATGGAGAACTTTATTGCTGTCGGAGCAGTTATTGGCGCTGCAGAGGTAAATAGGTTAGAGGAAAAACGCCCAGACAAAAAAAGAGAGAAAAAACAAGTGCATGGAATCTTTTTTTTTTTTCTGTTGTAATTATCCACGATTGAATTTAAAGACAACGTACAAAAGGGTTGAGACCTTTCTCCATTTTTTTTTCTCTGAGCCGAAGGCGCCATTGATGGCTTAGTGGGGTTTTTTTTTACATTCTTTTCGTTGTAGTCTGCGTTTCCTAAGAAATTAGTGGGAAGAAGGAAGAGCAACACATAAAATGTCTAAATTAAAAGCAGACGACTCAAGAATGAAAAAGATTATCGATTTCAAGAAGTATTGATCCCAAGTTTTGAAGTTTTAATTTTCTTTTCGATAAAATTCCAGGAACTCCTGACATTCTTTTAAAACTTAAGCTAAATCCATAAGAATCAGGTATTGATTTTATAGGAGGAAAAAAGATATTAGTAAACTTGAAAGTTTCAAAGTGTAATACCTGGCGATTCATAAATGTAGGGAATTATTTGACTAGCTTATTACTGTTATCCTTGTGACTAAAAAAAGTTTGTATCAACCTGTCTGCGATTCCGAATACATTTATGTTTATTTTAAGGACCCACTTTTGTATATTGGACTCGAGTTTGATTGTCCTTCCAGGTCCCCCGATCTGAACTCATTAGATATTTGACCCTAAGGCAAATGAAATATCACGTGTCTAGATCATTGTGCTAACACGAGATGCAGTTTATCGGATCCTGAATAGTACACCCCTCATAAATACAGAATAAAAGACAGTCATGAAAGCCCACGGCGGACAAGGCACCGAATTCACATCGAAGATAACCGACGAAGATAACATTTTCAGATTCTATTCTAAATAATCTTAAACTAATAAGAAATAATTAAAGAACATTTATTCAGATGTAACGAGTACAGAAATACTGTATAACTTCAAGAAGAATACTTATACTCGTCCTCGTATTTTTAAAGTTTTATAAATATTTTTAAAACTGTACGCATCTAAGCAGATTAAAAATAAGAAAGATGTTTTTTGAAAGTGTTTTAAACTTAAAATGTTAATACCAAATAGATTTTAGATTGATTAGCTTAAATTTGTATTGCTTCAATTTTCGTGATATAGTTGATATGGCCAAGTCACCTGACTTTCAAAAGTAGTGTTTAGGGGCCACCATGACCAAACTTTGTTTTTTTTTTATCTTTAATTTTTGAAATGAATGAAAAAAAAAAGTGAGGGAGAAAGGATAAACACATTTTAGTGTTCTATAAATTCCGAATACATGTAATTTCCATTTAATTTCCAGAAATCAGTAATTTTTAAGCCGTTATTGTAGCACCAATTCGTCCCACAGTTTATTGCAATATATTAAAAAAAAAAAAAAAAATCTGCCAAACAACTTTTTCTATTCAGCAACTTTCCCTTCTACGTATTACACTGATTCAGTAATTCACCAAATTGAGAGTTCTGTGGAATCGATGAACAAAATTTTAATTCAAACACAATATATTGGCATTGTTGCTATAAATAAGATTAAATGTGGATCTGTGCCATTACATGGATGTCTAGTATTGGTATTTGGAATCGTTGCTAATGTCTATCCATTGAAACCTAAAGGTAAAAATAGCAAATCACTGCAGTTTTACCTTTATATCTTAAGTAAATTACATACTTTTTTTTCAGTAGTTATCTTTTATGTATTTTAAATATTTTTTTTTCTTTTCACCAAAGCAATAATTTATCAAAATAAATAATTTATTGTATATTTTCCAAGGAAAATACACTATTGCATTCTCCCCTACATGAGCAGATGACCCCGCGACCTTGTGGATAAGCGCCAATCTGGGGACATAGATCACGAATATATATGCTATTCAAATTCTTCATCTCACGATTAAATATACGATATAATTATAAATATAATAGAATTTAAATGACATATATATTCGTGATCTCTGACCTCTGATCAGCGTTAATCACAAGGTCCCTGGGTCATCTGTTCAGGTCATCTGGTCAAATATATATATATATATTATATATAATTTTCACGTTTTGACGATTTTTCTTAATTTTCAAAACCTTAAGTCACATTGTTTTTAGACTATATGCCACAAACTTTTTAGCTTTTAGGAATCGGGTGAATTACAAATAAGCATCAAAAAATTCGAAATCAAAAGATTCGAGTTTATAGGGGGCGGGCCTTAGAAGTGGACATAACCTCAAAGTTGTAATGGGGATAACTGCCGTAAATTTGGAGCTTTTGAGCTAAAACTTTTTATGGATGCTAGATACCCTTAAGGACTCAGCTGGTATTGTAATTCAGTCAAAAATCTCAGTGGCAAATCTTTCGTGGCAAAAATCTCAGTGACTTAGTAGAAAAATAGTGCCACTATTAAGGCACCATCTCATTATCTTCCAAAAAAAGTTTGTTTTTTACGCACAAGCTTTGTAAGCTTTTTTCCTAATCGACCTACTTATAAATTAAAGTCATTATTTCTCTTTAGGTTACCAATATTTTTAATTCTAACTATTTTTAATTAAAAAAAAATAATAATGCTCGTATAATTTTAGGTTTTTTCTTTCTGTTGTTAATGAATCATTGCTTTCATCTAATCATTGCTTTAAAACAAGAATCACATCTATTTAAATAAATTATTTATTTTTATAAATTAGTAGCAAAATCCCCCTTCTTCGTACGTGTTACAATGATGTGGATGAGAAAGAAATTGAAATTGTAAGATCACTTCGAAATGGCAAGGGAAGGCATTGCAGACTGCTTAGCTCAGATGTATTGTGGGTTGGCGCCACACACTACATTGTCATTCACCCCCCCCCCCGCCCTAAATTAAAAAAGATTATTTTTATATTTTTTACATTGTCTACACCATGGAACCTACCCACAAGCCAACTTTCAAGTTTGTATCATGTTGGGAAGTATGCTAAACATTTTAAACAGATAAACACACATCCACAAATTTCCCTTTATATTATAGATTGCTTTGAAAAGAAAGAAATCACAAAAACAGCTGATTTATTTATATAATAAAAGTACATAATCTATTTATTGATGCTAGTTGAGACGCGCATGTAAAGTAAAAAAACATTTCATTTATTCAAAAAAAAAAGTTACATCAAGTAAACTCAAACTAGGTCTGCCTTTCTGATTCATTTTTGTCGAGGGGGCAGGCTAGGACTGACGATCCAGCAGAATGGTGAAACAGCTGTACCCTAGTCCTCCTCATAAAGGTGAGTCTGAAAAGGCAATTGTTTGTTTGTTTATTCATTTCAAACTAAATTAAAGTTTAAATAATAAAAAAATACATGCAAAATTGAAATCCATTTATAACAGTCGGAAATTTGTTACCTGGCAATGCACGTGCAAAATTCCATTGTTGTGATCAGCGTCAACAATACTCCTGTTGTCAGGGTATGCGCATGCGAATTGTTGGCGGACGTAAGCACGCACGCGAGCACACAATTTTTTTAATAATATAGATTGGAGTAAGAAACAGACTACTTGGGATTCTGGTGTCTCCCCTTTAAATAAATAAATTGCATCCATCCACCTGTTAAATGTCGCTACTAAAAACAAAATTACACGAAAAATATTACAAATTTGGTTCTTAATTACTTTGAAATTTATAGCATAATAATTAAAAATCTTTATTAAAAATAACGAATAATAAACAATTTTTTTCTAATCACTTAAAACTTTAAACATTGGTTGCTATTAAGTAGAATAAAATAATCATTCTAAATTTCAATGGTACTGCTTCAAAAATGTATCATTAATTTGCTTAATGATGGAATTATGGTTAATCTTTTAATCCTTTAATCAAGAGAAATTTTACCAGTTTCAGCATCTAATGATAATAAATTATTAAAGTACTTACTATTATATTATTAAAGTAACTTTGATGGACATTATTATTTAGGTAAACCGTGTATTATTAGCAGAACGAAATTGAATATCAAATTTAAGCTTTTTTTCTTTTTGCTACACCTGTTTCTTGGGGAATGTTTCTTAAGTTTTTTTTCCTCTCTTTTGTTTCAGGATACAGTGAAGCAAACAGTCCCCCAGAGTACAACATTTCACGAAGTCTCTGGCCTGAAGAAGAATCGTCGCTACGAATTATGGGTAACGGCTTCCACCTCAGTAGGAGAAGGGCAAAGCACTCACGTAGTGTCGGTGACACTTTCGGGGCCCCCAGGTAAGAAAATACACCTGCGAAATAGGAATGGAAATTCACAAAGAGAATTTCATTTGAATGTCAATAGAGCCACATCTAGTGGAGTTACGATTGTTGAAAGAGAAAAGTTCACAATTTATTATGCGGTATTTTTAGCTACTAAAATATGAATTTTCATTGAACTTAACCATTTATGCGGTAGCTGCGTTTATTTTATTTCAAACACAAATTTACTAATAAATTGACTAAACTTTTGAATCTAAAAGAAAGATGTATTTATTTATTTGTTTATTTATTTAACAGCTAGAATATATTAAAATGATATCTATCTTTAAAATGATTGGTACCATGATTTCTTGGCAATTAAGAGAAATGTTTATTGAAAAAAAATCAATTTTAGTTCATATAATTTAGAATACCTAACAGTTTACTTATAGGAACTTGTATAATCTTAAAAGAAATATTGAAATTTTCAGATTTTTAACGTAATTTTTAGTTACTAAAAATGTATTTAATAAAATATTCTCAACTAAATGAGAAATCATAACACCATGTCTGATACAATTGATTTTTTGCTCAGCTGATACAGCGTCATTACTGTTCAGCGCCACCTGGCATTGAGAGTTCATACTTCAGTAATGAAGCATGTTCGATCACTAAGTTCGATCCATTAAAAAAAAGAATAGTAGCATGAATTTAATTTCAGTTCTTACAATATTGGGTTGGCCAAAAGTTCGTTCGGTTTTAAATAAAAATTAAAGGCACATTTTTTATTTTCAACAATACTTTCATTGTACAAAGTCGTCAACGATTTGTTTCATTACCTTCTGCCATCTTTCAGGCAACTTCATAATTCCATCTTCCCAAAACTTTTATTCATTTTTGAGCAAAAAAAATGCTCCAAGTACTTTCGGTATCATCCAGGGAATTGAATTTTTTCATGGAGAGAATTTTGTAAAGACGGAAATAAATGGAAATCCGAAGGTGCAATGTCTGCTGAATACGGTAGATGAATCAAAACTTCCCAGCCAAGCTATAACAGTTTTTGCCTGGTCATCAAAGAAACATGCAGTCTTGCGTGCTTATTTTCTTCCATCTTCAATATTAAATTGCCGACACAAATCAGTATTTTGTTTAATCAGTTTTGATCAGTTTTTTGTTTAAATGCATGTTGATATGACAGCTGTCACAATACAATCTAATAATAAGGTGTTGAATGACGTTAAAGACACACTAGAGCGAACTTGCGTAAAAAATCCGAACGAACTTTTTGGCCAACAATACAATCCCAAAATAAGACGCTGTTACTGATTTCTTTATAAAAAATGAAGAAATAAACTTTACAATATACCAGATTTTAATAAAACTTATAAATTAAGATCAAATTCTAGAGGAAACCTACAACTTGAGAATAACACAAGCTATAAACCGAGTTCTCAACGGTTAAGAGAACTTGGCAAGACCTTTTTAACGCGGTATAGATCATGTATCTGGCATATGATGTTCCTGAGATAAGAATTTCTCGCGTCGAACGGACAAACAGAGCGGGTATATAAGGTTTCACTTGCTATGAGCTACACTTTATGTCGAAACATAAAAGAGATGACCATCCAAAATCCTGCTCAGCACCATCCAATTCCCACCCGTCTAAAACCGTGCTAAGACTGTGATGCCCAAAGTACCTTCTTTAAAATCCTCTTGGTTTGAGTAATCCCTTCAATGTTTTTGGGAAGAAAATCACCTGGCGAAATCTTCTACAATCTTCCCTTGATTTCTGCTCTCTTTACGGCTATCTCTCATCGTGTGGACGCCAGGAAATATCGCCACTGTATCCTATGTAGTTCAGGTTTCTAGACTTTGCACTAGAAGAAGTTTCTATAATACATGACGAAAAATTGAGACTTTGCTGCGTTTGTTTTATTTTCATTATAATCTCGTTTATTACGCATCGCCCATCCTAAAATAATTTGGAGACATCATAAGTGCCTCAAGTTTCAAGTGCCTTAAGGTTCTCGGGAAGGTTATAGATATATCAAATGATACAATGAAATAATATGAAGTTCCTAAAAGAAGTCTAATTAACCTAAATCTTGCATTCTTTTTAAAAGTTAGATTACCGCTTGTCTCAAATGTGCAAAATTTCAAGAAGGTTCATTCAGCAATTCAAAAGTTATTAGAAGACCATGCACCTGCCTATGCACAGCTTTCACGAATCCTTACTTTCAGCTAATAATGGGATTGCATGTATTATTATTAAATGTTATTGTCTTTAATTGATTAAGAATATTCTTAATGTTATTTCCTTGTAAATAAGCTGTTTATACCTCATTGTTTATATCTCATTTGTTTATACCAAAAATTCACTTTTTGTTGATTGCTTGTAATCCGATGTGATAGCTGTTTTCCAATCGTTGTTGATTGGTTTTTGTAATTGATCTTCATTCACTTCTTTCTCCTGAATTGATTTGTTGTATAGTGCTTCTCAAAACTCATTTCAAATACGGAATTGGCCTTGAGAAAAGAGGATTCGTTTCTTTTACATGGTTAAGTCGGATCTGTTTGAATTTCTTGAATCAATAGAAATTCTTAACGTTTGGGGGCATTTTAATAAAGAAAAATATGTAATATAGCGAGAGTCCGTTTGCATACGAGACGGATGAATAGCAATATATTCAGTATTTAACTATATTACGACTATTATTTAAATTGAGAGACCGATGAATGATTAGCGAACTCAAAGCGAAGAGATAATGAAGCCGAAGAAGAGGAATAATGATATGTAGAGACGGAAGGAAGAAGACAAGAAAAATAAGAAGAATCAGAAAGAAAGAAAAAAAAATTAGAATTCTGTAGACATCGACCGTATATCCAGAGGCAAACGCCTAGATTAATAAAATGAACTGTCGGCACCGGGATGAATTCGGCATGAAAAATCGAGCATATTTGGCTGCAGGAGGGACGCCATTTTTCTTCATTAGAGACGAGATTTCGCGAGAATTCTCGATAGATTGGTTTCGCGCTTCTACGGGGCAGAATCCGATGGATATCAAACGGAAACACTTTATTGATTAGAAACCAAAACAGATGGCGAGTTCTCAGAAAAGCCGAAAGCCTGAATCTTATCTTGTTCTTCCTGTAATTTTCTTGAATACAGCAGAAAATCGAACAAAAATATAGATTGAAGACGACTTTTGGGAACTTCAGTTTTTGTCTTTCCCATGGTTTAGCTTAAACGTGCCATACAATAAAATACTCTAATTGCAAAAACAGTTTTTAACTTTTAAAGTTTACTGTTGTCAGCGAAAGAATCTGTTTGTAAAAATTGCAGAACATTTTGTCGGTAAAAGGTTTTGGTAGTCTGCGGAAACTTAGAGAAAAAGTAATTGCTAAATAGTGGACATATATGGAATTACATATATTCATTAATGAGCTTAAAGGAAATTACATCGACAGGAAATTAGTATGGATGGAAACAATATGATGGAATTTAATCTACTGTAGAACTCTTGGAACGCCTTAGGGAAAAGTAGTGTTATACTGAAAGAAACAATGCAACTCTGATTGAAAAGAAAACTATTTGACGACTATATATTACTAGGAACGGAGATATCAACTTTGACCAGTAAAGAATTGAGAGATTGAATTAAGAGATCCACCGGGAAGTATTGAAAGATGTATTTTTGGAATTACAAGACGATACCACAAATGTGCAAACGTGAGAGAATAAATGCTTCCTGGACATTTATTCAGTGCTTCAAACATTATTAAGGACAAATACCTAGACACAAACGCGTTGATTTCGTGCATCTAACTTTTAGAAAGATAGGCTAAAAAAAAAATCATTAGGCCTATATTGAACGAATTCCTTGAAGATATTATGTTATATTGTAGAATCGAAAGATCGAATTTTTTAAGAAGTAAATTAAAATTAGTAAATTTGTTTAATGCACGTTCTTCTTTTACTTATCAAATTTAGTCCTCTGCAATATGTAAATGTTAAAAGAAAGCAATTAAGTTTTTGTACAAGAATTGTCTATAAAATTCAAATATTTCCTGCGTGTTAGGTTCAACCTTTCCTAGATCACAACATCATATCTTCCGATATTTTGAAACTGAAAAACTACAGCAGTTAAACGCTAGATATGGTTGTTCTTGCAGACTACTTTATAAAGCAAGATATGATTGAAAGTTAGACCGAAGAATGGTTCTATTATACGGAAAACGTATCTTAATGCAATCAAATGGTTAGCTCTAAGCGTAATCTACTAAACAGTATTTTAGTAGATTTGTATTAAAAACTTAGCTTTGTATTAAACCAGAAATGTTCATTTAACAACAAGTTTAACGTGCGAAAATAATATTAACAATATAATAAAAAACATACATAAATAAGGAATCACTGATCTGTTTTTAGAATTTCCGTTTGCGGGAACCCAGAACAGCTGTTTCAGGAAATGTTCATATTTACCTATGAGGTAATTGCAATCTCCAAAGTGCAGGATTCGTTAGTTAGGATTCTGATTATCATATGATAACATTTGTATTTCTTCTTTTTTATCATTGTTAATAATGTAAAGAGCTAAAGGCACTTCTCCGTCTTCCGTTATATTTCCGTAACGTAATTGCATTAGTGACATAGTTACGCATTCAGGGTCATCAGAATTGAGTCTCGTAAGACGTAACGGAGATCTTGAAATCGACGAACATAGGCGTTATACTTATATAACATATATGTTCGTCGATTTGAAGATCTCCGTTTCGTCTTACGAGGCTCAATTCTGGTGACCCTGAATACGTAACTACGTCACTAATGCAATTACGTTACGGAAACATAACGGAAGACGGAGAAGTGCGTTTAGCCCTTAAGTTTCCACTTGTTTATTTCATGCAGTAATGGAGTAAGATCTTGAACACTAAACTGAATAGTAACATTATTGTTCGAAGGTTGTCTTCCTTCGTTACTGTTGTACATTTCCTATAGATGTTCTCATGAAAAGCTAACAATTTAATATAAAATAATATAATTTCACTACTATCTCTTCAGTAAGTTCATTTTGTAAGTTCAGGCTTTAAATTCCGAAGCCATTACTTCATAGAAAAAGAAGTATTGTATCATAACCCTTTTAACTTTAAATCATTAAGTCGTCTGTTTAAAGATTAGAAACTTGCCTCCATAAGTCATTAATAGGATTTACAGTTGTTAATACATTTGAATGCAATTCTAAAGCAGGTTTCCAGGAAACTCTATAAGAAAGGAAGGTTCAGAATTTGTCTTGTTCAATCAATTAAATGAAACCCTAACATTATTAACAACATCACTTTACGTAAAAATTTACTTTGAAAATTATAAATTATGATTATTATAGCCGATAGTAGTGTTTACAGGAATTCTCATTAAATTGTATTAATTCATTTTTTTTTTTTGCTATAAGGTGATGCTTACTTTTCTTTAGGGAAGCTTTTCTTTTTGTGCAAGATGTTATTTGATTTCTAAGAAAATAAATAAGTCAATCCATATAAAACATCGAGGAAAAAAGCAGACAAAAAATGAAAATGTTTTTGATAGAAAAATATGGCCACCACCAAATAAAGGACAAACCAGCAAATGAAAAGCTAGGCTTGATTTACGTCTGAACTATCAACATTGGGATCTGAATTAGGAAAAGAGCTTGAGGAATAGGGAGAAGCACTTGTCTGTCTTTGTGGCAGCCGTTTTCCAGGTTCAAGGAAGCAGTTGCGTTGTTCTTGGTCCATTGCCAAATGACTTGAGTCTCAAGTGGCAAATGTGATGGACTCTTGGCTAAAAGAACAGGAGAGTTTTTGGCAAAGCTTCTGCAAGGAAACCCCAAGAAAAAAAACCAAAGTCTCATGTTATAAACAACGTAATCATAAATGGAGAAGGTAGTGGAAAAGTCTTGAAGAAGAAGAAAATATTATAGGAAAAAAAAAAGATTTTCTATCTCACTCCTACAAGATTAGTTTCTCATATCATATTATCGAAATAACATGTTTTCCTATAGAATTTTCTTTTTTTTATGATTCCTAATATTCTTTCTATATCATTGCAACGAACGATATTGATCTAGATGCTCCAAAACACAATATTGGTTTCTCTTGGGCAATTTTGCAACGAGTTTCTAGTAAATATTGTCTACAGATTTCTCCAACTATTTCTATTTTTATACAACAGTAGAAGGTCGATTGGCCATCAATTATTAGAATCATCCTGCTTCTCCATAAAAAATTACAGTATCTATTTTTGATGCTCTAATTTTTGCATCAAAAAAAATTATGTTAAAATATGACTCCTGCTGCTAAATACATTCGTTTCCATTTATTTATTTAAAGATATAATCTATGTAGCATAGAATTGTTTTAATTTATAATTACAGTAGCCGGGTATCGTCGCTTCACTCTGGAACCCTTATATATGTAACGTAAAAACTACTTTATTTATTTAAAAAAGTAATATCGAGATGGGAGGATATACCACTTCCCAGCCCGTTGTGGTCTTCTCCGCTTAACTCAGGTGTATTGCAGGTTGGTGCCACACACTTATGGTCATTTTACTCTCCCCCCCCCCCCCCCTCCCCAGAAAAATAAAACTTTTATGCTTTTTACATTGTCTACAGTATGGAACCTATCCATATGCGAAATTTCAAGTTTGTAGCATGTTGGGAAGTATGCTAAACATTTCGACTACAAACACACACACACAAACACACACCCACACATATTCACAAATTTGTCTTTTATATTATAAAGGAATTAAAAAATAATTTCCTAAATCAATTATTTTTTATAATACTTTGTAAAACAATCTTGCATTCAATAATTTACATTCTAGGCCTAATTACACATTGCATATGCTCAAATACTTTTCATTATCCATTCATTTAATCAACTCGGCCAGTCTTGGTCTCCTTTTTAATTGCAATAATCGACTTTCTACTACATTTTTGCTTTCTACTTAGAAAATCGTTGAATTCTAGTAAAAAATTCTAGAAAGTATTATGGCTAACTTTCTCTTGATTTGTAGATCGTAGCTCCATTTTGCTTCTAAATCTACCTTTCAGACCTTCTAAATCTACCATTTCAGCAACGCTAATGGCAATGTAGATTGCCAGTGAATGAAAATGTTTTAAAACTCGATGTGCCTTACCTCTTCCATATCGACTTCCATCAGACGGAAAATTTACACATGGCAGTAACCGTCATACCTACGTTTTATTTACGAAAATAAACATTGAATTATATGAAATCATTTATTCAAAGCATCGATTAGGCCTTTAATTAATTAAAACAGGGATACGTATTTCATTTTTTTCATCTTTTTGTTTTTATTTTGTTTTCAGTTTCATTTTTCTCTTTAAATCTCGTCCATCGACAATATGTTTTCGAGATTTCATACGGTATGCAGCTTCAGATTTTCAGGCCGGAATTCAGTTATGATTTTAGTTAATAATATAGCTTTATCTGGAAGCATCCACGAAAAGATAACGTTTGTTCGTGAAAATCAATTATATAGTCAGTAATTTCGAACAAAACGGATACAAATCGATTGAACTTATAGTTCTTGAATTCGTTACCAAGAGCACTGATGTCAGATGCCTCCTACGAAATGTCATGCCATCTCCTTTGAAAATAGGATGTATTCCATATTAAAGAATCAGAGGCAATCTCTCGTCCATCATGTCATGCCCTCCGATGGCGTATTGTTTGCCGACTGAAATGGCAAGTCTAAAACAGCATTTAGACTGTAAGATCTCTGAAGGTTGGAGCAGATATACTGTATTATAATTTGAGGATTGCTTATCATATGTCTGTTATTTCCCTGAGCACATGATTTCGGAGCTCAGTATTTTTAAATATAGTTTTTATAGTTTTAAGATATATTGTACACATATCGAAGTTATTTTTCAAAGTGTAATTGGAAGGAAAGAATAAAAAAAAATCCAGAAAATATAAAAAATACATTTATCTAGCAAAGTTTGGATGGAATTATTACACGAGGAAAGCTCAAAATATCTTATATTTGGTATAATTTGAGTACAATTACAGACTATAAAAAAAAATATAAAAATTTTGTACTTTTAGGATAAGTTATTGAATTTAGTTTTAGACTATTGTTTGTTTATTTAGAAAAAATGTTAATTAGAAAGTTTTGTCTGACTTAGGGTTATTCAAAAATCAACACTCTACCATGTTTATTCGTGTCTTTTCTTAAAAGAAACATAATTAGTGACGAATTCTTTACAATGATATTTAGTTTGCTTTTGTCAATAGAAAGTTGTTGTAAAATTATAAAGAATAAAATGTTTTAGAGGGTGTTTGTTTTTTAAAATTCCTTAAAGTCACTCACTTTAAACAGGAAATGGCGTAAGAATGTTTTTGAATGTTGTCACTAAATAGTTCTTTAAAATCTTTATTGTTTTTAGTTTGTTTGTTTTTTAATTATCTAACTTATTGCGATCCTAATTTGCTAAAATTACAATTTAGTAAAAAGTGTTACTAAATTGGTGAATTATTATTATTATTAAACTTTTCGTATTACTATCATCTGGAAAGCTTTCGGCAAAAAAATTAGAATTTAGAAAACAGCTACCAATATTTAAACTTTCCTGTAAACCAAATAAATAAATAAAAGATTAGTTTTCTATTTATTTCCTTTTTCTTAATGAATTACAAAAATAATTTTCATTAAAAAAAAACAATATTTGCAGAATTGTTAACTAAGAAAAAAATGTCGATTATATTATAAAAAATGGCGTTTGATACATTCTGAAATATTGCAAATGTGTCTGAAGTATCGAGATCAGCAAATAACCATTCCTGATATGTCGCCATTATGAATAGCCGTTACCCTACAGCTTATACTTTAGATCAGTGTTTTCCAATCTTTTTCGAGTCGCGATTCTCCCCCCCTCCCCCACTTTTGCATAAAAAGACATTTTTAATAGAGTAAAGAAAACACATTAAAAATAAAGTTTTCAGAATATAATTCTATCCTTATTTTATCCTTATTTTTATTTTTATTTAATCGAGACATCGATTAAAAATGAATTTTGATATTGAATTCTAGTGAATATTTTTTCAGTTCACTATTTTTCACTCAGAATTTTATTCTGATGACAACAATGCATTTGTATATTTTATTTTTTGGGAGTGAATCAAGGTCCGCGCGGAGGAAGTTTGTGAGAATATTTGTTAGGCCCTAACATATAATGAAAATAATATAAAA
Source organism: Thereuonema tuberculata (assembly GCA_023159025.1). NCBI lineage: Eukaryota > Metazoa > Arthropoda > Chilopoda > Scutigeromorpha > Scutigeridae > Thereuonema > Thereuonema tuberculata. Next base: position 51,923,139 of record JAFIDM010002131.1, read on the forward strand.
TATGTTTAATATCTATGAACATGACTGGCTTTTAATTTTTGTTAATTAATGGCAGCGGCGGAACAACTGCACTTGTAGAATATTGTAACCATATTGAAATAAATAAGAGTTGAAAATCTTTATGGCAAAATTTTCTATAAAAATAATTGCAACAAAAAATAAACGCGGCGACTCCCAGGTTGGGAACACGGGCTCTAGATCTAAAAAATTATGACTAATTTAAAGTTATAAAGAATGAAAAATTTTGAGTAAAGATTTGGTTGTAAATCCTTTCACTAATATAAGGGAAAAATTATGTTTTACGAGTAGCATTTATTAACATAGTTCTCAGTGTTCTAATCTTAAAAAATGCTCCTATTAGACCCTTTCATCTTTCATAAAATATCACACACAATTAGGCCAATATTCTGTCAAAGAGAACATACTTAGTAAAATATATTGTAAAGTCAATATGTGCCGTGAAGATTTAATATGTTTCTTTCCTGTGAAATCCAGAATGAATTTTCGTTACGATTTCGGAAACAAATATACTCAGAAAATATAATAATCACGGGAACATTCTTTATTTTACAACATTAATGTGTTTTGTAAAACACAATATATTTCTACAAAATTTTTATTCATTTTGATTAAACTTATATTACGTATAAAAGTTTTTATTCATTTCAATTTGTCAGAACTACTTTGTAAAGTAGCTTATTAATCAGTCTAAAATGCTTTGATTTGATTTTACTGAAATTAAAATGGCGCAGATTGGCCAGCGTTGGTTTTCCGCCACAAAACTTTATCAAGTAAATGACATTTCCATCTCTTAGGCACATATTTAGACCGTTTTTCGAGTTATAGAATACTGTAAGAGTTTTTTTCATAACTTAAAAAATTGTGCAGTGATCAACATCAAACTTCACATTTTAGTTTTATAGTTTATTTCCGATTACATTTTGAAGTTTGCAGAAGAATCACTTACTTAAAAGATGATTTACATAGGTTTCAGGAAAAACTGCCTTGATCTACATATTAAATTTATTGTTTGAATTTTAATCTTATTATCTGCTTTTTTTAAGATTTTTGAAGATTATATCGTGAAAGGCTTTTATAAGCTTAACTCATATTTCACATAAAAGTAATGTTAGATATTATTAATATTTAGGATTATAACCAAGATTTCTTAGTTTACTGTTTTCTTAGTGAGTTAGTGTAAGGATTATTGAATTGTAAAGCTTTTTGGGGGAGAATTATTGAAACATTACAAAAGTGCAGAGAAAATCAAAGAATGGTGGAATTTATTCTAATATCTAAGTGAAAAAGAATAGAAAAAAAAAATAAGTACAGTATGTTTATTTATGAAAGCAAAGAAGATAGGTTTTTTTTTCATAATTTCATCTTCTCTATTTTTGGGAAGCTTTTTAGCTATATTGACTTCGTAAATATAAGAAATACCAAAAGTGGTTTTATGTACTTAAGTTAATGTTTTTATGTTTGGAAACAGGTTTTGGACTTTATTGGTTTAGAAGATATAAAGCATAAATCTCTAAATCCACTTAACGTAATTGCCAATCTCTTAATGCGAATAACCATGTAAAAAAAATGCACTCATTGATATAGAAAAGATAATCATCTTCATTTGGTAAAAGCTTTTAAACGCAATTGCAATCGTAATGTTTAGGCAAATTTGATTCTAAACTTTGAAATCGTAGAGAAATAACAACGATTGTAGTTATGTTTTTCCATTATTGACTGAGCATACAAGGAATGCTATTTCCATTACAACTCCACTTCATCATTTTTCCCCTTTGCTGTTTTTTTGTTCAAATATCAGTTTATCTGTTTATACGCCAATCATATGAAAACGCCTGAACGGATTTGATATGTTTCTTTCGTGCTTATTTGTAATCCACATATTTAACGTGCGCCATTACAATATTATACAGCAAGAAAAAAGAAACGCACCTAAATAAACAAAATACACTGACTTTGGTATATAGTTATTGGTATTTAATATAGGGAATCCAAGACAGCACTGTTTCGGGTTGCTTAACTCCCCTCAATTGAACTCGCCCAGTATACCCAGCTTAAGGAGGGTCAAGCAACCCGAAACAATGTTGTCTTGGATTCCAGTATCAAAATATCAAAAGCAGCTCAGGGAATTTTGTTTCTTTAAGTGCATGTCTGTTTCCTTGTTGTGAATAAGCCTAATTGTTTTCGTCTCTACTCCTCCCATCCTTCAGATAGGATCCCGCAACCCTTTGCTTCAATTCCTAGAAGGATTTCTTTAAGTTTTGATACAATGATTATTTGTGGCTTAAGATAGAACACGAGCATGATTGGTTTGATCATCCCCCTCCATCCAAGTCACAGGGTGTAAATAGATCCTTCAGCGCTGCAAGGTCAGTCCCCGATGGAATAGAGGATGTATATCTAGTTATCTATCGTAATATATTCACTTCTGTCGGCCCAATACCTTCCGTGTTAAGGCACTTGACTTCAATGTGGAGGGGCCAGGTTCAATCTCCGGCAGAGATCAGGAATTTTTCCATGGTTACTTCTCCTCCAGATTTATTGAGGTTCAACCAGTCTCTCTCTTTTCAATAGTACCGGTTCTATTTTATACCGGAAATTAAAAGCTAGAGGGCTCTTAAAGCAAGTTTGACTTTGGTTGGAGAATGAAGAGCCTTAACACTCCTGAGGCCTCTTTCTTTAACTTTAATATATTAATTCTAATTCAGTTTTTATAATTCCGAACTTTTCTAGATTAATTAAACATCATTTCGGATGGTGTTTGCAGCTAAAGTTGCATAAATAATTACGATAATTTGAATATTTTTATCATCGCCTAACAAGATTTGTAAATGCATTATTTGAATTTTCTTTTTGCCTATGTCGTAATATTTATTTTTTCGTTTTCTTATTACGAAATATATCAGTGTAAGTTGCATTTATGTTTGCAATTTTCATAAAAATTCCTAAACTTATTAAATTACATTTGTCGTTCATACTGATGACCATATTAGGGGCTGAGGATGGTTGCCATTAACCCTGGGCATGTTTCCAGTTGGACAATTGGATTTTTACCAAAATTATGTTTCGCAAAATAAAAGCAGCCTCACGGATGGAATTGTTTTGTTTTAGTAGTAAACCTACGAAAGAAACCTATCGTTCTAAGAAAGAATTGCTGTCAAAGATTTTACATTGGCCTTCAAAGAAATAGAAAAAAACATTTTTCGAGAATAATTTCTTTAATTATCTCTTTGTTTGGTTGAGATAAATGGATTGGAATTGAATGAACATTTTCTTCAATAACCACTTGTTCTGTTTCATTTGTCTGTTTGTCTACATGTCCGTTTCTACGCACACAATGCAAAAAAGGTTGGATTGATTTCTTAAAATTTAGTAAAAAAAGGCACTTAAAACATTTCATTTATTTTGATCTCCATTCCTCCAATTCCTGAAAAATTAGACCGATATTCTTCATAAAATGGCTAGATGAAATTCTTCAAAATTTCATACTTAAAATATATAAGCACAAACCAGTATATTTTGGTCTCTATCTTCCCCCTATCCCAAAATTGATGGTTTAGTCTCCACTACGCGATGATAACTTAGTGTGTACCTGGTGAAATTAGAAGCAGCAATGAAGGACCTATAAATAGGTGAATGAATTAGAATAGAAATTTCAGTCAACTTCTTAAAGCGTTTTGCGTTGTTGGGTTTTAAGTCCTAAGACCTGGACAATCTATCTTTCTAATATGTTTTTGGTGAAATCCTTAAGTAGGACTGACGGATCTTGTCCGTCGTCGCTGATCAATCTAATTCCTTTGTATAAATATTTGTGGAAGAGCTTATGAACAAAATACTTTCCAGAATGCTAGTCATATTTCACTCTTAAGAAGTTTCGATACTTCTGTAACTTCTGTACAACTTCACTTCTATAACTTTGCATGTAGATGTATGGTCCAGGCAGACATCTGTGACACATTTCAAATATTTTTGTTTTGTTTATAATGTATCAAACATTTTTTTTTGCAAAGCTATGCCAATCCGATCGTTTTCGTCCCAACAGCTTGCCCCATATAAATTTGAAGTTGTCCATTTATTTCTAAAAGTAGATAAGTTGCCGAGATTGGAAATTTAACTATGAATATTTTGTCATGTTAATCTGAATATGTTAAATAACGTTCGTTACATTTAAGAGATTTTTCTTTCCAAGACTGCATTTCGGACGTAATTTTCACATTACAATTTATGCATATATCAGCCTACTTTCCTAGGAAATTCAGCACATGAAATCTATCAGTCTGTGTGTGTGTCCTCCTAATGACTTTTGAATTACAAAGCGCTTGTGAGATTGCAGTACTCGTACCGTCGTTATAATTGCTATAAACGCCTTTAAAGATCATTTGGTTAAATTCAGAATGACTTTCTAGTTCATCTCTCTATGTCAGTATCCCTTCAACTGATAAATGGGAGTTCCACAGCTTTTCTTGTTAAAGTTGAAAAAAAAAGAGCAGAAACCAAAGAATGAGGTCAATACGAAGCGTAGATTATCTTCACTCATGGACAAAATTCTTCAGAGACCACCTGCATAATGTATTGGAGAAACTAAATAGATCTAACAGATCCCTTTCAACAATGTCTATGTTCAGGCCTGTGAAAATGGAATTTGTTTTGTATTTCTAGATCCAGGCTTTCTTGAAAGATATAAAGAGAATTTTAAAGTCGCAACTGCTTACATGGATTTACTGTAAGACTTAATGGCAGTGGATAGTGCTCTTAGATATCAATTTAGCGATTTTAAAACAAGACAGAGCTTATATGAGAAACAGTATCCGCAAATGAAAACAACAAAACAACTCAGAATTTCTAAGAACCTAAGAAAAGTTTTCCCTGAAAAAGTTCATATTTTACAAAGCGCAACCTACCAGTATGAGATATTGTTATCAGAAGTTTGAGATAATTTTGATTTTAATTTGTTTCTTACTTCTGAAAATTTTGATACTAACCACTCAAACCTTCATTAAATCTTCAGTTTAAAATATTTTCATTTGTCAGATAATTTTTACAAGTCATTGTACATCTGCCCAATTCCTAACATCATTTTTGGCCGTAAATTATCTCTTTAATTTATATGAAGCCTATTACATTTAAGTGAGAACGACTATAACTAATTTTCCAAAGTAATTTACCTTATCGGTTGTTTTTTAGTTGTTGTAAACTTTTAATTTGCCCAAGTGAAATCTTCAGAGTTAATTTTCTCTGAAATTACTTGTGGCTGTTTCTTTTCCCATGATGAACTAACAGCCTCTGATTTTCTTTACAGTGCCTGCGAGGATTGCCGGGTTCGACGACCTGTTAGTGGCCGCTCTGGGATCCGAAGTAAATTTGCCCTGTCGGTCAGTGGGAATACCAACCCCTGATAGAGAATGGCGAACCAAGTAAGTAATTCTTCCGTCTCCAGGCTAATTTAAATGTAAATAAATCCAAAAAAGCAGCTTTGTTTGAATGTTGATGCACTTAAGAGTATATCCAGGTGAATTTCAATTTAACATATGCCCTTTATCTCCTTCCTTATATTCGTCAGGAAAATAGGGATAACAAAAGAGTCTTAGTGTAAATTGTTAATTATATAGGAAAGATATTATGAAATTCCTCTTTTCATTGGTGTAATCCTTTTTCTGGCAGTAAATAATGTTGGAATAGAAAATTTCACTTTCAGCACAAGAGTTGACGATATCTCTAAATTAACAAGAAGTTTCGTCGGAATTTGCAGTGGTGCCTCAAAAGCAAAAATAAACAATAAAAACTCACTAATAAAACATTAGTGAGAAATTTATGTGAAAGCAGTCCGCCGGTCTCAATAAATTTTTTAAAAGCATAAAAAATTTCAATCTGCGCATTGAATTATTAAAAAAAAAACTATGGGTGAGACCAAATTGTTAATTTGAGACATCGTTATTTACTGATGACTGCTCCTGGCTGATGATCGCCAAAGAGCGTGAAACAGCTGTTCCAGGATGTCACTTGGTAAACAATTTGGTCTCACTCCATTGTTGTTTTAACAAGAAGTTTGTTGATACTTGCACGACTTGAGATAGCCTGACGTTAGGGAAGATTCAAGTGCAAAAACTTCACGAAATGTAGAAAGTTAATGAAGAAAAGGGGAATGATTTAAATTACTTTAAAGCCAAAAAATTCAAAAAGAGCGGGGTGGGAGGTAGGAAAACGCTTCCGTCGCGTCGTACCATATTGGCTTACATTATCGTCTTCTCTTTTATCTCACCCCTGAAGATAATAAGCACGCTTAACATTCTTATTCGGACACCAATCATAGGAAGGTAGTGGAACCTCCAAATTGCTAGGGAAGAAAGAATAATTAGTGTAAAAGTGAGGCAACTTAGTCGTGTGGCAGCATTTACGTCGGACATAAACAAATTAAGTAAATCCCACTGAATTCGTTTGTGGCAGGCATGGATGCTAATGCGTGGATTAATTCACTTAGCTTTATTTTGTGGGTTTCTTTTTTTTTTTGTTTCGTTTATTTTCTGGAGATCCAGTGTCTTATCTAAATCTCCTGCTTACTGGTGGGTGTATACAGTTGGTTGGTAACCTATGAGCGCCATAAAGCACAAACCATCTGCTTCTATATATATATTTTCCTCTTCTGCACCCTTTTCCTTGCTTTTACATAATAACCCTTTATTTATGAAAGAAGGACCATATACACAAAACTTTCAAAACAAAGATATATTCTTCTTCACATAACATGTTTCTAGGTTGAACCTCATCCTCAGATGTTAAATCTGAGAATGAGGTTGAACCTCGAAACATGTTATGTGAAGAAGAATATATCTTTATTTTGAAAGTTTTGTGTATATGGTCCTTCTTTCAATATATACCACACATTGTGAATATTAAACCTTTATTTATCTCCACCACTTTATATTTTTTGTTCCACTTTCAGTGACGTTGATGTTCTCTCTCATTCTCAAGTGTCAACCTATGGGAAAATTATACGTAACTCTCTATTAACCCTTTGGAGATTAAAACATTGTCCCATTTGGATATTCAGAAAACTTCACCACACATTTTGGGAGTTTAACTACAGAAAGTCAAAGATTCGTGATATAGCCAATTTATTATCAATAGTTTTGTGCATAGCTACTATTAAGCGAAAGTCCATTAAAAGTTGCTTGTTTTCTTGGGAGAAAAATCTGCAGAGGGAGTGATGTGTTCTTAGGAACTAAACAGGAAGATTCTAGTTGTTTGCATGTTTCCGAACGTACAGATTCAAAAATAGTTCAAAAGTAGTTATTCAGACAGATAGTGGATACTCTAAGCTGTCTTTAAACTTTCAGTTTTTATGTTATGTTAGTTGTGTTGTAATCTGAGTTTGGTGGCAGTTGAGACTCTTAAGATCCTCGGCTTTAAGTCCTATGTTGGAATCAATACAGAGCTTAAAATAGCATGATTTCGAAGAAAATAATTTTGAATAATACACTAAGCTTATTACAGGAGGATTCTGTTGTTCTGGTTCCTTACCTGCAGGTCCTACTTGTATTATAATTAATAAGAATCGTGCATTTTTTAAATGAAAGAATTGTTATAAACTGACCATATCACACTATAAGCCGTGCGGTCTCGGCGGCGGTCTGCCGTTGCGGCCTGCCGTTGCGGCCAGTGCGCCAGTACCTGGGTTCGAATCCCGGCAGTGGCTTGGCTGTTCAATTTCCTTTCCTGTGTTGTTCGCCTCTTCTTCGCTTTCTCTTCGGTCTGACGTCATTCGTTAATGGCGTCCTAGGGCAGGCAACAGGAAACCACCCCAGTATCTTTCCCCAGGCATTTCTGGAAATTCCATGCGAATTCCATAGAATTGGACCTGTCTCCGGACAGATTACTATGGATGGATGGATCACACTATAGAGGCAATAAGGTAGATTTCATGTTTTTGGTTAATCACCCCCAAAAAAAAAAAAAATCAAAAAGTCCTGAGGCTATTTCGACAATTGCTCCTTCTTAATTCCGCTTCTTAATTCAATTGAAAGTGCTTTGATATTCCTAGAAACCATTTCCAGGTAAACATTGAGGAAAAATCTCAACCTTCGCCGGAGATTGAACCCATAAGATATGTCTTACTAATAGATAAAGGTTTTAATACTGGAATTGTGAAATCCCAATTACTTTTTCTAATCTAAAAATATTACATAAGTATTAACTTCCTAGAATGGACAACAACTGAATCATTGAGATTACAGTGCTTTAAATATCTTATACTGTTTTTGGAACCTTCTTTATTTATAGTTTTATTTCTAGTGTTTAAATTTGTAAGATGGTTCGAGGAGAGATTTGTTAACATTCTTGCAAAAAGTATAATCCCTTAATATGAAGTATGCAGCTTCCATTAAACTTTTATTGTTAATCTAATGATTAAACTTCCCGTTATTTGATAATAAAGACCTGTAAGATCTCAGCAAATAATTAAAATTGTAATTATAAATGTATTTATATTTTTTTCGGAGTTCTTTCATTTTAAAAGAATGTTTTACTAAATGTAAAGAAAAGTGGAATTAGGTTTTAAGATTCGAAAAGAAAGTTTTACAATTTCTAGTTGCTTCAGAGGGAGATGTAGAATAACCTTAGCCTAAAGAGATGACCTGTGACTCTTAATAAGTTCAGGTCAGTTGAATCTGACAGATGTTTTGTTTAATAATGTTGCAGATACTGAAACCCACAGCAAGTTCAGTTGACCTTTGGATTTTCGGTGCTGGAGTTTCTTCTGGAAAATGAAGTAAAAGAAAAATAAACAACCTTAAAACCAGCATTGATTTTATCATTCATAAAGTCAATGGTAAATAATGAATATTACAAAGTTTTAAAAACATTGTTATTGGGTTTTTTTTTTGTAGCCTGTATTCCTACAAAAGAAGGGTCGTCAATTTACTGTCTGTGTGTTTTGTTTCCGCTGTTCAATTTTGTGCGGATCTTCTTGGACGTTGGCTTGCTTAGTTAAGAATGTGGCGTTTCAACTGCATTTCAAATTTCCTTGCTGAGAAATCAGTGCACTAAAATTCCCATAAAAAAAAAACCATGAAAATAGATTACAGTAAAACCTCGTTAAGTCGTCACTCAAGGGACCAAACATTTTTGACGACTTAAGCGGAGTGACGACTTAGGCGGAGTGGGAATTTTTGAAAAAAAAAAACAAAAAGAAAAAAACACTGAAATACAGTATTTTCATGAATTGCTATAGGATTCGGTGAGAAAAACAAGATTTTCAGAAATCAATACATGCAAATGAATGAGTGGAAAATAAAAAAAACACAAAAAAAAACACTATTTATAGTTACCACATTTTAATCGTTTTAAAATAAAGGCAATGTCTGTCTTTGAAACGTTCCAGTCAACCATTGCTGCCGCCGAAATCTTTAATGTTCAACTCCTTAGCAATTTCCATGGCTTTTTCTTTGAGAATCACGACAGAAATCGGCACATTTTGGGATCTGACATGTTTTAGCCATCGAACTAAAACCTCCTCGATCTCGTCAAACTTCGATTTCCTCATTCTTTCTTTTGTCTTTGCAGTCAGCTTCTTCAATTTCTTGTTTCGATGAAAGAATATCGTTTAATGTAGTCCTGGGAATATGGTGTTGTTTGGCAGAAGCTGTTTTCGAAACATTTGATTTTTCAAAAACTGCAATTAAGTCTTTTTTTTTTTTTAAAGGTAAGTTTTCGTTTCCCTGGCATGTTAAAAACGTAATCAGACCACGAAATTGCAAGAGAAAAAATAGCTCTTAGCGGGGCTTACTCGCTATGAAATGAAGTCACACTCAGGAACGGTCTACACTCGACAGAGTCGCAGCGAGAAATGTGTTTTCAATGATTAGCAGCGAGATTCCAAGAACCCAGAGGGGTAGGAAAGGAATGAAGTGACAGGCATGGCCGAAAATTCCCCTTAAAGGCTTGGCTTTCTTAAAGTGAAGAGGCGGGGCTGAAAAGACAACACGATGGCATGCAAAATGGAGAAGAAAGATGTTTTTGGCCATTTTTGAGGGTGACGAATTATCCGGAGTAGAATTAAATTTGGTGACGGGTAAAGGAGGGTTATTTTACATTATTGTGTATGAGACTTTGTCGGGACCAAAGGAAAACGACGACTTAAACGGAGTGACGACTTATCCGGGTGACGACTTAACGAGGTTTTACTGTATATTTAACAAATGGGTATTAATCAATATGGAAGAAAAGCCCAAATACATTTTTTCTTCAATGTATTCCAAACCTTTTCTGCTCAACGACGGAGATTTGAAGCTGCTTGAGGAACGTCAAAGCTGTGATAATGTTAAAGCTGTGTTTTCTTCGCAGATAAAAATTCTACAGTTGCAAAAAAAAAAAAAAGTAAATCCTGTACCGGCAGTGGCAGATCCAAAAATCTGTGTTGGAGGACTTTCTATTGTTCTTAGAAAACCAAGTTGATAAAAAAGGGAGGGAAAAAAAGAGAAGAAGTGCCCTCAAATCTCGAGTGGCAACTTCACCTCCTCCTCCATCCTTCCTCTAGGAAAGGAATAGCGACAGTTTTTGTCGAACTTAATCCTCGTTATGCACGCGGTGGTTTGAGTCATATATTCCACTGTCCCAGAAGAGGAAGAAGAATAGCTTTAAGCCACCCTCACTTGCCCCAGTGTTGGAGCTCGAGGTGGCGATAGAACAAAAGATTTACGGCTTCCATTCCGCGGTAAAACACGACTTGAATTCTTTTCGTTTCTCCGACCGACGATAGAGAAGCCATATTGGTGCATTGGTTTCCAAGCGTTATTGATTGAGAAAATAAAATTGGCTGGTGATTATTATTATTATTATTACCGCTTGCGATCGTAAAGATCACATTAACTATCATTAACTTATTGTTAACCCATTCTGTCAATTATAAGAACAAAATATGAATGAAAATGATTAGAATATTCCTAGAATAAAAATTAAAGATAAAACGAAGACGATAACTGGAATATACGTCAAAAAAAATATTCTAATATTTAATTAATTGTAAAAACAAATTCAGTTCACTTGCAGATATAAATCCCTGTATATTATTATTATTATTACGAAATTTTAATTATGGTATAGAATTGAAAATATACTTAACAATGTAAATGAAAAAGAAATATATATATTAAAAGAAATCATATCGAAAATGAAGAAAATATTAAAAAGTGATTGATAAAATATAGTTAGTATAAAGTATTGTCTTTGATTCTGTGATTTGAGGATTATAATTATTATCATTATTTCTTATTTTTATTATTGTTAATAATTGCATAGATATGTTAGTTTGTTATTTATGTTATAGACACTTGTTATGTTATGTTATGTTATGTTATGTTATTGCCTGATATTATTTTTTGAAACATTAACACTTGGCAGTCTTAAGAAAAAAATTATTTGGCAAATAATGATTTTTGGTTATGATTTGTGGTTATCAGAAATATGTGTATTCAAAATTGTATTACAATTTTTTTTATTGTCATTCAGTAATAATAAATAAAAATTAATTTAATTGGATTTCTTACTTAAAATATTTATGATTTAAATGTAATGGCTTGGGTACGCGGACCTAACAGAGATCATGTATTGTGTTTTGATAAAGATTAAAGAATATTGGATACGCAGTAGATGGCGCTAAATATCGACAAATATATATATATATAATTAATCACTTAATTTAGTCAAAAGAGCTTTTGTTTTTCTTTATTTTTGTTTATTTCAGCGTTAATTTGTATCATCTAGTTTTAGAATAGGATTGTAGTAATGGTTTTATTATTATTTGAAAACTTTTTCATTCTCTGCTTGTCAGGTTTTTCTTGGAAATTTCTTCGTTTCCGACGGCAGCTAAATTATATTTTATCGATTGATTTTTTTTTTTTTTAAGAGTAAACACATACTTTATTGGAAAACTGAATTGGTTTGCTTTCAGAGGTCATCCGGTTGAGAAAACAGAGAGGTTCGTGTTGCAGCAAGATGGAACACTGAACATTCGAGACATACAAAGCAGCGACGTAGGAAATTATACTTGTCACGTGTGGAACAGTCAAGGAACAGATGAAATCACCTACACAATACTAGTACAAGGTAAGCAGAATAGAAATTCTTATCACTTTCCTATTGTTTCTTGATTTGTACAAAATTTTAAGAGTAAGTAATCATTTTTATTATTATAAGTTTTTACATGCCTCTCTCTTTCTCAATAATAAATATATTACAATTTTATAATTGTTTTATAAAATTCAAGTTTTTTATTCGATTCCGTAACAAAACAGAGATTGTAAATAGAGATTGAATACGTATTATAGAAGTTCCTAGGGCGGAAAAGGGTGAGGGTCCTGTAGTTCAGTGGTTTAGTAGCTGCAATGCGAACTGGAGGAGCTCGGGTGCAATTCCTGGCGGTGGTCGGAATTTTTCTACGGTTATTTCTCCTCCAGATAGATCCTAGGGTTCACCTCCAACTCTCTGTCAAAAGGGTACCTGGTTTCTTACTCGTGGGTTAAAGGCGGGCGAGCGTCGGACTGACCATCCGACCTCAACTAGTCCCATTGATCGAGAATCGTTGGGAGCCTAAGCTTCTCCCGCACCCCAGGACCTGCTTGGCGTAAAAATTTCGATACAGTTTAATCTTTTTAGGACGTATAGGTAGGGGGGGGGATTCATAATGGATCACTTTCTGATAAGGAACCCATATCCGGAAGCAGGTAGCAGGCTGACTCACCCCCATTTGGATAGCTTGAACGATGCGGCTCGTTTTACGTTCGCGTTACAGGAGGATGGTTTCGGCTTCCATTGCATCGTATCTTGCTACAAGATCTACCATTACTCGAATTTTGCCTAAAATTAGCGTCACGCCGTACTCAGCAAAAATATCTCAGCCATTTTGCATCTGTGACGGAACGTCAACAGAGAGTAACAGGAAAAAAGTAGCACAACATACCGGCTTACCGTGATTATTACTTATTCTCATAAGGTGGCACGATGTTACCACAACAATCTCCTGCCATGCAGGACGAAAAACAAGCCGCACCCTTCAAACTGTCCAAACGAGGCAGGGAGACCTGCAGCAGAGAAACTATGTTTCGAACGTGATTTGCATATCAAAAACTGATCCATTTTGATCCCACACTACAGTCCCTCAAGTTTGTAATATGTATTCATTTACCAGCCCCTATAAGAAATTTAACAATGTAGTCTATGTTCTGATTAGGAAATAATGTGAGATATCTAGATTCTATTTACATATTGAATATCCATTGACAATAAATGGAAGTGTTTTTTATTTAATAACAATATTAATAAAAGCAAACCCTTTAACTTCTCTAACTAATAATTCTCAGCAATTAAACTTACATTAAACAACAATTCTTGCCAGAGTTTATTTAATTAATAAAGCTGTATGTAAATAAAACGTAATGGAATAAACTTCTTTTAATAACTTCTAGACTTCTACAGTCTAACAGATGGATGTTGACGCTCTCGTTTGCGTGAGAATTACGGAAAACACGAGATTTGGCCATTAGCCTCTTCAAGGTCTCAAGGAATTTAGTATTTTGAATGTCTGTCACTAAGAAAATGCTATCTAATGAATTTATTGTTTGTTTATTGACTGTTTTCAATTTATGAAAACTATATTAAAATGTAGTAAAAGTCTCATGCATTTCCCCATATTATAATTCATTTAAATATTTCACTGTTTCTCGCCATTTTGTGAGAAGACATGGATAGAGGCTATTCTCGCGTAAATTACGTGAAATCACGAAAATACGAGATCGTCAACATCCATCTGTTAGACTATAAAATTATACAATATTTCTCTTCCTTCAACAGGAAGCTTCTTCAGATTTATTTGAGGACAAGAAAAAACTCTCCCGAATCCGTTAAATAAATGAAGTTATTAAAAGAAGTTTATCAATGTTATCCACATATTTATTATTATGGAAATATCTAATTCAAAACATAACGGAAATTTCTCTTATTTCATTTTTAGTCTGTGATCTGAATATGGTATTTGCCATTGATTATTGTACATCAATTGCAAACGTAAGAATACGCTCTCCAGTTTGAATATCGCCTCGTAACACTTTTGTTATTAATTCGCCTTGTAATAATTCGAAAATTCTGAATTTCTGCTTAACAGATGGCATCGATGCATTGAAACATTTTTGGTTTTGCCTAAAGTATCTTTATATATTAAAATACTTGTTTAGTATTTGTCTGAATTGAATTTCAGTATTTTCATTAAAAAAATTACAGATTTCATTTTGCTCTTTCATTGCTGTAAAATGTGGGCTAAAATATTATTCCATCCAGTAAAACAATTAAGTTTATATTGATTTTAAATGAAGGGAACTCTTTCGGAGATGAACAACCTACGATTTAATAGCTTCATTCATTCGTTCGAAATTTTAGATGATTTTCTTTGTATGTTTTACTAAAATCTTCGGGATCTTTGAAGTTCACAAGCGGCCATATGAATTGCACACAGAGCCCAAAGCGAGAACTGCATTACGATTTCATAATGTTACAAGTAATTAAAGTACATTATAAATTTATTAACTGTAAACATGTATTTTGGAAATACATGTTTGCATAACAAGAGAACGAAGGTTTTATTAGTAATCAGTAAACAAAACAAACAAGAATTTAAAATTACCCTTCAAGCTAGATAATATTCTTATATCTTTTTAAATTTAAGTCATATTTACTTTGAGAATTTTCAAACTTAAAGTTATTTTCCGGATAATGATGTTGTTCAGGGTAATAATGTTGAGTGTCTTTAGATTTCTCATGTGAAATAAACTAGCTAAACTATCTGGTTTTAAAATTACAAATTATGATCGCCAAATTTGAACTGGCTTCTAGGCAGAGAAGCTTCTTCTTTTTGCTTCAGTTAAATAGTAGATATAGTACACCAAACTACAGATGAGGATTCTCTCCTAATGGTAGAATCTTGTTATATAAATTGGAAGCCGTGCGTAAAGAAAACCTTAAAGGTCAACAAAATTGCTCTTAGTTACTTTGTACATTATATGGAAAACAGAGAAAAAAGATTATTTAATTTTTTTAATGTTATCTAATATTTGTAATAGATGAATCATTATTAGGACAAATGATATCAAGTTATTTGTAATAGAGGATATCTAATGGTTGGTTTATAATGAATCAAAAGTATTATAATAGATGATGTCTAATGAATCATTATTTGTATTTAATGTTATTTTTCAAAATGTATTCAAATGTATTCATAACGAATTTAGAAGAGGAAGAATAGATTTTCTTCTCCATTAATGTCCTGAAGAAGTCTTTCGCAAAGAAAGATTATTTTCCATCTATATTTCATTTAGTGCTTAAGGAGTGTTTAATTTTTACAGAAGATTGTGATGTAACTATAACATTTGTCCAATAATAACCTTCAGAATACTAGGCTTCAGAAAAGTATTTCTGCAAATTTTATACTAATAGTTTACATACTCTTTAAATTTTTGTTTATATATCAAGCAATTAATAATTAGCTATAATAAGAGCAGAAATGTTATTTTTAAGTCCTGAGTTTTGAGAGAATTATCTTTGCCGTATTTTAAAGATGATTGCTTTGATTGAGGTCATTGTTCTCCTTTAATCTATCCAGGATAAAGAGGAGGCGAAGGTGGAGGAGGGAGATGAAGGTTTCGAACGCTGTCGCTCTACGTGCGTTTCTCATTAGCCTACCAGAAGGGGTCAACATACGGCCGCCGTCTAATTAACGGAGCCAGATGCTAATTCATGGGAAAAGGAAAATATTTTCATTGTAAACATGAACCGGTGCTGCCACCTGGACGACTTTCCGTTTCGGTGGGCGGCGTTGTAACTCCCCTCTTAATTTAAGAAAACACTCGGAAACGAAAAGGGGAGAACGAATGGCTAAGGCTGGCAGCCACGATGATAGCTTCGGCATCGAAGCAACCCAGCGAAGAGGGAGAAGATTTAGTAGGAGGATCTCTGTGATTGAGACCATAGCACAAGGGCACGAACTCTAACGCGTATTCTGTGTGAATTTCCTTACAGTCGCTGCATGGTTAACTCTGAAACATTGAAGGGCACTCTGTTAAACAGCAAAGTTTAAGAGGATCATTGCGCTTCGATTGCATGTGTTTCCGAAGAAAAATCCCATTATCATCGTGTTCCGTGTTCATCAAAGATCCTCAAGATCTTCTGTCATATCTTTCATCTATTAAAGTTGAAAACTAGACAAGAATATGTAAGACATTTACATATTCTTGTGCTTTCACATCCGTGGAGTTACTTCAATAACCAATCTTCTTACCTCTGCTTAGACGAGATTGTAAACTATTCCAAACAACCATTCTATAATTATCTTATTTTTGATTAGGTTTTTTTTTTATTTCTTACTGCCAATTTTGAAGTACTATGTAATCCAACAAGAACGGACTTTTGTACATCTTGATAAATATGAGTCTATAGTCTGTATAGGTTTCTAGAGATTGAAATAATACTCTAGATTGACTCATTTATAAAAAATAGATTCAAATTCATCAATTAATAGTCATAGTAAACAAATTTCTAATAATTATAAATAAAAAGAAAACTGGCTAGATTTGCTCTGCAATTCCTTAAGGGAAAATCCTTTACTCTTATGTTCTTCTATTAATTATAGATCTTGTCATACAGAGACTAACGCATTGTAGAAATTGAGACTGGAAGAAAAAAAAGACAAAAGTACCTTTTTAAATATAAAGAAAGGCTTATAACTACTTTTTTTAAATATTTAAGAGGGTACTTTTATCTCATTTTGTTACTAATATGCACACCAATTCGTTGTCCGCTTGCGAGTTTCAGCTTTGTCTCTCTAGGTTTTGGATTTACGAATTACTGAAGTTCCTGAAACAACTTGAAACCTCCTTTCTTTAAAATGTTTTTCTTTTAATTTTCTTTAGTCTTAAAATCGTGAAAACAATATAAACGAAATTTTTCCAGTCCTTTTTAAATTATGATGTCTATCAAACGCAAATAGTAGGGGTATTTCCATTTTCTGAAAACATTCGCTAATTAATTAGTTAAAACCAACTAAATATAAACCTATTAAAGCATGCGCAGATATTAAGAGGATTGATAATAGATTGATACGCACTGCTGACATCGATAGAAATGCACTGTTTCGCTTTCTACTGCTTTTCTAAGGATTTTCTGTTACCTTCACTTGCTTATTTCATGTCAAGGAGCCACGATTGTTAGTAAATACAGTCATACCCCGGACTTATGTACAGTCGCACATATATACACTCTGCATTGGAATCATACCTCGAAGTTACAGTGTTTGTGTCCGAGTTACGTACACTTTGTGTGCTGTGTATGCGCAGCCCATTACTACTACTTACTTACGTTTTATTAGATTGTTTTCAAAGACCGTTCGCTCCCCATCTCTTTGTGGTTTTTGTTTATGATTAAATTGATATTGCAGCGTTTATAACTTTTATTTTTAGTGTTTTCTTACGATTAAATTAGAAACTAATTGTAGCAATAGAATTTAAGTCAAAGTTGTAACTCAGTTATGTACTCATATGACAATCGCAGTGCCTTATGTGTAATTGACAGTTGAAAAAAATTCCTTGCTTCGACGTACGGACACGCTTTCGGAACCTGACCTGCCGTAAGTTCGGGGTACGACTATTATACATGCCAAGTTTCAAAATGATTCATTTAGGCTTTCGAAAGCTATTAGAAGGAGATATCGCATACAGACGTACCAAAATAAAATACATACACATAGATAGACTGACTGGTTTTTTTAGCCTCGCTTTCAGAAAATACAACAAAAAATCTTTCCTCTTTGTATTCAATCTTTTCAATTATAATACCTGAAAAAAAAAAAAACACCAGATTCTCTTCATTTATATTGTTTTCACGAAAACAATAAAATTATTGTCTTGTATCGTTTTACTTTAAAAGTAGTGTAAAAAAAAATCTTTAGCCCGTCCTTCACTTTTGTAAATGTGGCTGAACGATGTAGCAAAAAAAAAAAAAAAAAAAAAGTTGGGTTTTTTTTTTTCCAAGGGTACAAGTTAACTTTTTATCCAAAACTTCTTTTTTTTTTTTGTAACGGTAAAAATCGATATTTCAAGGAAGTCTCTTAATCTGGGTTTTGGTTGTCAAATGTATAAGGAGATGCTCACGCAATTAAGTGTACCTCCCTACAGTCAAAGACTTAGTGAAAGCGATCACACATGATGTGATTTATGCTTCGCTGTCAGAACGATCTGCTACCAATGCAAATGTGATCATCTGTTTTAAAAGCTCAAAGAAAGATGGCGGTTCTCCAAAGATGGCAATGAGAGACGTTTTGCTGACGAAAGCAATTTTATCGGTAGACTGGAATCAGTTTTAACTTTTTTCTTCTTACCAAAACGTTTCAGAAGCAAAACAAAAAAAAAGTAAACTGCTTTGTTTCAAAGCAAATATGTAAAAGTCAAAATTACATTAAATTACAATTGCACTGTTTGCTTTGAGATAAAGCATTTTTCTTTATAGAAATATTGCAGTCAACTTAGCTCTAAAATCTTTATAAAGAATTCAGTAGAACGTCGATTATCCAAATCGAAATTATCCGAACCATTCATTCCCTTGCTAATAATAAAAAATAATGTAGTCTTAATTTGGCATTACAGCAGTTTTAAAGCATTTCCTAAATCAGTTATATTTTTAATACGTCATATTTCAAAATGCAGTAATAACAACCTCGCATACAATAATTTATTAGGCCTAATTAGAGTATGTTTCGTGTAAACTGGATGTTCTGTTTTGTTGTACAGATATGCGAATTTTTAATTTTGTGATCATTGCATGAACCAACTCAAACGATTTTATTTATAAATTTTGCTTAACCCCAAAAAGAATGCCGTTTTTTTCTTATCACGTTTGGCAAAACAGTGATAGAGATATTTTTACACACATTTTATTAAACTAAAACTATGTTTTTTGTGCTGCAAATTTTAAAAATAGAAAAAAATTAATAAAAACGCTTATTTTCGAATGCTTTGTGTTTAATTTAACCATAAATAAACACAAGCTATAGATCTACTCTTCTACTGATACTAGATTGCAAGTACAGCTAAAGCAATAAAAAATAAATAAAAGATCTCCTGCTCGATAGCCCAAGGAGAGTCCTTACAGACTTCAATGATGATTCTATTAGTATAAATAATGTGGAAACTTGTAAATGAATATATTTACATTATATCTAAATCTAAGATTGTAAATTAATGGATTTTAAGTAAGTTTTTATTGAAGGATCGTGAGATTTGGAAAGTTCTGATTTTTTTTTTGTCAATCTTCATAAAATATAACTGAAGTTAAATAATTCAGAGTCAAAATGGAAAGTTGCTTAGAGATCTATAAATAATTTATTTAATTAGATTGCTGCAAACTTATAAATAAATGTCTCTTGTTTTTGTTGAATGAGGTTTAATTCGATTAATGTCCATTCTAATTCTAACTCGTAAGTTAACAGGAATTGACTAATCAAAGTTGCTTGATAAATCTAATATATATATTATTCAGCTTTGTTTGCGCCTCCTAACTGTCACTGTCCTGTGACTGGTGGAAAACAAACTCAGAATTTAATCATGTAATTAAAATTAAACCAAGTAGATTGGCATCACTAATTTATAAGAATGTAAAAAAAACATTCAGGATGTATAAATCCACAGATAACAAACTCTGTTAAATTGGGACTATTTTGTATTATGGCGTAATACAACTTGGTAAACACCTGATATCATTCTGGAAACGAAAAATACATTTTTACTGGTATTAGATTTAAAAGCCAATTTTGTTTTTATAAAACGATTAGAAAAAATCATTGAAAAATTGGTTCAAATATGAGTGGATTGTCTATTACATACATCGAACCTCATTTTGCATAAATAATGATTAATATTATTATGATTATTATAAAGATAAGTGTACTTCAAAATATATCTAATCCCTTAAAGAATTATTTTACATTCAAAATTACAACAAATAAAATATAAAATAAACAAGGAATGTTTGAATAACATTTTACTTTATGATATTTTCTGAATTATTTTAAGTTAAGTATGATAAATGTGATTATTATGATACTACATACATTTCAAGTTATATAAAAAATATTAATATTAGCATTGTGTAAGTTTTTCAATGTAAATTTTTGCATTGATTCTTTCTGTATTTTATAAACTTTAAATATAAAAATGTCTATTAACAGATTGATGGCCAAGTGCACCAAACTTCAATTAACTTTGACGGCTGCATTGTGGACGTAGCTAAAATTAGTGGGGGGTGCTGCTCCAGAAAAATTTTAGCCTTTGTTTTAAAATTGTGTGAAAGGAAACAAACATGTATAAAAAGAAAATTTATTCAGAAACTTGATAAATTTCTTTTTATACATGTTTGTTTCCTTTCACCAATTTTAAAACAAAGGCTAAAATTGTTCTGCAGCAGCATCCCCCACTAATTTTAGCTACGTCCACAATGCAGCCGTCAAAGTTATTTGAAGTTTGGTGCACTTGGCCATTAGTCTTTTGAAGCAGAAATTGTAGCAGACTTCCAATGGAACCTCTAGTCATTAACAAATGAAGTTATTTTTACTTAAGTTACTTTATTAATAATGCTGTATTTGTTTCTTAAGATAGTTATTTAACTTATGTCTAATAGTTTTCGAGAAGAACATTAAGGAAAGAATGGATGATTTTTACTTTCGGGATCCAGAACCATTTCCAGAAGTCTTTTATACAATTTATTGACTTGCGAGATGAATAGAACATACAGTATTTAAATTAGAAAAAAAAATTCAGAAAGGATAAGCCGTTAAATAAAGATAGGGAATTAGTATAATGGAATATTACCAATAAGTATGTAAAGGAATATCTGTATTATCAATTTCACGTAATAGATCTATATGTACTCCTTTCCTCATAACAACTTTATTATTCCATAATATTTCGTTAGCAGTTATACTTTTAATAAATTCAAAAAAAAGCATAAAAAATATAAATGTAAAGAAATTCTTAAAGTTTATTCAATATTTATTCCCCCAATAAATTGTATAGTGTTACATTGTTTTATTAAGAGAGTATCACTATCATTATATTACAATTCCTAAAATTAATTGTATAGTGTTACAATGTTTGGTTAAGAATGTGTCACTTTCATATATTATTTTCAGATTCATTTGTTATTTAACTGTGAACTGATATGAGTCAAAATAATTTATAAATTTATCATACGATACTATTATCGTTTTGTAATGAATTCTTATTAAGGAATAGGTTAAATATCTATCCCTAACCATCTGAGGAAATTCTTTTGATACAAAAAGAACGAAATATTAAAGAATAATAAAGTTGTTATGAGGAAAGGAGTTCAATATGAATATCATTTATTTATTTATGTAGAAGTTTATTATTAAGACCTATATGTATAATATATACGTATTATTACTTGAGAAATAGAAGAGAAGAGATTGAAAAATGGAATCTAACTGGTTACTTCTTTGTTTAGATTAACAGATGAATTAAAAGGATATTAAAAAGATTGTTAAGAAAGGATATTAATATTCTTATGTATTTGTTGTAAGAAAAGCTTTTTCGTTGTGTTTTTATTGGTTGTTTTCTTTAAACTTCCAGAGAACTTTTCCTTAACTATACGAATATTTGTCGATAGCAGAATGTTCATTTAATAATAATAATTAACGTGTGCTGAAATAATCTAAGTGTTCAAAATTAAATCCGTCACACCTGATTAAAAGCAAGGAATTTACTTGTTAAAAGTAAAACTAAGTACAATTAAAAATCACGACCTGGTTTCGTTCGGATAAGTTAGAACATTTTCAAGGGACATAAACAGTAAAAATTGCAGAGATTCCGCCTTTGGACTTTGTATAAATCACTACAATTTTTACTGTTTATGTCACTTGAAAATGTTCTAACTTATCCGAACGAAACCAACCAGGTCGCGATTTTTAATTGTACATAGTTTTATTTTTAACAAGTAAATTCCTTGCTTTTAATCAGATGTGCCGGCTTTAATTTTCAACAAACTTAGAGTGTTCATTTATATATAATTTATAAAAGTTGAAAAGCAAAATAGAAAACCAGGACTTGCTAGAACATATTTTCTTCCTAGAATCGGAAAAGCATTTGACATATCTCTGTAATCGACTACACATATGGTCAAGAAAATGTGGTATAGTTAAGCGTAGTTAAGATGTAACACATTATCAATAACGTCATTACAAATAACAGTTTCTTTAATTATGAGGAACGTTTGACTTCTCATAAAGAACTCCAGTAATAAAAAACAGAAGTTACTGTAAGTAATACAGTAGCTGTAACTGTAACTGAATTATTCATATTCACCATTTGATATGAACAGGTTTTATTTGGATGCTCTTTATAGATTGGATAGAGTAGTTATTTTTTCTTAAGTAGTATCTGTAACTCAGTTACGTTTTAGAAGTAACTTTCCTCTGCCGTTCAGACACAGCCGATTAGTCAAGGCGGCACTGCGATTGATATGCCCGAACCGGGATTCAAACCCCGAGATAGGCTTCAACATTTCTTTCTTTTTTCTTTATTTCTCTTCCTTTCAGCGACTAGTTCTCAGTATCTTACTGTCTGTCATTCTTTTGTCATTACATGTAGCACATTGAAATATGTGCTCGAAAAAAAAAAACTCACTTTCCTGCTCCGGATCAGTAGTGCAGGATTCGTTCATATTTGTTAAATTGGGTTTTATTCGTTGACAATTACCATATTTCTACTTTAAAGCAAAAGAACAACGAAAAATCTTATATTTGCTTTTCCTGTTGTTGTAGTGGCTAGTTTTGCACCTTCAAAATCGTTAAAATTTTGAAAAATTAGATTGGTATATTTTAAAACTTAAAAATAACTTAATAAAGGGTGCAACAAAAACAATATTTTTTATATTAGATAAGTAAAACTAAGATTTTGTTTTAGAATTGATTGTTTTGAAATTCTTTTCGTTGTGAAAGAATGAAGAAAAATATGACTGGGAATTAGGAAATGATAAATGAATAAATTGGCGAATGAAACTTCCTTAACCTTGTAACTTCTGCTTAAATTCAAACGAATCGATTTCACGTAGCTAGAACGTAGTCTTTGTTTAAATATTGATATTCCTGCATTATCCAAATCAAAGAAGCCCGTTTCCGCTTTGAGTCTTCAATTTAAAACACCAAGAAACCCAAATGAAATTACAAAGATGTCAATTTCTTTTGCGATTTCTCAAGAAAATTCCAAGGAATCCCTTTGTCATTCTTCTTAATTAATTCCCTCCCTTTTACTCATCTAACTTTTATTCCGGCTTTTTAATGTTCCGATCTTTCTTAATGTGGTTTGCTTTTGGAGCAAATTGAGAATTAATATGAATGAACTGGAGACGCCAAAACTCAAGAAACAACCAATATTTTATTTTTTGACTTTCTTGAATTTTCGGCCCTCTTATTAATTAACTCCTCCACAATTAAAGGTTACGCTCGGTCTGAAATGTTTCTCTACATTTTCCTCTGACTTTATCCTCTTTTCTATGTGGATTAAGTAATTATAAAAATCAGTACAGCAAAGCTTTCTTTTGGGAAAGTAGCGTTAGATTCTAATCTCTGTATTGTAAGAGTTTAAAAATGAGTGTAAAGCTATAATTATGATAATTTCCACCAATTTGTACTCTTTACTGCTGAACGTAAATTAGTACTTTTTCCTTCTACTCCTAGAAGCATTAACGACTGATTTCTCTAAAAGTTATTGATATTATATAACGTCACATCTCTATTGGATTCAATTGGATTTATATATATATGCTCATCGTTAAGGCAACTTTAAAGCGAAAATGTAAATCTTCTTTATTCCCTATCCCGAGGGAATTTCGAAAAATCCGGCCTTATTCCTTGTCTACATCATAAAGGGAACCTCTGTGCAACATTTCATCTTTCTAGGTCCAAGGGTTTGAGCTGGACGTTGATGAGTCAGTCAGTGAGTGAGTCAGGACTTTTGTTTTTACATATGTAGATATTTATAGACATCTATGTAAAAATGTAACTTCAAATTTAAAAATCACGGTATTCATAAAATGAGAATCAGGATAGCTTCAAAATATGTCTCCTCTAGATTGAGTTAAAACATAATTTAAGGTTCTGCAAGGCTTTTTTGTCACTGACCAAGCAAATGTTTGGGACGGCCTATACTATTTTGAAGAAGATCAGTTCGTTGGTTCAAAGGACATTAGATGAACAGATAGAACATGGCGATTTGCTGATTTAAAAATGAGCCTAACTTAGAACTAAAGAGTTAAAAAAAACAAGAATGCTTTCAGTGACTTTTTTTATCTCACTGTACATTGTAGAATTTCGTTTTGAGACCTACACATCTTTGGTTATCACAATTATAGTAATAAAATTAGTAACTTAAAAAAGTTATGGTAGTTTCACAGAATGCTCTCCAATGGAATTAGGGGTTTTATTTCAATTGAAGGCAAAGAATATAAGAATTGTAGATTGCATTATTATGCTATTATATTTACTGCTGCTTTACTCAATTATCCGTTTTGCAATGTTCTTTCCGAAATGAATTACTATGGTTTTTAATTGACTATCTCATACAATATGTGGCTAGTCTGAAATTGTTTGGAACCACTAGGTTCACTGTTTGTGGACATTAACTTTTGGCCTTTACTAATCATAAAATTAGACGTCAAATTGACTGTTCATTAATATTGATACACTCAGTGGCATATTCATTGAAACATCAGCGAATTCAGCAACTTCTTTCACCATATGTTAGTTTCACTTCTTCAGTTCTATCAAATAGCATCATAAATTTTATTTCTCATGAACGATCCCAAGCAGCATATACCTTCATTGTTCTAGTCGCAGTACAGATATTATATAAAGGCATATGGCTACAGAAAGCGCAGCATAAGTGCATTTCATGCTGAGGGTTGATTCACGTTTATTCGGTCGATTTTGATCATGTCATAGACTTTTCTCCACCACCGCACCGGTTGTGTTCACCGGGGTGCCTCTGCATTCTGTCAATGACTCTGCATCGCAGTTTCCATTGAAGAAGGCTGCATTGGAGAAAGATGAAGGGTATCTTGTTCCACTCATCTTTACAAACTTTCCAAAGTCCTTCTACTGTTTTCGGTCGCCGTGTTCCCAGAGCCCGT
>JAFIDM010002131.1:51948789-51988213 GCA_023159025.1 Thereuonema tuberculata
AACAACTTACGACTCAAACACATTAACTAGTAGTAATTCTTCCCTTCTCAGCAAAATCAATAAACAAATTACAAAGTTTCCACTAAAATTATTCAATCTGCTGTGAAGTACTAACTGTTGTTGCCTTTAACATTTATAAGGTCAACGACAATTTTTATAAAATTATTTATGTCAGAATTAATATTTGAAATTTATTGGAAAATTCGAAACTGCGCATTATTGCATTTTATTGTTTACTTTATACCCAGTTATCATGACTATGATCAGTTAAATTTATAGTGAAAGTTTCAAATTAAAATTATAGTTGATGTGTCACAGTTCGAATACCTGATTTGCAAGAGCAGATAAAAAAGTGTTTAAAAAATGTTCATTAACAATATAGTTGTTCATTCATGTGGTGATTTTGTTTTTGTTCATAATTCCTTACCCTACAGGTCCGATTTTTGTCAATATAATTAGGGGTCGTTTTTGTAAGCATCTCAACTCTACCTGAAAGTTTCAACTTTATAGTATTGTACAAATACCTTTTGAGTTATCTTGATGGACTGTTTTTGGTTTCCCTAACTTCCTTACCAATTAGTCGAATGTATTCGGTTGGCCAAAAAGTTTGTTCGGTCTTTTTTTTACGTACGTTAGCTCTAGTAAAGCTTTGGTGTTAGTGTCATTCGGCGCCATTTTGTTAGATTATATTGTGACAGCTGTCATATCAGCGCACATTTAAAACAAAAACTGACCAAAATTGGTGAATATTGTGTCGCCAATTTAAAATTGAATTTGGAAGACAATAAGCACGCAAAACCGCATGTTTCTTTTATGATCAGGATAAAACTGTTGCAGCTTGGCTGAGAAGTTTTGATTTATCCACCATTCCACCTTCGGATTTCGATTTATTTGAGTCGTTACAAAATTCTCTTAATGGAAAACATTTCAATTCCCTGGAGGACTGCAAAAGGCATCTGGAACATTTTTTTGCTCAAAAAGATAAAAAGTGTTTGGAAGATGGAATTATGAATTTGCTTGAAAGATTGTAGAAGGTAATGGAACAAACTGTTGAAGACGTTATTCAATAAAATTATTGGTGAAAATAAAAAAAATGTGTCTTTTATTTTTATTAAAAACCAAACGAACTTTTTGGCCAACACTATATATCAATGAGGATCTTCGTTGTATTAATCAACATTATCGCTACCATTCAGCTTTATGTACAGTTTTTTACTTTCCGTGACCACAGACGGATGAACAACGATAGGATAAGCGCATTTCCATTTAAATTTGCATTTTAAACTTTTTTTCTTCTAACGGTTTTTTCCCTTCTCTCTCCGAGGCATTTTAGGAATAATTACAAACATTTCGAGTAAACAGGAAGACCTCGCTACAATGCAGTATATGTAAGATAATCCTTCATTAACAAAGGACATTTTAATTAAAGTCTAATCATTTGTAATGGTGAGTTTCTACAATTTCATAAAAGAGAAAGGGATGTTTTAATATAATTAAAGTTACAAACTATATATAAACGATATTTTTTCTTAATTTCTTTTCCTTTTGCAAAGTTCTTCAAATTAGCGAAGACATACAACTGCTTTTGTATTATTAGAATAGCTTTCCTGCAGATAATTATTCAGATTTGTCTCCGTATTATTTTGAAATTCCCTTAAATCTCACAACCACCTTCTGGATGATCCTCCTAAAAACTTACCATTTGCTTTTCAGAAGCCTATAACGATGAAAGGAAGCAGTCTCTATGGATATTAAGCTGGAGGCAGGCAAAAAAAAACCCTTACAAAATCTTATTCATAAATAGCTTAGAATTGTATAATGGCATCACCATTGATTATATTTCATCAGATTAGATTTCCATAGTCAAATGAATACGAAGGGGACCAATAATTTCGGTTGAGATTATTAATTTTTCGTCGTGCAGATAGAAAGCTAGTTGCTTTATTAAAAAACAGTCAGTCTAAGGGCGGAGGGATTGGAATACTCGTATCTCATTGTATATTAATAACCTCCGATCAATTTATCCATTAGTTTGAGATTTTTTTTTTGCTCCGGAGGGGGGGGGGGTTGGTTTCTATAAGCGGAGAAGTGGGTTGCCTGCAATCTGCGGGGCATCAATAATGACAGATGGACGGTGATTGGCCCAATCCATCCTAGTCGCCTGGAGCACCCAGTTACTGCGCCGTAATAAGGGATCCTCTTTCGGGAGGGGACCATCGCATCGCATGCACGACGGCTTCCACTAATTGCATCGCCTTAAAAGACTGATCAATATTGAAGATCCCAACAACGGCAATATCAGATAAGCAGGGGCTGGGGGAGAAGGCCTTTATTAACCCCGGTTACAACCCACGCACGAAACCAACCGTTTTATTCGGTGGAGCCAGCGTTGTGATGTAAAAGAGAAAGGAAGATGCAAAAAAGGGTCTTTTTTTTTTTTTTTTTTAAACCCTCTTCCCACTCCCTTCTGCCCATCTCTTATTTGACAGCTAGGTCATAAAATTGAGCGCTTTCTAACCATTGAGAACCATCAAGACAGGCACGATGAAAATCCATCAGTTTTCGATCAAACCCAGATCTCGTGTATATTTCATCCCAAAATCAATTGTTTCACTGAATTGTTTTTCGCGTTAAATAATGTCTTCTTTACCTTGCAGCTTAGTCATAAAATCTTTACACTTGCGAGAATTTAGAATTATCTAAGAGCTGCAGGCGTTCTTCTCACAAGAGTTCGAGTAGAAACCATAGCGATATTTTTACGAAAAGATTTTATCACTTAAGAAAAATCAACATTTGCAAATAAATTTTTAGAAAAGATTGCAATTATAAGCTTGCTGAGATCTGAGATATTTCGCAGTTTCCTATGAAATCCATGGTTTGATTGGCTAAATGCACATAATTACGTAAGGAAAACAGCTAATTTGGGTATCCTTATTGCATTTCTGTTGTGACTGGTTTTTGTTTTGTTTTTGTTTTTTTGGAATACATTGATTTCAGTAGATCCTATTTAGATCACTCCAAACTAAACATGATAGCCAACTGTTTATTATATAGGTAATTCTAGGTCAATACAGTTAAAGCTAAATCATATTAAATGAAATGAAACTTAGTTAACATAAGAGTTAATTTCAAAAAAAGGAATGATTTGTATTTTGAAAAAAAAACTATTATAAATGTATTGAAAAATTACCTTCCAATAAAAAACTTTTTTTTTTAGTATCATTTTGTTTTCAGTTTTTGAAAACGAATAAAGACATTTGAATTTTAGTACCAAGGCATCAATTTTCTGATTACTACCAAGTGGGTTGGATACTGCTTAGTTTTTTGGCAAGGGTAAATCAACCTTTATTATCTTTCTATGATTCCATCATTATACTGTGGCCCAAGCATTTTTTAAAATAAGATTTTAGAACCGAAGCAGCAATCTTCTGTCATCATATTTTGTGGAGATTGCCTAGTTTAATGGAAAGTGTAAACTCTGTAATATTATGACCCAGTCTTTTCCAAATTGTTAAAAAAAAATTACAAAAAGACATTTTTTTTCTTTTTAACTTTTTAGTAATAGAAGAGCTAATAAAAACTTTCACTGTAAACTACATCCAGTAAAGTTATTATAGTTACGTACAAGATTGTTCAGATTTCTTATACATATTTACTTCAGTCGATTTCTGTCGTTGAAATGCTTTATAAACTAATTTTCGATGCTGATCCAAATTGATTTTTTTTTTCTCCCCGTACTTTAGATTCACTCAAGCAGTTTGTTTACCAACATTTGCTCTTTTATTTTCCGCTTTTCTTTACTTTTCTACGCATCGCGATTACCCATGAAAATTCCGTAGAGTTTCATGTAATTTACGAGCACAGAAAGTTTTGCATTGTCGGCAAAATATTACGAGGGGTCGTTTTTATGCCTTTTTTCTCCGACATTATGCGCGATGTCGGGCAAAGAACAAACTCATAAAAGACTTAACTGTGTTTGCTTATGTGTTCCCAGGATAGAAGTAGCAGGAGTGGGGAGGAAAACGGTTCTTTTTGATACATTGACTGTTGTTTTAATTAACTGAAAGACAGCTTATTAAAGCTTGAAAATATAACTTGTACCTAAGGAACCAAATTATCTTATAAACTTAGAATTATCGCTTTAGGTGAGAATAATTAGGAAAGAAGAAAATTAGGATAAATTTGTGCACCATAATTTCTTACGAATCTTAAGGTAAGAAAACATTAAATATTAATTATTTCGTAGCCTGAAGTTTTAATATATGCTTGTTTATTGCGAGTACTCTGGTTCAGTGGTTTTAAAACTTTTCACTATCAGCTTATTTTACCTCTGACATTACACTGAAACCTCTCTTCAGATTTCATATATATTAATACATTTAACCAATCATGTATTAATACATTAAATTTGAGGAGAGGAAAGGAGAAAATATATAGGTTTTATATATGTTTGTTCAGGTCCTCTCACAATCCATTCTATTTGTTTTGAAGTCGCACCCAAAGTTTGCTCTAGAATTAGCGTATAATATTTCAAAGAGGAAACCATTCTAGAAAAAGACAGTGAATGTAATTCACTTGCATCATGTTTTAATCTCTTTTTATTCAGAGTTGCTTTAAAAGGATGACATCTATAATACTTTTTCCAGAATTTTCCTTGGGATTTGGTTTTAGTTGTAACCGGAACATCTTTCATTTCGGTTATCCTTATCTTCCTGTTTTAGACTAGCGGAAGAGCCCGGGGCAAAGCATTGCCTGACAAGTGAGACTTGCTGATAAATAAATTAATATATTAAATTAATACATTAACTTAAATCAAATGAAGAGGACATCCCGTTTCTGCATCACCTTTAATGTTTTCGTCGCTGAGTGTGAAAACTGAAATCAATAATTTAGATTTCTTGGTCTTGTTTCTAAAGCGTCAGTAGTTAATCAATCGATTCAGAAATCCATTAAATGTGATCGAATCGTAACCAATCCTAGTTAACCCTCTATTCCAGTTCTAATTATTGATCATGCCAGTTTTGGTTTTAATAATTTAAATCGTTGTAGCAAATAAACAGATATCTTTGTAGATGTAGAGATGAATGAATCTTGTTATGGTTCAGAGAGAGTCGGAAAACCATCAACATTTATATGTAAAGCAATGCCTGCAATGACAGTATGTTTGAATGTTTGTTGATATATCTATGATCAAAGATAAGACTTCTGGTGGATGTTCTGCAGATTTGAGACTACAGTAAAATCCCGCTAATCCGGCACGTTCGGGACTTCGGCAGTGCCGGATTACCGCAAAAGCCGGATTACTGAAAAATAGCCGTTATTGCGAGGATAGCGGAAATACCGCTAAAATAGAGAGTCAAAAGGGCTATTAATAGGTATCAGGCCATTTTTCCGTGTTCTATTGTGATTTCTCTGATTTCGGTAGTGCTGGAAAATGTTAAAAAAAAAACAACAAAATATATTTTTATGTAGTATTATATTTTAATACAGTACATACAGTACAGTATAGTTACTTTATTTCGTATATTAAGTAATGTAGTACAGTATTAAGACATTATATATTAAGTACATATATTCCGCGCCCGGAAGCATTATTCAGTGTAAAAAAAAAACCCTTAGACCGATGCCGGATTATTGAATGTGCCGGATTATCGGATGCCGGATTAGCGGGGTTTTACTGTATCATGAATTATAGGAAGTTCCTCCTCCTTCAATCAGGTCCAAAAACTGAATTTGTTTCAGCCGTGCTGAATTGCCAACAAGTTCTTTCTACCCACTCTTTTTGAGAGTCAGTTTGAATTCTTTGATTTCAAAATGTTGGCTTGTTTTACTGATTTCATTCCTAGCCAACATTTAGTGACACTAAACACAAGATCTCCCTACCATTAAAGTGTGCAAGTGTCCGGTTAATTTTGTATTAGACTTTACTTAATCGCCTCTGGAGAAACTACGAAAAGTTTTGAAAAATTTACATTATTCACTAGATTCTTGAAATAACGAAGAGGAAATATAAAAAATAAATAATAGCGTAGAAAGGTATGTCTTAATTAAAAAATTAAAAATTTAGGATAGGAGAATGCCTCATAGATGGAACTTTGTGGAACATCTCATTAGACCCCGTGCATTTTAAATGAAGTTTACGAAATTATAGGATTTACTCAGTCCGATAATCTTCCAGAACTAAACAATGAAGTAAACACTTTTTTTACAACTGATTTATGTAAAGCGTAAATCTCATAAATACTCTCGCTAAGGTAATTTAGAGTTTTATTGAATTGCACCATTTTCGTTAAAACTAAGTCGCTAGATAAAGGTGTTTTTTCTACAATTTCTTATATTTATTAGTATTTCCAGATTACACTGTTGTAGTCAAAAGTGATCTGGTTTTTTTATTATTATTTATTATTAAAATTTAACTTACATTTTATTTTACACTTCAGCATAGAAGTGAAGTTCATTAATTCAGTCAGTCAGCCTGTTCCTCCCTTCCCATCCAAAATTTACAACTGCTGTAAAGATCTTGAAAGTTGGTATACATGTTCGTGGACTAGAGACGACTTAACTCTTTCACTAGTTAAGTGAAATATTCACGGAAGTAAAACAAATTCCACATTTTTGAAAAACACAAGATTGAAAAAGATGTTTTAAGCTCATTTTTTTAGAAGCCATGACTTCCGGAACAGCCCACATGTAATTTGAATATCGGCTTATTTGTTAAAATAATATTAAAATATTGTTAAAAATAAAAAAATAAAAAAAAATTGATTTACCCCTTTCATTGTAGCCAGCTATGCGGTTTCTCATTATGAAACATAATGGCAACCTGCTGCCCTAAAAGAATAGGCTCGTCGAAATTGAGGCAGTATTAACAGAAGTAAACCAAATGCCACATTTTTGAAATAACATGAAATTTTTAAAAAAAAACAAGATTGAAAAAGATGTTCTAAGCTCATTTTTTAAAAGCCATGACTTTCGCAACAGCCCACATATAATTTGAATGACTTTTATTTTAACTATTTTGTTAAAATAAAAGAAAATAAAAAATTGATTTACCAGTTTCAACAATAATAATAACAATAACGAATGTCCAACAGCCAATACCAATAATCCTATCTGGGCAACAATGACGGCACGTGAAAGTAGTGAGCGAGCGCGTATACAGCCGAAATTATGTAAACACCGAGGTTTTACAAACTCTCTGATAAATTTTGACGCATGAACGTCATGCATTTCAGTGTAAACTTCATTTATATGGGAAAGAAAATTTCAGTACGCTGATAATAATTGTGTAATCGCGATCCGTCGCGGTGAAGTGGGACGAATATTAGAGACGCCATCTTTAAACGTGGGCGTGACGTCATGCCTGACGTGTTCCAACGCTGCACTGTGATTGGTTATTTCTCCGACTCTGCATACAAATCTACAAATTTACAAAGATCCGCACAATTTTGCCTATTAATAGTATGATTTATAAAATTTTCCTAATGGGTTCTTGTAGAGATATCAACGCTAGAAGATGTAAAAATTCCCATAGAAAAGCGTTGGAATTCAAACAACGGATATCTATCGTATTTCTATTAATATTTTATCATATCTGACAATCAACATTATATCCTTTTAATTAATCCATTGGGCATGGATTTAATGCTATTAAAAGTAATCTGAGTTAAACGATTATATAAGTAATTTTTAAAAAAGTGTCAAAGTGTCTCGTAAGAAGTTTCTATCCGTCTATCCGTCCGTCCGTCGCTATCTTTACAGCCCAAACTTAAAGTCGGACGTATTGGACTCCTTAAGACATGTAGAAGTGGAAGAAAAATACTAGTTCCGGTCTGCGGTCACTTCCTGTTTCATAGAAAGTGTGGCCGAAACGAAACTTGGACTAGGTCGTTATAGTTTGGAAAATTTATATTGTTTGTATTCAGTGAATATTTTAATTTGAATATAACTGAAGGCTATTGGTTTTTGTCATTTTCTTGATTAAAAAAGAAAATGTTAAGAAATAAGATTTTGGATCTTTCGAATTTCTTGTTAAGAATTTAATAGTAGATTTGATACATTAACAGTTCTTTATTCACAGAGTAGGTTTACGGGATTATTATGTAACTTTTACGCCCGATCTAAGATTAAGATAACTTAGCATAATAATCTGAAATTTAATTCTAAGTTTAGGTTATGAAAAGAGAGTTTCCTAAACAGTTCGTGTAAATATGGTCAAGGTAAAGATCCAAACCATTCTACGCTCCTGTTAAAGCGTCGTATTCATTGTATTTTATAACGTTCTTTGAAGTTAAAATTTAGTGATAGAAGACTATTTCATGTAAAGTTCTTGTTGATTTTAGATCAAAATCAGCGTAAAGGCAGAAAGTGAGACAAGGCCTCTCGTTGTATGTTAACATTGAAGTCTGGTGGTTATGAGTCTAACTCACTTTTCTAATAAATATGGTAGATATTGAGTAGTAAAAAAAAAGACTGAGTTAATAAAATAAAACCACTACTTACGTGAATCTTACTTTCTAAATAATATTCGAAATTTCCTCATTTAACTATAATTTATTTATTTGTTTAAAATTAGTACTACTTGCTTGTAGTAAAGGATTATCGAAAGAAGTTGTAATATTGTCATCAGGATTTTTCCGTACTCCTTACAACACGAATTTCATGGAAGTAGTCTATTGTTTCACGTTTGTAGACAGACAACAGAAAGAAAGATTAGTTTATGCATTATCGAAACTCGTTAATTAACCCTCACTGCGTAATTACATCATAGTGATAAAGAAAGACTTTGTTCACTTTTTTCGACATCTGATTATTTAATAAGCGATTCTTATAGATCTGCATATTGTGCTATCAATGGTCCTCCCCTACAGTGCATTTATTGTTGGCATATAGCACGATACTAGTATTTTTTTTACAAATGCCCGGGCTCGTAGCTTGATCAGCTTTCTTTAGGCCACAACTAGGGGCGAGATATGACGCCTTTAACCGACGAATCGTTGCCCAGGCTAAGCCAAGGGAGGCATCAAGTGATATCCGCTGGAACGGACAGAAGGAGAATCAGAAGAAGAAAGAAACATCCATGCCACGACTGGGATTCGAACCCGGGTACCGGCACACTGGTCACAACGGCAGACTGCCATCTAGACTGCATGGCCATGCCGGCACGGCTATGAGACTAGTATATCGAGGTGTCGTCAAAGTGACATTTACACTATCCAGTATCATTGTATTCTATGCTTTTTTTTTTTTTTTTATATTGGTGAAGCGTACATCAATTAGTTGTTTTTGTCAGATCTCCAAAAATAATCATATCCTTACTAGCATATAATAATGATGAGAGAACAGTGTGACGGCTTTTTAACTTATCAATAGTTTAATTTTAGATCAGAGCATTTGCCCGTCATATGTCTGTGACTGATAGCAAATTAAAATGAATGCATTGCTAGGAACATATTGCAAGGCTTCATTGTAAGTCACATTGCGAGTGAAAATTTGAGCATCATTTAGCAAATGACCTTGACACTTGGGGCTTTTTTTTTCAGATAAGTATTTTGATGTTGTCTCTGTTCCGTAATGCTACAATGCAACATAAAACTGACCCTGAGAAAATACCGCCTCGCTCAAAAAAACCCTCCTATGATTGCGAATGCGGGCACACACAGATAGATGTGCCCTGTCATGCATGTGAGATATACAGGGCAGCTCTCCTCCGGTAAAGACAGGGAGAGTGCGTTACGTTAAACAAAAATAGACAGATATACGGAAAACTATATAATATAATAAGTTCTATTTAATAAAATGGTTGAATGAACGATGAATAAATGAAGAATATTCAACAAATAACTTGAATGTAGTCCGCTTGGCACAATGGATAAGGGGTTTTTGGATCAGAAGATTGCAGGTTCGATTTCTGTCGCGGACGTTTCATTGAAGAAACTATTACTATTAGGAAATTAAAATTATTTTCTAAACACAGGGGGAGAGCATTACGTTACACACAGACAGATCCGAAAACTACATAAGAGATTATAAAAGAGAATACAGAAGTTTAAAGCAGGATTGTGATTTTTTTCCTCTATTCGCTTTGTTCTTTACATAAATCATCATTTTTCTTATTAAATTTCCTGGTGGAATCTAACCAGAAAATTGATTTTCTATAATTGTGCAGATTTTCATTGCAGATTGGAATCAAACTTCCGCTTTGAATTATCTGTTCGTGAAGTTGTTCGCTGCTTTTTGTGACTGTTATTTTTTGGGTGGTCTAAGGCATATATTTCAAAAGTCATTATGATAATGACGTAAACGGTTTGCCTTGACTTGCCTAGTTTTAGATAAGTCATCTATTTTAAACCGACAACAGAAGCTATGAACCATTTGACATCTACTAAAGAGTGATGAGTGGTAAATCCACGAAACAGCAATCATATCAAGAATACAAAAAAGTTTGAAGAAAATAAGCAATAGCATATTATTATGTAAGATTTTTGTTGTAATATGCTACTGCTTCACAAAGCTAATACAAGTAATGTAGAGGAAATTCAGCGTTTATAGTTCCAAAGATATTTTTTTAATATATATTTGCAAAGTTTTCGCATGTTGAATAGTTTTAACTGAACTAATGAAGACGAACTTGTAAAGTATTGAGATCATGACTTATTAATACGGAAATGATTTCAGAAGCAATCATTCTGTTTAACCAGTAAGTCCGAAAGTTACACAGACTAATTTTGGTGAGAATTTTCCATGAAAATCTCATCATTTCGGTGTGTTTTGTACGAACACAGGTTGCTGTTAGTAACTGGGAAAGGAACAGATGGCGAGAAAAGGGAGTCAGTTGTGTCTCACTAGAGAGAGCGTGGAGGGAGGCGGAGGTGGGGTTTTCATTTATTTCTAGAAATAAGTTGATTTAGATTCATTGATGTAATTCTTTAATTTCGCTAGATTCTTTCTATTTAAAAGCGTTAAAGCCGACTTCTCTATAATGATTTAGAGATAGTTTTTTTTTATATCTTTCATATTCCAAACTTCCTACATCTAGAAGAGAGAGCAATCAAGATATTTTTAGACTAAAAAAACATTTGTAGACTAAAAAACAGTTTTACATATTTGGTTTAAGTTATGTAACTCTCTTAATATTCATCTCAGCAAGACCAAATGTTATAATAAGAACATTTTTGAATGGCATCTATAGTTGAAATACTTAGCCCATTCTTATATCCTCGATAAGGATAACGAAAATTATGATCTTTTAGAGGAAGATGTAAATTACTAAGAGATATCTCCGTTTGATAGTTAACCAATAACAGTAAGGGCTTAGGCCTAAAAGCAGGTGTTTGAAAATGACATAACAATTATACCTTCTTGTCTTTTAAGGTTTTAAATTAAATGAAATAGGCATACACAATATTTAATTTTAATAATTAATATGTTCTTCTTAAGGGGTTGTTTATCGTCTACATGCATAACTATTCATGTCTGTATTCAGTGCCAGAGGTATTAGTTGACGTTTTATGAGCTTGATTTGTTAAATCAATTCTGCCTGGAGTGCAACGTCGCAGTTGAATAACTAACTTATTTAAAATTTCTGTAAAATGCTTCTATCATCAGCGATCAGGTGGTTACATCTGCAATTAAGAGAAAGGAATGTTGGAAATGTGTTCAATAATTACATAAATAACGTTAATAAAGAATTTCTGCTGTTCGACAGTAGATGACATTCGAATGCTAGACTGATCCACGGATTAACCAACATTGCTGTCCGATTATCTTCTTTCGTTGCAGTATCAAAAGAGTTGTCAATTGAGTTATAGATTGAGATAGTCAGTATTATTCCAGCGTGAGGTACACGTCGGGTACCAGCGTAGAATTTCATTCCGATATCTTACAGCATTCACCGTTCCATTTCTAACAACATGGAGATCGTAAAGACCATCAATGCTGATGCCTGCCCACACCATGATTCCACCTCCACCAAAGGAACGTCTTTCGTGCACGAAACGTGGAATCTCCCGTGTTCCACGTTCACGCCATATCAGGGCACGATGATTGTCAGGCTGCAGGTTCAATCTTGGCTCGTCACTGAAGAGAACCATGGACCACTCTTCACTGGTCCAAGGAAGACGCATTTCAGCCCACCTTCTGCGGATTCTACGATGTTCAGCAGTTAAAGAAATCCATATCATTAGTCTCCGGGCATAAGTCCACCGTGACGGAGTCGATGAGTACACACCCGTCGTAGCAGCGAGAAATTGTCCCCTTAGCTCAGTCGCATTGCTTCGCCGGTTCCTTCGTGTTATTAGCGCCAAGTAGCGATCATCTCTTGCAGTGATGGCACGTGGGCGGACCTGCCCTTGTTTTCTTCGTACTGTGCCAGTCTCTCTGAAGCGATTCTAGAGTCTGCTAATCACGCATTGGGAGATTCAACCGTTGCTGCTTAAAGACTCTCCATGCTTCAGATTCGGGTAAATCACGTGGCAGGAGCATTTTCAGATGACACTCAATGATTCTGCGACTTGTAGTTGATCCAGGAAAGTGGAAGTAACCCAGCAGCGCCAGCCTCTTTGTGTAGGGTTGTTGGCAAGCATGTAAATTAACGTTTTGCATTACATTTGCATATCCATTTTCGTGTCATTTGCTTCTCTGATAATATTCTTTAATAAATAAACTCAAATGCCTCTGGTTTTTGGGTGTATTATATTTATTCCGCAATATCCCCTAAATTTTGTGAGCAGTTTAGTATCTCTTTATCAAAAATTTTCAGATAGCTCTATCTCGGAAACCGGTTTTAAAAGGACATGTTCGTATAAACCTTTTTTTTTTTTAGAATGACCGATATTATAGCCTCCGAGAACACTGATCTTTCTTTCTTGATTACGCCGTTTGATATTACAAACAAACCTTCCTTTTTTTTAATTGAGTACTTTTGTTATACAGCAGCATGGTATTTTAGATTTGTCCTAACCTGAACATTCGTAGAAGAGAGAAAAGGGTTGGAACAACAAGGTTTTAAAATTCACTAATGCGAAATTTATATGACAGTCATTCAGCAAGTTCGTTCGTCCGTTGTCCATCCGTTTAACGGACCAGAAGATAAGGGGCTACAAGTCAAGTTATTTATCGACGTGACGTAGATAAATAAGCAACTGTGTTTCTTTTAGTTTTTTGTTTATTTTTTTAATGAACTACCGTATATGCTCCAATAGAGGCCCCCGGCGTTTATTTGCAAAACTAGCCTCGGCTCCCGGCGCTTAATAGAGACCGGCTGCTATTAGAAGCCGGTCATTATTAACAAAAATCTTCAGAATGCAATATTTTTACACATAATTACCGACTAATATTATAAACAGCTACTTTATTTGAATTTCACGTGCTACATAAGACTGTTAAAGATAAATGGCAATGTCTTTCTGTACCTTTCGCTGCTATTCGTCGTCCGAATCTGCAATGACGGGCGGCCGCCTCACCGGAAGTTTCTTTCGCGTATTCCACCGCGCGAATCTTAAAGGCAATGTCAAATGACCGTTTCGGCGGCATTTTGTAAGGCAATATACCGTAAGGTATTACGCACGACTATAAAGATACGGACGCTTACACTAGCGCCGGTAGGCAAATATCAAAGACCCGGCTACTATTAGAGACCGGCTACTATTTAGCCGTGTTCCCTCAGCAGCCCGGCGCTTATTAGAGACCGGCGACAATAAGAGCCTCGGCGTTTATTGGAGCATATACGGTATTTCTTAAAATTCAATTTTTGTGTGATGTTACAATACAATTATTTGAAAGTTGGGACGACGACTATGATTTTGAAGGTTTTAATTGGTTGAAAAACGCTAATTCCAAGTTTTAGGTTAACAAACCTTTACATAACATAAAATAGAAAGAAAATTAAAAAAAAAATAATTAATAGAATATGTTATTAGAAAAGATTATCATTTTAATAGAATATTTTATGATAGAATAATATTGTCAATGATCATATTCCATCATAAAAACGAGGAAATTGATCCAACGACTACTGGATCAAATTTGAGATGTATTTTTGTAATAAGGAACAGAGTTGAACAGAAACGTTGGTTATTTTCTTTTAACTCCAACATTCCAAAGTTCATTTAATTCACATCCAGTAACTGAATAATTTAGATTCCATTGCGAGAAACTCACTTTTCAGATTAATCAGTGAAACGCGACCAAGAAATTGGATGGATCTTAAGGGATTTCAGCCTTTCACCCTAATTAACCTTTGAGAAACCAAATCTATCTTCAATTCAATTGTCTTCTGGATTCATTTTTAAAGTGCGTATAGTAATCTACTTTAAACTTTTTACATTTACAATTTATTAGATTCATTTCTAGACAAGATGTAATTGAGATGCTACATTTCGAATTTGGACATTTGGAAACTGTAGCAAAGGAAAGTGATAATCTGAATTACCAGTGAAGTTTCAGCTTTCCTGGGTAATCAGTGTTTGTTCAACATTGAGAGTGACAGCGTTGCTTTACAAATTAATTCTTACTGATAGATTTTAATTCCTATGGGCCCAATTTTTATCAAATTCATATTTCGTGACTTTATTTACCAAATTTCAGCTCTAGAAGATTACTGCTTTTTGCATTATCGCGATTATTACGCTATGTATTTTTTTATAAGTTGTCATATTCTCAAATGTAATTTACAACCAGTATTCCTTTTGCTCAAATTCAACAATTTCGTAAATCTTAAATCCAGTTTAAAGCCTCATTGAGAGAAATGCTGCAAGCGAGTTTTACATTTCTTGTCTACATATTTTGTTACCTTCACGTGCAAACTTCTTTTCACGTGCAAAATTCTTCAAATACAGAAGCAAACTGTTTGATGAAGATCCAACCATTGGTTTAAAACTAATAGTGTATGGAGAGAGACACAACACATACACATAATTAATGGGGCTACATTTCCGTAGGAATTAAAATGAAATTTAATCATTAATTTCTGACCCTTCCGTCTTTTTCATAGCAATCAATGTCTATGTATAAATGTATACCTCTTACTCAGTTGTCATTTTCTTCTTAAACACCTGTAAGATTACTTTTTAACCTGAAAGAATTAAAAATAAGTTCCGATTATTATTCTATCTGTAATTATATCGATGTAAATTTCACTCGATATGAAAATTGCAAGAAGTTCTTGAAATAACTTAAGCGTAGTTTCGTAAAACTGTTGCTCCTTACATATATTCTTAATTTTTAGTGGAAATAATACAAATGAATGCCTCTGTTTATTTTGAAATTTTTAATATCTTATACCTAATAAGTACAATTTTTTTCTTATAAAACGTTATCTTTATAAATCCGTAAATGTATTCTTTAAGTTATCTCCATCCATTTAAAATTTGATCAGTTGAAACACGCGGGCAAAAGATTACTAAGTGGATTAATATCCATTTTTTAGACGCCGCTTGAAATCTATTGTTTAGCTGGTGGTAGTTTTCTGTGGGAGTATTTGTCAAATTTCAATGCTGATTCTCGGCAAACATCCACACACAAAAAAGCCACATCGTCTTTTCTGTGTGTATTGTTCAGTTTTGCATACTAAGTTTCAAGTCGATTCTTTCAACGATTCAAAAATTCTTAGGGGAACAAGATCAGAAACACGTACGAATTGATATTACGCCTTACTTTCCCAAGAAAGTAGGCTAAGAATGCGATATTTCCTGTCTCTATTTTCCGATCAGAGCGTCTTTATTCTAGAATCATTCAAAGATCTTCGCCCAACTGTAAGAATCTTTTGAAGATGCCGCTCGTAAAGACGAACAACAGCTGGACTTAGTGTTGTTTTGAGATTTTGATCTAGAAAGATCTACTCATAGAACGAGAACGTAATCTTTTATGTACCGACAAATTACAGATGGAAGTTCAGTGAATAACTAAAGGAAATCAATACAGGGAGCCCAGCTACGATGATCAAGATGGTGGCCTTACAATTATTACTTTACACTCTTGTCTTTGTTGAAAACGTGGAAAATATTAGTATCTTGGAAGTGCATTTTGTGCAGATAATATGGTGATGATAATATCAAATCATTGGCGTACTGATGGGGGAGTTTTTAGGAGTTACAACAAACACTTCCATTGCATCCAAAAATGAAAAAAAATTAGGATTTTTGACCTGGTTAATTTTTAGTAGGAAAGTTCATAGCTTTGTTTGTAATTCCCGCCCTCACCCTATTCCTGAATCATAACCCCTCCCATTTGAAAAAGTACGCGACACATTTTCTGTTGGTTGGATGGCTACGACCATTAAAACCCTTCCTATTTCAAAATCCTGAAACTACGAGCTTGTATTAAGCTTCAAACTCGTACTAAGCCTCAGACCCACTTTGTCGACAGTACAACGGTACTTGAAGACGTTATATAATTGTTATTCTGTTGTATGCCAGCGCAACTCGATGTATTTGTAACGACTGTATGATAACAACAGTTGTTAAATGTGTTTATTTAATGTCCTATTGAAATTCAAAATCTACGATGCATGTATATACAAGAAAGTACTAAGGGGCCCTCAACCTAAACTTGTTACATTTGTGTTGGCGGCGGTGGTGAGGAGTCAGATGTGCCCTGTTTGTATTTCTGTAATAAAGATTTTTTTTTT
The DNA here is from genome assembly GCA_023159025.1 of Thereuonema tuberculata. Taxonomy (NCBI): domain Eukaryota; kingdom Metazoa; phylum Arthropoda; class Chilopoda; order Scutigeromorpha; family Scutigeridae; genus Thereuonema; species Thereuonema tuberculata. The sequence goes on from JAFIDM010002131.1 coordinate 51,965,417, forward strand.
GATAGTATACCTACACTTCTATGTAGGTAAGAGCATCTGTGTTATATAAAGTTTATATATCCATTTTTAATTATATAGTGTTTGTAGTGCATAAAGTGTATGTATACATCATATCCCTGATTTTTTTTTTCTGCAATGTCTTTTTCTTACGAGAATTTCATATTAACATATTAAGATTTTTCATCATTGTTGAATTTTGATAAGTTCTGTAGCAGAATTTGTTTCAGTTATGCCGTTGTTATATAGTTATTTGTAACGTAAGCCTCATCCGATCAGTCGGTACGTGTGTACCATCAATAAATTTTGCTTCTGCTGAACTTTTGATGTTTCTGAAAATTGGTATGCATATTCTGAAGATAGATACCGTCTTAACGGATACCTAAAACATGTCAATAATTTTTTTTAATCTTTTACACTTTCATGTTTAAAGAGTGCGTTATTGGTCTCCATTGTTTGTCTATCTTAACCGCACATTAAATTGTTTTAATAATTGGTATGCGTATTTTAAGACTAGATACGATGTTCGATATCCTTAAACGTTTTCTTTAAATAATATTCGAAATCTTTTCCAAGGGGGTCTCTAATCGAGAAATTAGCACAAGAAGACAGCAAATAAATCCAAACAAAATCTCTGGTAGTATTCCATTGTCTTAAACACTCTTTCAGCTAATCCATTAATGAGCGGGTGGTCTCATTTAATTAAAATTAATCCGATGTTATAGGAAAATTATTACAGACTTAATTATTTTCTCTTAATGTATACTCAGGAGATGTTATAATTTGAATGTAAAGAAAGGCTTTTTGTTAATATCCTTTTCATAACTTTAAAAAAAAAGTAATAAATGAAAGATGGAAACTAATTTTAAGAAATAATATTTAAGGAAGGCTTCAGTTCTTTCGAATGTTTTATTTTGTCTTTTAATACTGAAGCTCCCAATTGTTCCTTTGAGTTTCAATAAAAACCCTTAACAGCAGTCGTTACTTGCTTCAGCTATTTTTTTTCTTTGAACTCTTAATCTTTTATGTTGTCTTAACTTTTCTAATGGCTTCTTACATTAATCTCTTACCCTTCATGTCTCATTATACGTTGTTTCTGACTCATTATTCCTTGAATTCATTATTGGAAAGATCAATTAATTGTGACAAGTTCGTTAATTTTCTGACTACAAACCGTGTCACTTGCTCCTTTCGTCATTAAAGTTCGGAATTTTATTATAAAACACCATTTGAAGTAGTAAAGGAAATTAACTGTGGTTAAAGTTTTTGAAACTCAACGAAAATTATTTGAAATAAGTAAATGCCATATTGTATGAGGTTACTTATAAAACAGCTTTATTATATTAGTTGTTTTAATCAATTCCAGAATCCTTTTGGTTTAAATTGTGTTCTGTCATCTGTCTTTCAAATATTTTTTGGAGAAGAATAGGCTTTTTTGTTATTAGGTAAAAAGATACAGAAATGATATCAGGTTAAGGAAGGTCTTTAAGAGACAGTTATTTCAGAAATAAAAACTTAAAAGTTACTTCACCAAATATATTGAAACTTCCGTCACTTTAATTTTATTTTTATTTTATTTTATATGGCCGTAAATAGCCTACGGCCATATAAAGTATCTCAAAGTATTGAGATTTTCAGCCTGTTATATAGACCTAGAATAACAAATGGACATAGGCAGGCGGAAGGAAAGAAATAGAAGAAAACAAGATACAATCATTCCGGCGACGAGATTCGAACCAAGATTCTAATATATCAGCCAAATCATTACACATCAGTCGCCAATACCATTTGGCTGTGCGTGGTTGGCCTCAAAATTCCGTAATGCAGATGGACGCCAAGTTACGAAAATCCTTACTTAAGTAGGAATACGCCACATACATATTACTGTAAACTCATATACACTTACTTCCAAAAGTTAAGCACGGAGAGGAAAAATGTTAATTTCCGTAAGAGATCTGAATTAAAGAAGCTGAAATTTGCTGCAAAGGTAGAAGAAAGTATGCAAATTATGTAGGTAATAGCCAATCACGGTTTCGAGTCGAGAAATATGCAAAACAGGCAGTCGTATAAGAAGCAGGCATTGTAAAAGGTTACAGGAGTTGCATGTAAGTGCTGATGAATGGTGTTTAGAACGTTCGTACGATTTGTTTTCAAGCTAGATGTGTTTCTATGGCTTCCAGAAGACGAATGGAAGATTCTGAGCACTGGAGGGCTGTCGGACGCATTGAAGCAGGACAGTCTATAATAGTTGTTGCTCGTTTCTTCGGGCGTTCATCATTCTGTCATTTCACGATTGTGGAAACCTGTTATTCCAAACCAGCCAAACAGTTGTCCGAAGACCTGTAGCCGGTCGTCCATAGGTTACGACTCCCGCGGAAGATCGATATATTGCTGTTGTAGCCAAGCTACAGATCACAGATCGACCTCCACACGTGTGACATGTATGGTTGTAGCGGCCATTGGTAAGACGATATCTGCCCCTACTGTTCGTCGAAGGATACACATGAATGGTCTGACGCCCGGGTACCACGAGTTTGTGTTCCTTTATCCGTCCAATCCAGAGGGGTACGATTACAATGGTGCCGCCAGCATGTGAATTGGAGTATTCTGATTGGGGTAACGTTATGTTCACAGATGAGTTCAGATTTGCCCTACAACCCGATGATAAGCGTGTAAGGGTCTGGGAGGGAACAAGGCACACGCAATCGGCCCCAGAACATCACCGAACATCACGCATTCCGCCGTGGAAGCATCATGGTCTGGGCAGGGATTTCATTGGGATATCGCACCGACCTGCACATCTACAGGCGAGGTTCTGTGACGGCTATCGAGATGAAGTCCTAATCCCATTGTGAAACAGTATGCTGCAGCAGTTGGTCCTTCTTTCGTTTTAATGGATGATAATGCGCGTCCCCATAGAGCTGCCATCGTTGACGACTTTCTGGAGAGTGAGGGGATTGCGTGTATGGAGTGACCAGCTTACTCGCCGGATCTTAATCGAATTGAAAATCTTTGGGATGCCCTCGGCCGTGCTGTATGTCGACATTTCCCACCTCAGCCACTCTCAGAGCTTTAAACTGCTCTACAGGAGGAATGGCGATTACTGGACTCTGCGGTGGTTGATTACCTCGTAACAAGCATGATCACACGCTGTAAACTTTGTATCCAGGTAAGGGGTGCTCACATACCCTATTAATGTCGGTTTTTATTGTTTGTTTTGAATTTAAACATCATTTTGTTAATGACGCAAATACGACGTCATCTTATAATTTATGAAAATTCAATATTTTGTTTATCTCTGTATGTAATTATTTGTTTTGTTTCATGAATAAACATAGAGCTACTTACCTACAGCATTTCATGTCAATCAAAGCAGTACTTGTCCATTTTTTCGCATTTTACCGCTCCATGCTTAACTTTTGGAAGTGAGTGTATATAGTGCACTGCTTATTATCATTTTTTTTTTATTAGGGAAGACTGTTCCTATGTCAGTATGTGTGAGTGTTCGTTCATCTGTTGTTAAGTCCTCCACAGCCCAACTGTGAATCCGTACTTATTAGTCCTGACTCGTTGGATTCCCCAGGGCCTGAAGTTTGGGGAAATTCCGACTTCCGATCCAGGCTACTTCCGGTTTTACATTGCCATTGATATTGCCAGGAAAATAATGATATTTAGACAAAATTGAGGTCTATCTATATTGCATCGACTACGCTGTGACGAAAATAATACTCTTGAACTAATATGGCTATTTCCGGTTTCGGAGTCACTGGAAATCTTTGGGCGGAATCATCTTTCCCGCGACGTTATTTGTATGGCAATGCTTTATGATGGAAATTGTACTTGACTAAAGGATGTTTTGCGCTCCAGTTATTAGTAATATGACTTTTAACAACTCAAGTGTTTGATAGATTGCAAATTGAATTGGGTCGTTTGGTTTTCTGTTTACTACAAACCTGACTTGTTTACCAATGGCTGGATGTACACAACAACCGGAAGCACGACGCAACCATCTCTCAAACGTGCCGCAATCGATTTAGAGCTGAAATTGCGAATGTTATAATTGGAAGGGGGAAAAGCCGACATACATAAAATTTGGCTTAGGAGTTGTGGAACAGTCCATTTATATAAGTCGAGGTCCGTATATTAAATTGTGCATTTACTTTGCTAGACAACGTGAAAGTGTCTCTAAAGAATTCAGTTTTCAAGTGACTTTGGAGAGACAACCTCCGTCGAAAAACAGTAAGGCTTTTATTTGATGAAAAAATATAATTTTATGTTCCAAAAACAAAAATGAATCAGCAGGAAGCAGTGCGATGTAAGCTACAGCAGAGAGACATGCTAGTATTATTTCTCTTAAGCGAAGAGGATTGGATGATTTTTTTTACTTTTTTAGGCTGGTAGTGTACGCGTTTAAATTTGAAGTTTATTTCTGCAAGGGTAGAATTCTTGAACAGATAAAATACTTAAGCCTAACCTCTTACAATTGAAGCTTTCCGAGGAGTTATTCCCGTATCTGTATCTGTCTATAATGCCCTTCATAGTCCACACTGGGAATCAGAACCCCCCCCCCTTATCTAGAAGTTTGGAGAGAAAGCCGACTTCCGGTCCAGGACACTTCCGATTTCATAGGAAAATAATAGTAATTGGACTTACAGTCGCCTGAATGATGCCAAATTGGATATGAACTCAGCGGCATCGCTTGAACTTATACTTAAGCGTTGAACTACAATGGCTTGAATAAATGAGTTTTGCATGCTAATCAATAGCACTGTCACTTTTAATAATACGAGCGTTGTATTACAAAGGTATATAAATTGTATGCCAAAGCTATATGGAGGAGACAGTGATGAAAATTGTACTTGCCCCTTGAATTACAATGGCTTGAATGAATGAGTTTTGCGCCAATCAATAGTAATATCACTTTTAACAACTCAAGCCGACAGTGGTTCTCTTAAGAGAAAAGGATTTTTTTTTTTTTTGCACTTTTCTAGGGGTGCATGATTTTTAATGACGAGACCTAATAAGACCCTGTACGACACTGCCTTGATAAAATATTTAAACTTGGACACTTGGATTGTGTTATCTAAAACGTGAAGGAATTGAAGTTGGTTTTTTATTATATTTTACTGGTATTATTATTATTGTTGTTGTTGTTGTATTGAACTATTCAAAATCAACAAAACATGGAAATATTTGGTAAATAAAATTAAACTCTTGTAATAATTCTTCCTATTCTTTTTTTTTTATATTTAAGGCAAAAAAAAATGAAGAAATTCGCGTAATTAGGTTTGGTTCCGACCGAATGATGTATTCGTTCGGAATGGTTTATATAACGAATGGTACAGATTAGAAACTAAATCCTAGATTCCATATCTCTCAACAATTATTGTAGAATTTTCAATCGTTTTAAATGTAATTTTTTTTAAAAAAATGCGTTTTTAAGCAGTCTGTCTGTCTATCTGTGAAACAACAACATCTCAGTAACTACTTATCGTAGGGAGCTGAAATTTTAATGATAGATTGTAAGTTACTGTTTTTTTTTTAGTTTAGTTCAAATTAATCCTAGATTCGACGTCTGGAGTAAAGAAAACTGTTCTTTAAACGCGACCTCTTTTTAAAAGATAATCAAACATTTGATGCCAACTATAATTTTTTTAACTTCTAAATGGTTTGTTTGCCATCAGTAAAAGACCTTCTTAGTTTTTGGTGCTGTTCATGAAATTTCTCTTATTGGCTGAGTCGATATTACTCTGTTAAGAGCATCTTTTCATTATCAGTCTCATTCGGAAACTTTTCCGTTTTTAATATTAAGGAAGAGTTTTATGTTAGTTCTCTTAAAGATTATAGCATTTAAGATGTAAGCTGCCGGTCATTTTCATAAATTTTATCACCTGTAATATGCCACAGTTATTAGACTCCCGTGTCTATCTTTATCCGGAGCGAAAACTATAAAATACGCTGGCTTTGGGGTTTGAAAGTTTTAGTTGTAATTGTACAAAAGGCATTGCATCAAATTATGAGCAAATCGCGTCCAAAATTACCCCGTGTTTGGAGAGAGAGAGACCCATAATCCTGTACTTTTATAACCTGACATTCGTCTACTTGAGTTATAGCGTCAGGAGTTTAAGGCTAGAGCATTCAAATGGGAGATAGGCGACCAGCCTCTTTCGCGGGGCAATAATTCCCGATCTTTATGGTCATTCTTTCCAGTACTAATGATTGTTTTTATTATTTTCAGTGCCACCTCCACCCCCCGAGCTCACGATAGCAGCGGTCACTACTAGTTCCATCAGTCTGAAATGGAAGGCGCTCTCCGATGGCGGAATGCCAGTTCTAGGTAAGATAACTTAATTATTGCACGTGCTAACCTGAAAACAATTCAGGGCTTTTCAACTTGAGTAAGATAGCGTTATGGGAAATAAGCTTCAAATAAAACTCAAAACTCAAATACAAAGGTCGAATTATGATACTTGAAAAAGAAAAATAATCTGCGCCAGATACAAGTCCAGGAATTATGAGGTTAATTCGTTCTAGAAGCTTTCCGAGCAAGTTCGAAAACAGCGTAAATATGATCTATTTTTGATACATCTATACATTCATTTTAAAAGATAATTAAAGTTAAACTGGTTTCAATAAAACCTGAGGAAACGAACATTCTCCATTACTCTTTATCAAATATATATCGAATATCTTTAACAAATATATAAATGCGTCAATAGTCGTAAATCGAGGCAATCATGCATCTACAAACATAATTCGAATCTGTGTAAGGTGAGGAGTTACCACATCGTAAAAGATCATTTTCAGAGATGAATCTTTAATTCCCAGATTCTCAAACTGAGGGAACTTTAAAGGGTGAATGAGAAACCTGGTAGCCTTTTTGTTTTGATGGTTTTCGTAGGAGTTATGGAGCCGGCATTTTTTCTTTGGTTGGTTGCGAGAGAATAACGTTTCTCTGATGTAGGGGGGGGGGGGACATGGTGAAAAATAATTTGAGAACTACTGCTTTAATTCCAGTGTTTCACTGACTTTATAGATAAAAGTTGACTATAAAAGGTATTCCTTGAATTAATGCACGGAAATGACAAGTATTTCGAAAAAAAAGAAATGAATATTTATAGAACTTTAACTCTTTTTCTAAAGAATCTGCAAGCAATGAATCAGCAGTCCTAAGATGCTTAAAAAGAAATCCAATTTACATAATAGAATATAGTAGAAACTTCTCAAAAATGATTGACTTGGTACTTATTTGAAAATGCTGTTTGGGCACAGCGAGATGGTCAAGCCGAAGCCTACCAAGAGGCTGAACTTGGGTTCGATTCCCGGCATAGGACTTGATGTTTCCTTCTTATTCAGTGTGACTGACTGTCATCTACCTATGCCTCCTGGATAATCATCCAACGACAACAAATATTCCTTGACCATCATAGAGTGCAATCTTTATATCCTTGTGTTGAAATTAAATGTTTCAAGGGTAAAAACAATTACTTGAAGATAGTTTTATACAAATTAATATGGTCCCAATTTTAATTTTCTAAATTAAGGTAGAACATAAATTGATATAATATTTTTTATTTGAATTTTTGGATTGTTTGAAAGAAATAAAAATAAAATTACAAACACAGTAATAATTATATTAATATTATTGAAAACTAGTCGTGCGTTCAGCAATCCATTGTCTAGCTCTCCATCGCCAAGGATGGAGAAATCAGTCCATTTTGGCGAAGGAATTCGGGATTCATTTCTGATGTCTAAGAGGGTCCGGGGCAAAATTAAATGTGTCTATACTTTAAATTGGACAGTTAATAAGCAATGTAGCAAATTTAAAGTAAAAATCGATCCAACCGTTTTAGCGTGGTGCACGTACAAACAGATTAGAAAAAGAAGAAAAATGTTGAATGATAGGAATTCGCATGCTCATTTATTGAAAAATGAAATGAAATGAAAGAAAACTTTTGAAGAACCGGAAAACTATAGAAGTGTTGTTGGAATTTTGTGAAAGCAATTCACAATTAAAAATAGAAGAAAATCAACATCATAATGACATTTTTTTTTTCATTTCAGAAAACAGCTATTAATCTAATAGTAAATACACACTTACAGTTCAGTTCATGAAAAAAGAGCTGTCTGTGACGTAATTTCCTTATAGATTGATGTTTCCAGGACATAATAGGCCATCTATTGCTCAAATCCGTAACTGGATCTTATAAACATTATGAAAATATTCTGGTTTTTGTATTTTCTACAGTTACGAGTACATAATAATAATTAAAAGTGAGAGAATTACAAACGTTCTTCACTATTCCCCTTGCTTTGCTACGCAAAGTTTGTCCTTTCTTGGTCACGCTTATGCGATCACAAAACGACGCCATCTTAGACTGGCTGCTCGGAGTTGTAGTTGATGACGTCATGACTGGTGATGTTTGTTCCAGACAAAATCGATCGCTACGTAATGACCATATATGGCAAACCCTTCGTTTTGAAAACTATTATAGGAATCTATCAAATTTTCTATTTTCTTATATTAAGTTAGACCGTAAATAAATAGACAATGTATCAAATGTAAAGAAATTCAGAGCAGCCATTTTAGCGAGGTATTTCGGGGCTCATCTTTGAGGATAGGGGAAGTGGTGCAAAACAAAATAAATGTATCTACGTTGTAATTGAATTACTCTACAAACTAATTATTCTATCAAATAACTTATTTTACGGAAATCCGTCCTGCCTACAACGTGATCCGCCTACAACATTCAAGTCTAATAGTAAGACTTTGCATATTAAATCAATCAAGCTTGAATAAATATTGTGTTAAGGAAGAATGCTGTAAAAATTTGGATTGAGCAATTTTTACAAAAATAAATCTTATTCACATCAATTTACTGCAATAACTGAATTTCTAACATCAAAAGCACTTTTTAATTCTGTTGTAATTTTAATTTTTCTTTTTAAATTTTGTTGAAATTCTGGAAGCAAGGTTCCTAATGCTTTAGTGGGAAACAATTACTTTCATTATTTCTTTTTATTTTTTGTTTCTTTGTTCGTTTTTTCTTTTTGTTTCTTTGTTCGTATCTTCTTTTCTTTTTTTGTTACATTTGCTTTTTACTTCCCGTCAGTGAGTTTATTTCATTGTTGATGTCGTTTTCCACTTGATGCACTATCGCCTTTTTTTTTTGTTTCCATTCACGGTAAGTTTGAAGAGACATTTCATTTAAGCGAGAATTTGATACAGTGGGCGACAGGACAAGGTCAGTGCTTTGTCAGTTCTGTAGTTGCGAAATCTCCTCACGAAAGGGAAGGCCTTTCTGTAAAAATGCATTTATAAAAGAAGCTACAGGATTATCTCAACATTAGAAGGATTCATCAAGTGATTGCACAGTTTTTCAGTTTTAAATTAGAGATATGTTAAACTTTACTCCGTAAACAACAGTTATTTTAAAAATGTAAATCAGCCATTTTGGCAAAACAGATATAAATATGTTTTATAAAAGATAGTGGTACTAAATAATCCATAATTTTTATGCCAGTCAAATTAGAATATCCAAAAATTTCCGGTATTCAAATTCTTACAACATGAATTCTGCTGAAAAGTTTTCTAATCCTTTCTGTATTTCTGTATTTCGTATATAAGACAATTAGTTACTTTATTTATTATTAATTTATTTCAAATGTATGAATTTGAATATTAAGTCTTAAAAACAGTCAATGATTTAAATTACACAACAATTACAATATTAAAAAAAAAGTTATCTCCATATATATCTAAATTATACACATTACAAAGCTTGGAGGTGTTGGCCATTGCTCTTGTTTCAAGAGAAGTCATTGAGAGAACCAATGAGTACGAGATGCCACTTTATACTGGAGTTATTGATATGAAATGGCTTTTGACACAGTTAACATGTCTGCTATTATTAGTGCTTTGGTAAACCATGATATTCACACTAGTTATGTAGAGCTTTTCAAAAATATTTACAAAGACACGATGGCCTTAAAATTCGTTTATACAAAGCTACAGACAAAACCAGTATAGGAAAAGATGTCAGACAGGGAGATACTATCTATCCTACTAAACTATTAACAGCATTATTTCAGGAAGTGTTTAAAAATTTAGACTGGGAAAAAGAGGCATCAACATTAATGGTGACGATTTCAGCCACCTTCTGTTGGCTGATGATGTTATTTGATGATACAAGAACTTGCCAGTGAAAGCTTAAAAATTTAATTTAACTTTAAAGTTACACTCAAAAGAAAACATTATGTTCAATAGATTTATTAATAGATAACAAATTATATTTATTAATTCGGAATTAGAGGAAATTAGCAACTCTGTAGATCATGGACAACAGATTAGTGTAGATGGAAGGACACATGACACACAATCAGTGTGTTATGTTCCAGCTTCAATCAGATGGTGCAGAAAAGCATTTAAGGGGAGAAAAACGCAACTAGGATTTTATTAATGTACTTAATTATGTAGTGGGTTATTAGCTCAAATGGTAAAACGCATGACTGCAATCTGGACAGCACAGGTTCAATTTCCGACGGTGATCGGTAATTTTTATTTGTTTCTTTCTCCTCCAGACTGTGGTCGTCCAGTCTTCTGTAAAATGGAAGTGAGTTAGTGTAAAATGAAAGGAAAAGTGAAAATGATCTTCTCACTTTATCCTTACTTCAGAAGACCACTTCGGTTTTGAGGAGGAAACTAAATAGCGAATTAAACAAAATGACACCAGTCTACTACTATGCTGAGAACGAACGTGATACCCTTGACTCAGTGTGGCTACTTCCGGTTAAAGGTGACCACTGACCACTTACTTGCACGAATAGTGTAAATTTACTATCAAATGGTGAAATGACATGTTATATTTTATTTACAGTCACTTCCACATTCCAAATAACCAAATCATCTTCAATTTCCTTATCTTACTATAGAACTTTGACTTCCGCTCTTCGGACTTGTTTTTACAAAGCTTCAATTCATTCTCTTTGAATCATTGCTCAAAGAGAATAATTAAAATAGATCGAAAGCTTCAATATTTACACAAGGCATCAATCTTCTTCACTCGTTTGTTCCATTATAAATGAATGGTGGTTGGCGGAATGAATCAGTATTCATTAGAGTTTATTTACCAATTTCCTTTTCTTAACGGAAGCAATCTCATTAAAATCCGTAAATATTCCTTTGTTTAGATTTACTTAATTGATTTTGTCGCTCAGAGACGCGGACGGCGGTAAAATTAACGAGTTTAAAGCTAATTTAACTTAGAAATCATCTGAAATGACGGTGCTTGGACTGTAACAACATTGAAAAACAACTTAAAGCAGCAATTGAAATTCACTCCCGATATTAGGATATGGAGATCGCTTTACAGTGGTACCTCGGATTACGAACTTAATTCGTTCCAGAACTCGGTTCGTAACCCGAAACATTAAAATCAATGAAATAGAGACAATCCGTTTCAAGATGAAAGAATCGTTCCTTTTTATTAACATCTGGTCGTTTACCTGTCAAAACGCAAAGAATACGTGTACTTCACGTATTAAATAAAGAGAAGAAAACAACCAAATAAATTAATAAATTAATAAATTAATAAATTAAATGTAAAATAAAACAAATATTTAGTCTATCGTTTTTACCGGTGGAGATAGTTGATTTTGCCATGCTATACTCATTAGCGATGTTATACACACGAAACCCATTTTCATGTTTCATAATTATTTCTTTCTTTATCTCCACTGTTATACGTTTCTGCTTCCTAGCAACACCACTACCGTTCTTCGAACTCCTAATTGATTGGGTTAACAAGGAAAATAATGAAAGAGATAAACTGAACACAGTGCCACTGCTAAGAAATCTTCTACTGCCGTGTAGTAAGGTCAATGAAAGCGAGGCTGCGCACGCGTGCAAAACTAGACTACTAGGCTAGCGCTAAGCAATGTCGTGTACTGTGTGGCCTTCGTTTGTACTGTACGCGATCGCTTGTCTCCAACGTTAAACCTTGCTCTCTCTGTCACCTTCGTTCGTACCCCGAGGCACTGTTCCTTACCCGAGATAAAAAATTTTCGAAGTTGTTGTTCGTAACTCGGAATGTTCGTGACCTGAGTCGTTCGTAACCCGAGGTATCACTGTATTTCGTTGACGTTTGAACCGTTAGTTTGGTAACGGAAGACAACTGATTTTGATCAGTTTGCAAGTAATTTTAAAAAAGAAATTAGATTTACTTGTACGGTTCATATTAAATCGCAAAAAAGATCAAGCCGGTACACCTGAATAACTTGATAAATATTTAATCACAATGAAATACAGACGACTACAGTTTCGGCTCAATAATGGGAGAAGTCTCAAAGAAGGCTTCTCCCATTATTAAGCCGAAACTAAAGTCATCTATGTTTCATTATGATTAAATATTTATCAACTTATTCAGGTGTAGAGGCTTGATTTCTTTGTGATTGGCAAGTAATTTCTCTTGATTTTTTTTAGAATCACTTACAAAGTGTTCGCTCAGGTTTCCATCATGAGAACAGAGTATGAAGCTGCAGAGGTAGAAAGCTTCTAGGGCTAGGTACCAAATTAATTGTTATCGTATTTTAAGTTGGAACGTAAGTAAACATAGTAGCAACTTTTAAAGGATCCTTCTAGACGTTTAGGGAGGGATTTCGGAATTCAGTTTTCAGGGGTGGAAGGGATGGAAAGCAAACCAAATAGATCTACTTTTAAAGATGGATAATAAATAAGCTACGTATCAACTTTGATTAAAATCCGTCCAGACGTTTTCATGTGATGTGCAGACAATTGGACACACGGGGAGGCAAAAATGTTCAAGTGGAATAGTGAGATTTCGGGTGTTCATTCTTGAATAATCACCAGAGAAGATCGCAAGAAAAAAGTTGATGAATAAAAATGTTACTCATTGAAAATAGAATGAGAACGTAGGAAATAAGAAGTTGAGAAGAAAGGAAATGTTAATAGTTTAAAGACCAACTGAGAAGAGATGAGTGTATGAAAAGAAGCTAAATTTTATTTTTACTTTTTTTAGGTTTAGTTGTATTAGAATTGAAGAGCAATGGAATGGCAAGTTTTGATCTACAGTTCCTTATTTATTGTGTAACGGAATCAGCAGAGATCTTCCTTATAAAAGACTAAACTTTCTACTAGAGCTTCAGGATTGTCTTGATCACGGACGGATATATTTTGACTTACGGCTTATAATTGCATTCTAAAGCTTTTGTGATGTAATCCTTTTTCTCTCTCTCTCTCTTATTGGGAAATATTCCGTCGTATCAGGCGAGTATAATAAGAGTGTACCTACATATATTATATAGGAAGCAAAATACAATTTTTTCAAGAACGTTTGATTGCAAATCAAACTTTATCGTCTTTTTCGTTTGGATCTATTTGGAAGGAATAATAATGATATATATAAGTAGAATTTCGAAGAACTTATAGCCTATTTTCCATAAAAACGATATTTTTTTAAATATCTTATTTAGTTATTTTTTAAAGTCTCTTATTTTATTTATTTCTTTTTTGTCATGAAACGACAAAAACGAAAACTATGTTTATTTTCAAATTCTAGTATCTGCTATAAATACATCAATCAATCAATCAATCACGGCCTTTCACTCGATTCCGAGCCTTGGCGACCTGATGGATGAACGATCTATAGGAAGAACGATTACGTGCAAGTTCACAAAGATCGGCCAGGGTCATTTCTGTCGTAGTTGTAATAGTGTCAAGCCATCTGGTTGCTGGTCTTCCTCTTCGTCTAGAGCCTTCTGTTTTTCCCAACATAATGTCCTTCTCTAAAGATCTATCACGTCTAATAATATGTCCAAAGTAGGCAAGACGTAATTTGGTGATCCTAGAACCGAGTGAGATGTCCGGTTTGATTTCATCCAAAATTGATTTGTTCGTTCTTCGAGCTGTCCATGGTATCAATAACATTCTTCTCCAGCACCACATCTCCAAGGCATCAATCTGTCTTTTGTCTCGTATCTTTGTTGTCCAACTTTCACATCCATAGATGAACACAGAAAAGACCAGACTCTGTACAAGTCTTTTCTTGGTCGTTAGAGAGATGTTTTTTGACTTAAAAACTCTATCCAGTGACTTCATCGTTGACTTTGACATAGCTATTCTTCTCCTGATCTCCGGTGATGTAGTTGCCTCGGAGATGATCATACTGCCGAGTAAGTTGAAGTCCTTTACCACCTCCATTTGAAATCCATCCAAATCCATAATGTTTCCGGGGTACACGGACGTAGTCAGAATTAGTATGTATAAATACATACAGTATGTATAATGTATGTATAAATACATACAGTACAAAATTTCCATTTTCTAGGACGATCATAGGACGATTATCATAAGCTTCGCTTCTCTTTAATTTGAGAAAGAGGTCTCGTATAGAATAGTCGAGCATCGAAACGTCATATTAGTCAGTCTTTTAATCTTCAATGGTTGTTTATTATTAAGCACACGAGGAAGACCCGTGAAATATTAACGGAAGTAAAACAAATTCCATATTTTTGAAATTTTTGAAAAACACAAGATTGAAAAAGATGTTATAAGCTCATTTTTTAAAAGCCATGACTTCCGTAACAGCCTACATATAGTTTGAAAGACTACGCCAAATTTTGTTAAAAAACAAAATAAAAAATTGATTTACCAGTTTCAACAATAACAATAATGAATGTTCAACAGCCAATACCAATCATCCTTCCTGGGCAACAATGACAGCACATGTTCCCCTACTGTTGAGTAGTGAGCAAGCGGCTATCCCAGAGTTCAATGGGTAACAGCCGAAGCTGTGGAATTATGTAAAAAAACCGAAGTTTTGCGAACTTTCTGATAAATTTTGACGCTTGAACTTCATGCATTTCAGTGTAAACTTCTTTTATGTGTGGAAGAAAATCGCAATACGCGGATAATAGTTGTGTAATCACGCTCCGTCGTGCTGAAGTGGGGCGAATAGTAGAGCGCCATGTTTACAAATGGGCGTGACGTCACGACTGACATGTTCCAACGCCGCACTGTGATTAGTTATTTCTTGACTCTGCTTACAAATTTACAAATATCCGCACAATTTTTGCCTATTAATGGTATGATTATACTAAGTTTCAAAAAGAGCCATCTAGCGATTCTAAAGTTATTGAGGGAGGGAAACACTCTTACACACACAGACACACACACACACCACTTTACTAGAAAAGTAGGTCCTTCTCAAATACTAACTCCTCCTCATCAATACACTGATTCAAATAAGAAAAGTCAAACCATGTCAATCAAATGTCTGTACCGGCAGCTGCTTGGAATCACAGCTGGTGGATAGAGGATAAGTTCTTGACGAAATAAGATTACATTTTGAAAGATTCTACCAATGATTCAGGGAACACCTATCGCTATGAAGAATGTTGATACCTGAGCGTTATCTACAATTGGCGATTCATAATATTCGAAGGCTTAAAGTTCTAAAGTACAATGCTAGATAGTCAAAATTAGTCCTTGGTTAGTTTGAGAGAACTTAGCATTGGAAGACTATATGATGATCTTTGCAAAGAAGGAAGTAGGAATATTTCAAAGGATTAAATGGAACAATATTGAAGATGAAATTATTTCTATTTTGATGATGGGACTAAACCACTATGGAAAAACGTTCATAGAAATGAAATAAAGAAAAGTACTGTTAAAACAATAGAAAAAAATATACCTCATTTTAGTCCAATGACTCATATTAAGATGACAGTTCCTTGAAGGTTACCTTGTGAAATTTGTTGGACCAGCCACCAACGAAATTGTAAATGACATGAATGAGTTTGCTTTTAACTGAACATATTCCAATATATATTTTACACACACAAAATTAAAATGTGGGCGTGGTGATCATTGATGTTGGTGCTGGGCTGCGGGCACGAGGAGCCTGTTCAATTCCTGGAGAAAATCCGAGTTTTTTCGCATTGTGTTTCTTCTGCAGACCTATCCTTGGATTCATCCTCTTAAAAAAAAAGGGACCAAGTTTATTTCGCGGATCAAATGAGGAATGGCGTCGGATCCCAACTTCCTACGTTGCATCCTATACCTCCTTCCATATTTGTAAAGTGGTTCCTTTAACAAGATAAAATAACAAGCGCTCTGTTTTAAACTCCCATAATGCAAAGCGAGGCTGCCAATTTTACGATATTTTACCTTAACATATATATTTTTTTGATAGTTGAATCGTTGAACAGTAGAGTGAATTAACGTACCATTTCAGAGCAATTTAAAGGAAAGGTTGCTGAATCATCCCCTTTGAGTATTTTAATGAAATGAAAGTATCTAAGTATTAGATTGCAAATCAAATTGGTCATTTTAGCGCTTCTAACTCGGGGTGAGATGAAGTTCCCTGGGCAAATGGATTTAATATTAAAAGGTTTCATAGGAGCATATCGATTTCTTTTTAATTTGATTTCAAAAGAAATGACCGTTCCATTGCATCTTGCGTCAACTTTGCCCAAAGGATAATTTTATAGATTTTCATTTAGTCACACTTTTTAAAAATAAGGAAACTGAAGTTTAACCAAGTTATATTAACCAGTTAATTATGTGATATTTTATGCAATTCACAAGAACTCTATTGTCGCTATTATGCGGAGGTGGACGACTGCATGTTGTATTGGCGCACATCTGGACTGTTCCATCGTAACCTGAGGGTCTGGTCTCTGGACTCGACCTACTTGTAGAGATGAGAGGAACTTGAAGTTCCTAAAGGAAACAGACATCCATAAATTGAGTCTGAATAACTTCAAGGCAAGGTCTGAAAATTAAGGAAGTAGAAAAAAAAAATAAAAAAAAATACAAGACTTTTTTTTTTTGTAATTTCTTTTGTCATCTTCTTCTTTTACTCCTTATCTTCTTCCCCCTTTTTTTTTTTTTTATTGCAGTATTGTATTGTTTCTGAAGACCATAATTATCTGTTGATGGCTAAAATAGAAATATTTGTAACTGTTGGTGTTAGTCGAGATGTGCACTGATTCCTTGCATCTTCTTTGGAACTAACTTTCTGAACTATCTAAAATGATGGGATTGGAAGTGTAAGGTTGATGTCCTGTCGTATTTAGTATGAAGGGTTTCTTTTTCTAATTGCTCTGTCATGCTCTGACATGCGGTTGTGAAGCGTCCGACCGGTCTCGCCAATATAACAGCAAGGGTAATTAAAGCATAGATGTTAATCTATGTCTGGTTTAATGTAGCGGATTAAAAGTCCTGTCCTTGTTGTGAAGAAATGAATTTATGGGAATAGTCGCTGAAGCTGCAACTCAACTATTGAAGTCTCTTTAACAAGTTTAGGATAAATTACGTGCTGGTAAGGAACAGTAACATAAGTACAGAATCGGTTATTTGGTGGTGAACGATCATTATTGTAAATTCTGTAAAGTTTGCGTTTGAAGTGATAATTGATGAAAGGTCTGGGATAATCTTTCTGCAGCAAAAGGGAACGTATAGTAGTGAGTTCATCATTAAAGAGGTCTTCAGAAGAACATAGGCGAAATGCCCTGTGTAAAAACATCGAAATAATGTTAACTTTGTAAGAACAGGCCAAGTAAGAGTTGAAGTTTAAAGTGATATGTGTGGCCGCTGGTTTCCGGTGTACGGATGTGTTGATAAGCGAATTAAGCCATCTGATTTTTAAATCCAAGAAGGATTTGACATTATTATGTTCAACTTCGATATCAAATTTAATGTCCGTGGAAATCATATCAAATATGTCTTTAATGCCCAGTTGTATTTGTTGGTTGGATATTATTATGAGATCATCGACATATCTCATATACAGAGGAATATCAACTTCACCAGTTTTAAACAGAGACATGGCCTTTTCTTCTACATATATCATTGGGAGTTCAGCAAGTAGTGCAGTACTCGCAAGGCCCATGAATAGACCTGTGGTTTGTTGGAAGTATTTAATATCAAATTCGAAAATTTGTAAGTTCATAAGAAAGTGAATTTTATCAAAAATGAACTGCATTTGGTTATCATCATAGAAGTTTACGTGACACTAAGAAACACGTGATGGCCTCAGTTAATAATTGAAATGAAATTGAAGTGAATAAGGACTCCAGCGAGAAAATAGAATTGGTCCAATCAATGTGACCATTTTGAAGTTTAGATAAAGCATCTACACCATTCTGAACAGCGTATGGGGATTTGATATTTAACTTTAATCTCTATTGGATGGACTCATCTTCACTTACCAAGAATCGCCGTTCTTGTATCTAATTTGAATATGTGATTTCTTCTCCTGCTTTATTTTCAATTTTAATTTTGTATCGCTCAAAGACATCCACGTACGGGGATGAAAATGTTGCATTTTAAACTTTTTTTAAATTACTTGAATGTGTGTAGTCTTTTTAATCTTTATTATGTATTCACTTGTAAGTCATAAAATCTGCTCCTTGTAGGGGTCATCATATTATGTAACTGTATTGATAGACTCATGGAGAACATGTACTGTTGTAACTTGGATCTGAAGGAGGAGTATAATTAAAAATACAAATACTAATAATCTTTGATAAGGGATTTCTCCCATTCCGGGTGAAATTGATTCGATATTTCGGCTCAGTCGCTTCAGCCTTCATCAGGAGACATTTGAGAATTACAAAAGGACTTCTATGCTGTTATCAAAGTCAGTGTTTTGGAGCGGACGATTTCGTGACCCTTTTATCCATCTCTTTACAGTGTTTTGGACAAGAGTCACGAAACCGTCCGCTGCAAAACATTGACTGTAATCAAATAACAGCGCAGAAGTAAATCCTTGTAATGTAAATTCTCAAACGTCTTCTGATGAAGGCTCAAGGGCCCAATCGAAATATCGAATCAGTTCACTTAAAATAAGAAAATCCCTCATCAAAAGTTATAAATACTGTATATTTGTATATT
Source organism: Thereuonema tuberculata (assembly GCA_023159025.1). NCBI lineage: Eukaryota > Metazoa > Arthropoda > Chilopoda > Scutigeromorpha > Scutigeridae > Thereuonema > Thereuonema tuberculata. The sequence goes on from JAFIDM010002131.1 coordinate 51,984,330, forward strand.
TTAAGTTAAAGGTTAAATTTAATTAATGCACTGTTACATGAAATGCATTTCTTCAGGCTGTCCGTATTTTGTGTCTTCACATGTCTTTGTTAACCTTATGACCTTTACACTTTGTTTTGGCAAATTTGCAATTCATCGTATGTTATAAAACTTTTAGGCAAACTTTTTGAATCGCCCTATAAAAAGAATAAATAGTTGTATAATGTAAAGGGATGACGTCAGCCCCAGAGAAGTGATTTGCATTTCTTTGTTCTGGTGATGTTTTTTAACCAGTTTTTGCAGCAAATCTGTAGAGAAAACATGAATCTAGTCATGTTTCTCTATTTCTAGGATTCTAAAGAAACGATCGGAATTCTAGGAATTAGAATTTAACTTTCTTTGAAGTTTTTCGTATTATGCGATTCCAGGAAAAAAAATTCATTGAAAATTTTTCCTGGAACTTCTTCAAAATTTGCAAGTTTTTATTTTTCTGAGACTTTAATGAAAAAATGATTTTTTTTTATTTTATCATTGCAAGAAATTTAGAAGTTCTTAGAAAAAGACGTTCTTTAAAATTGATTTCAGAAATGATAATTTTAGATTAAAATTATACCCGGAAATTGTTTCAAATTCTCAGTTAATAAAACCAGGAAAAGGAAACTTTAGATAGTGTTGAATTCTCATTCTCCAAAAAAAGAAAAATAAGTTCAAAAGAACTTAATGACTACTTTCCATGTTATTTCTTTAAAATAAAATCGTAAAATCAACAAAAACAAAAACCTTACATTTATCCCAATTACAAAACATACTGAATATATATAGAGTACAGGTTTTCCATTCTATGATGAAAATATATTAAATTCCTATTATTTACTTAAATTGTCTAAATGGGATAAATTTAAATCGTATTAAACCACGTACAAAGGATTAACGATTTAAAATTCATTGTTTAAGGCAAGGAGATATTAACAGGAATAGGATATAAATCTATTGTTTAATTTCTAGTGTATATCAGTTATCTTCCTATGCTAATTATTCGGCAGGGACCCGTTTGGAAATGATTTCAAATATAAAAAGTTAGATAGACCATGAATATGCAGACCATGTTTCAAGAAGATGCATCAGTGGTTCAAAAATTATAAGGGACACATACACACACAGACTGCCTGATTTGATGAGCCTTATTTTCCAATTGGAAAAGGAATAAAATCTAAATAACCGGACAGAAAAAGTAAAATTGTTGTATTACGAATTGGTCTATTTTTTTCCCCCTGGTTTCTGTTATTAATATAATTTCTTCATTTTTGAGTTATAAAACATACTCGCATTTGTTTTCAATTTTAATTCGTTACTTTGGTTTATGTTATAAGAATAGTGTTAAAGAAAAGGGGAAAAAAAGAGCAAAATTAGGAAAAAAAGAAATGGTACAAAGAAAGGAAAAAAATATTTATTTATTTATTTATTATTTATTTAAATTATAGCTAATGTATTTGTAAGTTTCCTCCAATCTTTCTAAAAAGGTTTTTAGAAGCAGACTTCTGTCTTTTTCTTCAAGATTTCATATACTGTGACCTACCTATCATTTCTTGATTAATGAACTGTTTTGGAATCTTAGTTCCCCCGAGATGATTAGACATCATCTTCATCTAATTGGTGAATCCATCTAACCTCTGGTTTAAAAGAGACGGGTTTTGCTTTTGTAATCACTCCGATGAAGACACCTCAATTAAACGACAGCTTTGATATCTATAATATTTTAATTATCCCTTCATGTTAATATTAATCTTTTCAATTGGTCTTAAAGTGATTCATGAAAAGATCATTTCCGATCTTTTTTTTTTGATTCGCGAACCCTATTAATAATCTAATCAAAAAAAAAATAAGAGTTAGTTCGAAACGAGTTCTGTAGTTTGCAGATGATCTACGAAAATACCGTTACTTTTTTGTTTTACAGACAACATCAGATGTTTCTGCTGATATAAAGACCTGCACAAACGAAAGAATACAAACGGTCAATTCCAAAAGTTCACAAATGAATTTTCTGACTGATTTCTAGTATTATCTGTGAAACATCTTATTCGAAGAAATATTATTAACTACAATTATTCGTTGCAAAACCCTGTAAATATTGAAATCTACCTTTTAGGGTTTAGTGAGTCTTTTGGCTTGGCTTTTTTTTTTTTTTTAAAACCTGGATTACTGAACTTTACTCGGTAAAATAAAACGAAAATGAACTGAGAACACAATCGACTGATTATTTAACGCCCTTTCGGGAAAATGGACAGCTCCGCAGTAATACAAGTGATGTTGAAAGGAAAAAGTTTTAAACATTATTATTAAGTAGAATTATTATTATATTATAGATAAAAATAAAATTATTATTTTACAACACGTAAAAACGCACAGAACGCGTTTTTTTTTAAGAATAAAATAAATCGAAAAGACTGTAAGAACACTGTCGAGAAAGAATAACTTTGTACCCAGGTCAATCATTTATCCCTAACATGAGTTTTCCCGGAGCCGAGACCTAGCTAAATCACTCCATTTCATCAAAGTCCTTAGGCCCGTTTTCAAGATAAAATTTACAAGAATCGTTCGCTTTATAGTATTTGATGATTGATTTTATTTTATTTAATATTCTGTTCTTTGAGTCTCGCAAATCAAACAGTTACAGGAATTGAGATCATGAAAGTTTGTTTCTTTGATCGCAGTGTGTTTTTTTTTTCTTTCATGGTACAAAAGCAACGGAAGCTAAGCTGCGCCAAGAACAAAATTTAAAATTGAGAGGAAGTTATTGAAAGGAAGTGACAAAGAAAGATGTAAGCCCACGCTGGGATTCGAACCCAGTTTCAGACGTATTAGCAGCCTGACAGAATATCTTCTTGAATTTTATTCTTCCCGGAACGGAAGAAATCCGTACTATGTGCAGATTTAATTAGATTATGAGAATTATTTAATTAGATTTACGTGCACAGTTTGTTAAAGTGCGTTTCTCCATATCATAAAAACTGATAGTGTTTTCTGTAGAATTTATTGTATATTCACGACCACAGAATGTAATTTTTTATTACAAACTTTAAGCTATATTTTTTTTTTTTTTGCCTTTTTTTCAATAGGTTCTCAAGTTTGCAGCATGGAGATCTACTGTATGTAGATTCAATCGGCCTAATTGTCGTAGGGCTTTATCAGTAACTAAATACAGTGTTTGTTTGTGATGTCCAAGTATTTGCAGACGAATGTCTATTCAATAAAATATTGAAGCCTCACATAACAATTGATCCCCTTCCTTTAGAAAGATCAATCTTGCACTGATCACTAATAAAGAATGAATCAAGTTAATAGAAAGTATTTAGGAGATATGGTTAATGCTATAATTTCCATCCTCGCCTTAATTAGTTCGTAAATTAATCGACTCTTTTTGTTTTTTGAGACAATAAGGAAAGAAATTTGATAGAGGATTAGTGAACATATTATCAAGTCTTTAAATGTAATGTTTCTTCTTGATAAAGTTTACAGAAATAATGAATTCACTTAAAAAAAAGTTGCTTTCTCAAAAAACCTACACAGTGGAGACCTGCTCATACGGCGTGTTAGGGACCAGACCCCCAACGAAAAGCGAAACAGATCCTTGTTTTCGCTTGGCAGTCCGTGCAAAAAGCCCAAAAACTTGCTAGAGTATAAAGACAGGCACTGCGCACGATGTAAACAAACTGAATGGATCGAAACCGAAAAGGCGGCGAGGGCTCGAATCGGTCTCAGCTGACGAGCTCGTCACCGTGTCATGCCGAAAAGCGCCGAATAAACGAAGCAAGCGCAGTATCGTATGGGTGTAATTGAAAAGCGCCGTAAGAGTGAAGTGCTAAAAAGCAGGATCTTATTTTGTTTTTGTTTTTTATATAAGCTAA
>JAFIDM010002131.1:52015420-52077080 GCA_023159025.1 Thereuonema tuberculata
CGGTCAATGGTGTCCCGCTTTGCCAATGTAAAAATCTGGTCACCCTAGTTAAGTTCTCCAAAGCTTTCTCTTTAGATTTCAATGTATATTTTATTTATTTTATCTTTCGCTAATAAATTCATATAATTATGGGTTCGCTTTAATTCCATAATATTCAGGAAATATTTAATGATAGAAATATTAGAACCTTAACACCATACAGAAACATTATTAATTTATTATCAAATTTTAATTCTAAAAACTTTATATGTATGAAGAACCTGTAAGCTTTTGAATTACACTAGGATATATTAAATGTAGTTTTTCACAATCATTGGATCTAAAACAATAGAACGTAATAAAGAACTAACGTTTTCAAGTGCTATGGAGACACAGAATAAAGTATATTTTGATTGCCCTTATAAAGAGATAACGTCAAATCATTTGATTTTACAAGGAAAAGTAATTAATTATTTTCAGCTGAAACTCGAAAATTTAGGCAAAATTTGCTAAGTGATTTGCTAAGTGATAGAAAGAAACATCAAATATTTTCATTTTTGCCTCCTTCGCTCAACTGTTTTAGAACAGTTCAGTTACTTTTTCATAAAAGTATGAAAAAGTAGATCATAAGCATGAATTAGTTTTCGCTCATTTCAATACAAATGCATTTGTTTTAGAAAAAAACTATAATAATAAATTAATGTTTTTCAATATGGTAATTAGTTTCCTGTTTCTAATGGTGTGAGAAATATTTCCTAAATTTTTTTTAGAATTATAAATTTATAAGCGAAAGGTTAATAAAATAAATAAAATATATATTAAAATATATAGAGAAAACTGGCTCATTTAATATCCCACACAATTCTTATAACTGTCTGACTTGCTCAAATGTAACGATAAAGTCTCTTTGATGGTTCAAATCTTACAGCTGCCATTATTATTATAATATATACTTATTTATCAAAAGGACCTTTGTGGAGGGAAATTATAGTATTTATATTTCATTACTGTATTCATTTGTTAAGTGGTCATCTTGCTATTGTTTATATATTGTAATATTTTCTATACATTTATTATAGAAAATAAATATAATTACTATATTTCATTAATATAATTTATTAGTTCGTTATTTAATTTTAAAGGTTTATAAAAATAGTGATAGATGTGGTAGATGCTTTGAAATACAGTGTTACCTCCTTTAACGGACACCTCTAATCGGCGGACATTATTGCGGGTCCCAGTCCCTTACAATAGGACATTCAATGTTATCCACTCCGAATAGCGGACACTCTGAATAGCGGACAGTTATTTTTTTCGATTAACATTTCGACAAAAACATCATGGTTGTATTTACATCGGTGTCCCATACATTGATACATTGTATCGGTGTTTCTCCCCCCCCCAAGGAAGAAATTGGCACTGAAAGAAAAAATTGATGTTCTTGAAGTTGCTGAAAAAGAAAAGCTGAGTGTGCGTTGTCTTGCTGAACGTTTTAAAGTTGGGAAAACTCAGTTAAGTGAACTTTTGAAGGACAAAGATGAGATTAGAGAAATATGAATGGTGAATTCAAACGAAAATTCGAAGAATTTGAAGTTTCGTAAAACTGAAACAAGCAAAAACGACGAAGTGGTCATAAAATGGTTCCGTTCTGCTCGTGCAAAGAACATTCCTATAAGCGGTGTTTTATTTCAAGAAAAAGCCAGAGAATTCGGTCAAACTTTAGGATTGGACACGTTTAAGGCATCAAGTGGATGGCTAGAATTTAATTTTCTATATACTGTAATTAATTTTATCATTATTTTAAGTAAGACAAACGGATTAGCACTCATTTAAAAAGGAATATAATAAATAATTTGCAATTGTTCATATTCTCTCATATCGCAATGGTAATTGTAGAAATTTAATTAAGATTGTACGTAATTTTTCATTAAATGACATGCTGTAAGCTAAAAAATGAAAAAAAGATAGTCCTCCCCAACAGCGGACACCTCCCAATAATGGACGAAACTTCAGGTCCCGTGACTGTCCGTTATTCGGAGGTAACACTGTATTACAGAACTTGTTATTAATTATTATAGATGAAACTCATTTTTCAAAATCCCGATTTACCTACAATTCTGGTTTATTCGAAGATTAAATAATAGATTATTTTTTTTCTTTTGTTAGTTTTACTAATAGGTGCTATGTGGTAGATTGTGAATAGAATTGGACAATTCATGTCATGTGGTATTCAGAATGACATGGAATTTCCTGGTCGCTCCTGTCATTTTCCGATACAAATAGCAGCGAAAAACAGTGTAAAATAATGTAATTTGTCTATAAAATAGCCTTAAATTATAGGCTCCAGACACAACGCTAAAACATGACGCAGTGGAGTCGAAAAGCCATTATTCTTTGAGAATCCTAGCTCGTGTTCCAAGGAGTAATAAACAAGATACACATCCACGATACTTTTTTAGAATCAAATTTGGCTTCTTCAGCCTGTGGATACCCTTCTCTAATTTTTAACTACATACTCCATTTAGTTTATATATATTATATGTACTTTGACTTTTTATATATGTATGAATTAATCCATATATTTACATTTAGACAACGAAAGCTCTTGATATGATGCTAACAACAAAGTTAATTAATGTATTTTTTTTGTGTTAAGGAATAGGCCTAAATATGATCCAGAGAGGCACGAGAGGGTTTCGTGGCTAAAGGATTAATATTTAGGTGGTCAGTACAAATCCCATCCGCTTATTTAACCCCGGGAAATAACCTGACTTTCATTTTACAGCGGACTGAGTGGCCCCTAGTTAGGCGGAAGAATCTAGAGAAAAAGAATCCCCTGCCATTGCCGGAAATGAACGCTGTTCTTACGGTTCTCAATCTGATCCTTAAACATTCTTGTTTAATTTCAGTATTCTGAATTACAATGGTCCATTATGTTCGGATAAACAAGTTTCTGTACTTCTTTTATATCGTATACTATATAACATTCCTTAAAAGAAGCCTTTAATTTTTAAATTCATATTAACTTTTTGCCTAATTTTTTTTCCTGTATTATTTGTAAATATAAAGTTAATAATGATTTTACGTGTACTGTTCATACTTTTACTAGCAAAATTATAGCCTGTACACCTGTCTAATTTCATAGTAGTTTAATACAAAAATTAAAATTAAAGATACAAAAACATACGACCTCGGTTTCAGTTACATTGTGTACCGTAACTTTTTCCTCACATATCAACATTCACTTGCAACATCACAAAAGGTGGATACCGACCATCCCGTTATTCTGAGCCATTGCCAACAAGACTTTAAAAGGAAATGCATTGAATCCATACCACATATCAGCAATAGGAGAAGCATATAATGAATACCTTTCAGTATTTTCTATAACTGATTATGGTTTTCAAAAGCCCAAAAAAAAAGAAAAAAAATTTCCAAATCTTAAAAAGATGAGGGATTTAATTGACCACGTTTTAATTTGAAATTGATTTTATTGAATATATTCTTTTATTTTTATTCTATTACTTTTTCAGAAAAAGAGTCCAAGTTTACGAGTAGGTTTCCAATCAATTCCATGGATCATCACTTGGCCACGTGGATCTATTTACATTGGTGGTACGAACATTCCTCGCCGGATACCCAAGTCTCCACGATGTATATGCTTATGAGACGTCTGCTGATGCTCTATGGGGATGCCCCAACGATACCATCGTTTTTCATTGATTCACTATTTGTATAAAAAACCGACCATTTCCTTTGTATAATTACTTGAAAAAAGTTACGGTACACAATGTAACTGGAACCGAGGTCGTATGTTTTTGTATCTTTAATTTTAATTTTTGCATTAAACTACTATGAAATTAGACAGGTGTACAGGCTATAATTTTGCTAGTATTTCTAAATATAATTTACCTAAATATTTTTGGCAAATATTTCTTTATCTAGTTCGCAATCTCAAGAAAAATCTTTATTTTTTTGTTCTTACTTTCATCTGGCAATGCTTGTACAGCAGAGGTTTCCGACTCTCGTTAGTGAAACCAATGGAAATAATATCTCCACTGCTTTTTCCTCTCAAAAGTGTTGATCTTGATAGATGTTATTACTTTGCAGTGACGCTTGCTTCCGAACCGGCTCTTAACGACTCTCCAGATGGTGGCGCTGGCTACTTGGACATCCGGGTCTTCGCTTCCATCGGCGCTTCCGTTCTGCTGGTCGTCGTCGCTTTGGTGCTTATGTGTTTTCTCACCAGGAGGCGAAAAAGTAACGGACAAAAAGAACCAGGTAACAAGAATTAGAATTTTGTTCTGGCGCTATAAACGTCGATTGTTGTCATGAAATACAGTTTTGTTTACTTTGATCATCTTAATCCTTATTGTTTAAGAGAGAGATTTATAAGGAAATGGTTGTGAAGCAAAACATCGTTCGACCACTTCTCTGAAAGAGTTTTATAATTGTAGAAATAAAGAGGCCCACACACATATTAAAATTATTAAAAAAATTAACACATTAAAAGGTAAGCTACAACGGTTCGGCTCGCTCGCAGGGCCTCAAGCTTTTAAAAGGTTGTAGCTTACATTTTTAATGTGTTAATTTTTCTATAATTTTAATATGTGTTGGCCTCTTTATTTCTACAATTATAAAATATTTCACATACGTTAAATTGTGTACAAAAAAGAGTTATATTGAAAGAGTATTTGAATAAAACTAAGCAAACTGCTTTGAACCGTGAACAGATGGTGAATTAAGTTCATAATTTTCAAGAAATTACAAACTTACTTCATCTTTTCAGTCAGGATAAAATTTCTCAGTTACAGAAGTATGTTAATGGTTATCATATTTGGCGTATATCCTTGCCAAAGTTTTAAATGCCTAAATCAAGCAAACCTTGACCAGCTTTTGTATCACAAATCGCACTTTTTCTCCATAAAGATCGCTGATAGATTTCATTTTCATACATATGGTGTCGCATAAAATAAAAAAAAAAAAAAAAAAACTAGCCTGGACTTCTGTATCAGAAACCTCCAGGCTCCAGTCATCCGTGGGACTACCGTGATCTCATGATTACGCTTGCTTGCTGCTAAAACCTTGGAAGGGATCCTTATCCTGAGGGGGACTACTTTTTCTTAGGCCACCCTTGTATTTTTCTGTGATTTTGTATACTAAGCATGAGTGCTGTTTATTAATTCAAGCGCTGTGATTGGCCGCTTCTATTAATTAGCGGACTTAATAGAGACCTCTACCAAATCATACAACAGACTTTTTCCTTTATCGATCCTTCATCAGAAACGATTTCTTAATGGATATTTTATTAATAAAAAACAATATTTATGGATTATTTACTGAAACATTTTAAAGCAATAATACCTTTAACTTAGCAATAATTAGGATGTTAATTCAAATTAAAAATACTATTTAAATGGAAACAAAATTACACAATTTGCTCGTCGATCTTTATTGGAATCTTCCTCCATCCCTCTTTTGCCCACACCTAAGTCATCGATCCTATAGAGATTCCGATACAGAACCTAAGATTTAAACCATGGAGGAAGTAACGGCAATTCTATTTTTGATCCAATTTTCCATAATGAATCGGAATCTAGACAGTTTGTCAGATAACAACTTACAGTTTCCATTAGTCTTATAGCGAATCCAATGTTTACTAATTTATTCTTATGAAGTTGTTTTCATAACAATCAATGCTTATTTCTAGTTGACATTTGTTTGCAAAACAAAAATAAAAAATAAAAAGCAGGTTTCGTGAATTAATGATGTTGAATTTTTGATGACGTAAATGTGTTTTGTTTTTTTTGTTTTTTTAAAGTAATCATTTTTAATCTGTTTTGAAAGAGGAATAATATTTTTAATATTTTGTATCCTCTTAAATTTTTCTAAAAGAAATCAGCTGAAAACTTGACATACGTAATTAGTTCCACTCAAATACTTGCTAAATCATATATTTCCATCATTAAAATTGTAGGATACATTGAATAGTTCGCGATATGCCCTAGAGTCTCCTCCCCACAAAAAAGGGGTCTCCTTATTCTTCAAGATCAACAGATATGCGTGAGGGTGACCAACATTTCTCTTGACCTCTACCTCTAACTCCAATGATTGACAGATGATTGGCTTATCTATTAAAATGTTTCAGAGATAATCAATTACATTCAAAGACCCATTCAATACGTGGACAGATGTAGCCACTAGATCCCTTTAACCTTTTAATCATTAGTTCAGAGTACTTTATGCGTAGTTAAGTATGTTAAGTACCTATTAAGAATACTTACTCTCAATTATCTATTCTGTGTGCTCTCTGTAACATTCAAGTATGCATCAAGACTTGTTGCTGCATTTTAAGGCTATCGAACCCATTTGTCTAAAATTTGTCTAAAATTCCTTCAGTGGTATTCACCAGATTTGTGTAATTGCAATCTTTCATGATTTTTCGAAGAGTGAAAACAGGTGGTATTAGAGTTGGCTACGACAGATGGCATTGTGAATTCGCTGCTTAAACAGCAGTAGTATTTCTGCAATCAGATCCTGTTCTGCAAACAATTCCCTCACTGGAATGTCTCATTGTGATTATCCTGCTTTCATTCTCGAATTATTTGATCTCCTTCATTTATTAGACTGTCAAGATTTAAAGTAAGCATAGCAATCTTTATAAGTGATTTTTACTAGAAACTGTCATTATCGTGATGATGGTTACCATCATGTCCTCTTAACTAATATCACGACGAACTGTAACTGAGTCCTGTATAAAAAGATAATCTTACTCAGATATATATATATGTATTTTTATGTATCCTTAGATCTAGAAAATTGACGATGTAAAATTTTTGTGCTTTCTTTTTAAACGGAATAATTGACGCTCCTTTAGGAAAAAAATGTCTCAATATTTTAGGTTACATTTATGCTGAGTAGATATTATAGATGTTTGCATTCGAACGAATCCCATCAATACCTTATTTAGGTGCATTTCACTTACCACAGTTTATATACAGTAAAACCCTGATTATCCGAGTTTCCGCTTTAACCGAGCTATCAAATATTTCTAGGATTTTTTTTTGGCAAATTAATCTTCGTTCATCTAGTCATACGACCCCCTACCTGGAATCGGGGAATGGTTTCGACACCAACAAGGGTTATCCTTAAAAAAATGCCGAAACATTGCTGCAGAAAAACGCTTAAGTAACGTAAAACAAAAAACAATTAAGGACTTTTTTAAGTAAAAGAACTCTTTCAATATGATTTGTATGTGGTGTATCTGTATAACTTTTGTATTTGTTAAAATATACATTTAAACCTAGACGATTTATTTTATTTACAATTTTCGGTTTAACCGAGTTTTTCGGTTATCCGAGTTAGTCTTGGTTCACATTAACTCGAATAATCGGGGGACTACTGTATTTAGTTTTGCCAACTCTCGCCCAACTCTCTGCCAAATGGGTACTTTTATGTTGTTGATTTTTTTTCTTGTTTTTTTTTTTTTTTTTCCCCGAGAGTTATGGCGGACTAGCTTCTTTCACCTAAGGTCTTTCCGTTACGCTAATAATCGGAGGAGCCTCCACTTTGTATCTTATCCTTCTTCTTTTGAAGAGACATCAGGTTTTAGCATTTTAAAACCTGTGAGATTTACAGGAAGTCAGGAAAAAAAAAGAAGCTTGTCTGATTAATGTTCAAAGTACACCAAATTTGTTGTTCGCTAATCATACAAGATGAATCATTACAACGAAGAAAAGCAATTGGCAGATGAAGATATGGCATCATTATTATTCGACGAATTCTAAATGCACGATAGAAAATGGATAGGGAAAAAAAAAAGTTACAGTCATTAAGTTGTAAAGAGTTTACGAAATTGTTTTTAAACTCAGATAGCAGTAAATCAGAGTTTCGCTTGTTTTTTTATCATCTCGTTCGTTCATTATTATCAAACTGAAGTTTCATTATTTATTAATCGAATTCGTTGGAGGCCTCTTTGCAGCTTTTAATTTCGGCTCCATTAAAACCAGAGATGGTCGAATATATCAGCGCATCGTGCTACTTCCTGATCCACAAGCTAATGACGCACGTCGGACACAATTAAAGACTTTGTGGGAGGCCTCGAACCCACCTCGAATCTATCATCACGCAGGAGTGGGCGGCGCAGCGCTGCACCACTTACGGCGCAAGGTATTCGGACGTGAATGACTGTTACGCTATCGAATCATCCGCTTGAAAGACTCCGAATTGCTCTGCTTCGAAGCGCTGTTTATCTCGGAGATGTAGCTGAATTAACAGATTTAATAAACGCCAACAACAAATAGATCCAGAATTAGTCAAATGACGTTCGTTACAGAGAAACGAAAAGTAAAAGCCATAAAAACTGAAGCGCTTTAATAAAGGAAAAATGTCCGTTGCACTTTTAATCGATTTCTTGAGTTCAAACACGCGAAAAGAACAAGTTCAGAAACGTATTCATATAAATGCAGAAATATATTCATATATTTACATATCTATGTGTGTATGTTTGTGCTGATATATGAGTTTAGTTATATATAAAGGGCTTTAATAACTAATATATAAAAAGGAAAATCTGTAAGTTTGTACGTGCGTTACAGATCGGAATGAAATTTTGCATGCAGGTAGTCTATGACACGGAGAAGGAAAAAGGCCACTTTTCATTCCATCCAACAAGTAGTTCCCCTAGGCTGGATGAAAAAAGGCCGAGAACTGCCCAAAATGAAAAACTTCCAAAAACTGCCGATAGATGTCGCCACCCCAGTTTTAAATGGTGTGCGTTTCTTTGCAGGCGCGGAACACGATTAAGTTACGTTTTACCTGATAATTGTGAAGCGATGTATAAATGTACGAGGGACGATTAATTAATAAGTTGTATATTTTTAAAATTTAAACTAATATAACATTAATTTGTAATGACACGAGATTCTTTGCAGGTGAGGAGCACGTTTAACACACGAATTATCTGATAACTCTATTATGCCATGAATACGATGATAAATAAGCGATACGATATGGGTAATTAATACGTTGGATATTTTCTTACAATTTACTGTAATTTAGAATATAATATTAATTTCTAATGATCACGTTATTTTTTACCAAATGCGGAAGGTTTCAAATGATAGGTGTGTGAAGAAGGCCACAAAGGGCACCGCATGTTTTAAATCGAGGCGTTTAATGAGATTCTTTGCAGGCGCGGAACACGATTAACTCACGAGTTACCTGATAGTTCTATTAGGCGATGTCTGTGTTGATAAATATACGATACGGATAATTAATACGTTGGATATTGTTTATAATTTTAACTTTAATTTAGAATATAACATTAATTGGTAATGATCACGTTATGTTTTACCAACTGGGGAAGGTTTGAAGTGATAGGGGCGTGAAGATGACCACAAAGGACTGGGAAGTCGTATATTCTCCGATCTCGATATTAATTTGCTAAATAAATAAGGCTTTTTTTACGTTACAAAAGCAAGGCTTCCGGGGCGAAGCGACGGCAGCTGGCTAGTATACAGCCATGTTCGAGATATTTGGACTATTTTCATTAGATTTCCGCTATTAGCTTAGAAATTAACCATCGGATTTTAATTGTCAGCTGTAGCTTGATGTATAAGGCTTCGGACTCATATGTTGTAGGTTATCTGTTCGAATCCGTAAATCTACTGTTTGTGTGTATGTGTGTGTGTTCTTATTATTTTTTCCTAACTTTTTTTTATTTTTCCTTATGTTAATGTACTTCCTTTTTTAATATTATTTTTTTATTATTATTATGGGTCGCCCTTAAATTTATGCTTTAACACAAAATTATATTCATTGTTATAATTTTAGTGTTACCTTTGGTTTAATATTACCATTGTAGTAATAATGTAGTAGATATTAGCTTTTCAATGTAAGTATTTTTCGAGTTGGACTGATGGACGAATATAAAGGACATCAATGCATATAACTTTTCTGTAGAACAATGAACGATGTTGTCGTTGGAAATAATCAATCTCCAGTTAAACTTCTTGTATCGCTTTTTTAGAAGCCTTAAGTAAAGCATTGGGCCGATTTCCAAATGACAGTATGTTTCACGTGTGATCGAAGTTGTAAAATGAACACAGTATTGGATGGTTTCATCCAAAAAGTTCGGTAATTTTGTTCGAAGCTATTGTTTTAATTTAGGCCTTTCCTTCTGGAAACATTTAAGAAACAGATAAGAGACCATTACAACAATAGAGGCCATTTTAGATCCATTCTGTATCAGCATAAACAATAAACTAGCCACACCCCTGATTTTGAACACATTCAGGTAATAGACCAAGCCAAAATTGTCTTCTCCCTTACATTACGTGAGTCTTGGCATATCGCCAATTCTCCCACAATCAATAGCGAACTATCCAATCACGTCATCAGAGGCTATTTAAACACAACCCTTCCAAACCAACACACAGTTGAAAATAATCTGCATTCAGATTGAAACGTCCTGCACATATGTTTTTAAATGACGACAATTACTTTGGTAATTTTAGGTTTTCTAAATTTTTATTGGGATTCTTACCAGAGGGATTATTCAATACTATCCCATGTTACTTATTTAAGAAACAGATACACATAAATGTAGGACTACATGAAATAGTGCAGGTTTAAGGATAGATAATGGGAATATCAAATGATAAGTTTCCGAACTTCTTTGTTATCCTAATTTGTCCGTGTGTGAGTAAGTGTCTGTTTTCTCCTGATGATTTAGGAGAAAACTTGACACTTAGGATCTTCTTGACTCTTAGGGACAAGAGAAGAACTAACCTTTAAATTGAAAACTTTCTCTACGAGAATCCTTGTAGATAAATCAGTGAGTGAATGTGACTAAAATCTCACAGAAAAGCAGTACAGTAAGTATTGAGGATTGAAGTTTTTTTGTTTTTTTTTTTGTTTTTTCAGAAAATGAAAAATTTCTAGTATTAGACAGATATTACAATTAAAAGTAGACGGAGGCTCTTCGTTGTGGCACATTCCAATCTTGAAAAAAAAAAATTGTAAGAAATATAGGTTTTTTTAATAGTTTTTTCAGAAAGTACTTGTTTTCTTCTTTTTTTTTTTGTTTCTGTGATTTCGTTGAGTACGAAATTAAAATCCATTCAAAACCAATTTACTCCAATAAAATAGCAAAACTTGAGCAAAATGGGTCCCAGGATCTACCCCGCTCTCTATTAAATGGATACGAGTTTTCTTTTCCGTAGATTAAAGACGGTCGAGCGTCAGGCTGACCACCCTTAGTTCCGTTGGTTACGAAACGCCAGGAGCTTCAACTTCCGCAACCCCAAGAACCATGTAGGCCTGTAGTAGGATACTTTAACTTAAGTAACATCCATATTTTCTATATATCAGCAACTCTTTCTGTAAAGAGATGCATTTTCTCCTTTTATATACTAGCAAATCTACGATATTTCATTAGACGAAGAGAAGGTGTCTGACGTTGAACCCCCGGTAACTATGTGATAGAAAGTTGGGTGAGTCCAATGAGCATCTAAAGGAGAACTAAACAGAGAAAAAAAAATCGTTGTTTCCCAGCCATAGGATTGAACCTCTCGCCTTCTCTAACTAGGAATTGGCCACCTTACAATTTAATCTTTTTGATTTTGTGATATTTTACGTAATTACTGAATAAAAACCAGTGAAAAAATTGTGCAGTTAGAGATCATCTACACAAGTAAACATGAAGGAAAAAACTCTTATTCTTGAAACTTTCAACGCCCACAAAAATTGGAGAAGAAATGAACCAATTTTAGCGACAGATAAACATCTGAAATAATTTGTTTTCTATGTCAGAGTTCAAAGAATTCAGGAAATTGGTTTTGAATTCATTGCTAATTACTCTAGCGAATTAATAATTATCTTGATTATTGATAGAGGATTTGCATCGAACAAGTCTCAGTTGCTGATTTCCGTTTTGAAGTAGAAGCTGTGTCACATTTTCAATACCTTCATTTTAAGTCCTTCATCTCTGCATTATGTTTGGCGTTGCATTCGATTGTCACTGACAAATGAAATCAAAGCACATTCAGTCGCTATTAATGCATAGAATACGGCAGCTGTAACACAATCGCCAATTTAACAAAGCCATCGAAAAAAGATATATTAAAACCTAAGCAAAGTTCACTCCTGTACCATTAATCCATTTTCCCGCAATTCATTTGCAGTGGTATTGCTTCAGAATGGATCAATGAATGCTTTCGACTTGTTAATTTGAGGAACGCTCGTCTATTAAATTCGTTTAACTTCTTTTCCACCATTTAGCAATGCCCCAATTGGCCCTAGACGTCAGACTGTCGCGCAGAACAAATTAATTCTAGACTGACAGTTGCTCTGTTGGAAGATAACCGTATTAATAACCCTGAAGAGGCGAAACACGTCCTAGGACTGCAATATCCGTACGAATGGAGACTGAATTTTGATTTGGGTTTAATATCTCGGCGAAATCGTGGAAACTTGACGTTTGTTCAGTGAACATGTGTTCGATTCGATTTTAATCCTGAAAATGAAACAGATTAATTAAAATGCATGCATCGTAACTATATTTGATTGTGGAATCACATACGTTTTGTGCCTCATCAGTATTTCATACGACAAAACTTAATTCATTTTCGATAACGATTCATTTGCAAAGTTTTCAGTTCCCACCAGTCAGCCAGTTTTGATATTTTTGACCGCTTTAAAATCGCTGAGTTGTTTACGTCTTTTCGGTAATTTTCTTACTTTTCTGCATTTCCCAGAATTGATCAGAAAATAAGAATACAAATGCTGTAATTATTGCACTATTTTTGCATAGTTTGAAATATGAATTCTTTTCGGAATATATTGTGAATTTTCCGTTGCCCAACCTATCACATGTTTTAAGCCTAATTTCATAGGAAAGTATGAAGCTCATCACTATGTACTTATGTTTGTATACTGTGTATCAGATGGGCCATGTCAATTTTGCGTACAGTAGCAACAATCAAATGACCTGGTCAGTTTTGACTTTTCATCAGAGTTTTGGCGATGATGTGTTAGTTCTCTTCGCTAGTGATTGTGATGTGAGACCCTTATGCACCACGTTTTGTTGCAACGGAATCATTGTCTTCAAATTTTTTTCTTGATTACAGTCAGTTTCGGAGAAAAATCGTATTCTCATCAAATAAACGTTTTGCTGCAGAGATGTTGCCCTTCGACTCCTAAATAAACTTAATTACAGACACACGTTACTTTAGTGGCCGGAGCGGCACCACTTTCCGTGCCTGCCATAGTGAATTATCGCACGGTCACTAACGCATGTTCAATGTCACGAGATTCTCGTATTGACGTCAGGTGCATGCCCACTGTTGTACACATGTGAAGCATTCCGGTTCCCACCTTGTATTAGAACATTGTTATTCTTTTGAAAACGAAGAAACTGCTCTCGAAAATGGCTCCCAGGAAGAAGTAGTTACCGGGTTGATACACCCTGTATGTTTTTTTAATTATGTAATGTTGTAGTAAATAAAGAAATTTCTCAATGTCCTATACATTTCTTATTCTAGTAGCGTTGTACGTGTCAAATTCAGAACAGATATTTCAAGATAACACATTTCGTCAGCTGACAAGAAAAAAAAATTGCAACTCACAACGCTTTTAGCATCAGGAGTATGTAGGAAACTCCCTTAATAACTATGAAGTAATTCATTACGGTAAAGAAAGTGTAGAAGACGCGAATTGAAGATACTTAAGTATAGAACCACCAGATGACGAAGTCTACATATCTCATTCAGTGAATGACTAGTTGATTCTAAATTTGATTCTTATTTCAATTTAAAACAGTCATCGGTTCGAAAACATAAGGAAATTTATTAAATTTTGGAAATGGAGATCTGTTTGGAAAGGTTTCTGTTAAAACCCCAATAGTCAAGTTTATGTCGCCCCAATGGTCTTCAGTTGTTTTCCTTTCATTCGTATGTCCGCGACGACAGTCATCCGTATCCGGAAGTCGACGAGGTTATCGAAGTGCAAAAGGGGGTTGGTGCGGGTGGGGAGAATAGAGACTTGGTGGTTTTCGTACGAAGAGCCAAACCTACTGTTTAACAATTATTCCCCACGCTTCACCGCTCTCCAGAGGCCCGCAGTTCATTACAGAGGGCGGACATGTTTTCGTCGGCCACTTCACGCTTGAAGTTGGTTAAATAATTCGGAGAACTCGATTTGGTGCTGGTAATTTGACCAAGAACTCATTAAATGGCGTTATAAATTTAAAAATCTCACTAGGAATAGCGAAACCACATGAGGGATTTTGGAATGTGAGCCTCAACCATTTTCTCCCAATCACGGGCTGAGTTGAGTGTGGAATGCATTTCAATTCATCGCTGCTGAGATTGCACGCCAAGAGTCTTATTGCAATCTTCAAATATTTGTTTTTGTAGAAAAAAGTTTGGGTTCGGAGGAAAAAAATTCTCCCAAACATTCCAACTTCGTCCAATTTTAATTATTTTTCAAGACTCTTTGCAGCATTAGTGAATAAAAAGAGTAGTTGTAAACTACAGGTCATCTGTAGACTTCACAAAAATTGATAGTTATTTTTAACAAGTAGCAGAATTGTGTTCATATCTTTAAGGTTTGTTTATGAATCTTTAGTTAGATAAATTGCAAACCATACAGTGAAGAAATTCCTGTTTATATTGTTATTTCCTATGTAAGTCATTATTTTGATTTGATTATATATAATTCTTTATAAAAACGAAGAAGAAACTGAATTTAATGAAACTAGTAAAAGATCTCTTCCATTTCAACGTTATTTAAAAATGTTTTCCAGCATTTACCGAATTTCAATAAAATTCAAGAGGTATTTGAAAAAAAAAAAGTTTTTATAATTGTAGGGAAGGAATAAATTTGCAACAACTGTTGTAATCAATATGGAATGTTTGGAAAGGTTATCAATTATTATATAAAACATATCTGATATATTTCAGATGTCTTTCTTAAAACCAAAGCATTTTGCAGGTTGTTTATTTTTTTACAAATATTTGCTACAGAATTTCCAATCTTTAAAAAATTATTAATTAAAAAAAATTATATTTGCATATCTGTTATATTTTTATATCTTACAAATAAATTGAACTATTGGTGTTTGTGAATACATTTTAATATATTAAAAATTGCCTGATTAAATTTTACTATTTCAACTTCGTATTCATTAACAAATAAAGTTCATCGAAAGTGACTCAAGGTTTATTCATTACATTTTAAAATAAACAACTTTGTTTTATAATTAACAATTAAATAACGAAAAAAAAGTTGTTTAAATTAAAACAGAAACGTTAAAGTCATCAAGCATTAAAACTATTAATACTATTTTATTTTGTTGGATGACCCAAAATAAAATTCATGGCCCAATCTTATTTAAAATTTCTTGGCACGCTATTACGGTGCACTGTGGGTGAACGTTTGTCCAGTAATCAGAGCACTGTATTTCTTATGAGTCAATTTCTTCTTTTTAAAAAGATTTCATCCAAGTGTTGCTCGTTCTGCAATTCGTGAAGAAGAATTTTGCGAGTTCATTCTGTTACTTGGACGTCGATATTCAGTTTTGTAATTTACCAACCACTGGTTTAGTCCGTAATAGGACCAGATCCATGTGTTGAAGCCTGTGATTTCGTTGAAACTTTGCTGAAGTTTACTTTAAAATCAAGGAACAAGAAAAAAAGTTAGGATTCAACTAAAAGTTTGACATTAACGTAAGTTGAATGAACGTCTATTCCCCCATTGAAGCTAAAAGGGAGGGAAACCGAAAAGGGGAATTTTCTCTGAACGAAGATACAATTAAAACTCCACAGAACTATCTTCGTGCGAACGTGACTTCGTGCTCGTGTTATTTTCCACTCCATCATTGGAGACGGAATTAAAGAGAAGGAACAGCGCTCTCTCTTAGAAATTAGTTGTTGATCCAATCCTCCCGGTGCTATCTGCCTTTGTGGTAACTCGTGTAAAATGAAATCCGTGCTTTGATTTCCACTGCCAAGTCAACTATTTTCAGAAAGTCTTTTTCGTCGTAATAATAACTGGGAAAAGTAGCCTCTTTTTAACGTCAAATTAAATATTAATCTTTTAGATACCGTTAGTAAATACAGGGTGAGGCATAAATGAAATTGTGATTAAATTATTTTTGAATCCTAATTCATTTTTATTCAATTTTGATTAATGTCTAAAGAAAACAGATTTGTGATCTTTCGTTGCAAGTTCTGAGTGTCTTCTCTGCCTCCATTGTTTCAACATGTTGGTATTTCATATTTTTTTTAATGCAGCAACGCATATTAGGAATGAAGACTGATACCATTGAAGAATCGCGAAATCTCTGAATATTCCTTTTCCGTGATATTTCTTTTTAACCGTACTTTCTATGCTATCCGTCGCCAGTGTTTGACCCGGAATAATATATTTAAAATAATATTTATTTATTATTGTTTAATGTATTATTATTATATATTATTATTCTGATATTTGATAAAATCACAAGAACAATATACGAAAAAACGCAGAATAACAGACTGAGTTGAGGTACCAAAGAAGTCGTCAGTATCAGACTACTAGGTTTCTTTTATATCAGAATTCTCGTTCAACATCGGATTGATTGATTTTATAATTTAAAATAACAGTTGAATTAGATCAATAATTTATATTTCTTAGATCTTGCTACACTCGTGAAATCCTAATATTCTGTGCCACGTCAGCTAATAAAACTGTAATAAAACTCTTTATCAATTATTGACATTTTCGTATAAAATAACTGGATCGTACATCAAAAATTCAATATTTCAGGGCAATAATATGCTGACTTTTTATGAGTTTGTTGGCAGTCATTCTGAGAGCGGTTTTTATCTTACAATATGTCTTTTCTATCTACTGGTTAAGCTTTCTCTTGGACAAGAATTGCATTTTCTGCTGAATTTTGGTCCCAGGATTGACTTCTCTGTGGGCGCAAGTGATGTACAGTGAAACCCATGTTTAGTTGATAATTTTACTAATTCATTTTTTTCAACGTTGAAGTATTTAAGACCTGTGTAAAGCATTGAAGTTTCTGTTTCACAGAAATCCTAAATATCAGCCGTTTCTCCATTTGGTCGTTTCCGACCCCCAGAGGGTTGACTACGGCGTCTAAGAGTTCTGAAGGCAGAATTATGTAATGTGGAGATAGTGCGATTCTGTCATATCTTTCATTTTTTTTTTAATATTATTTTTTAACATCTCCATTACTATTTCTGTCTGGGCAGTGCTTCATGGTTTCAGCTGATTGGTGTCATCTTGTGACTGGCTCTAGCTAATTCTGATTGCTTTTGGGGGCTCAGATTAACTTGTTTTAGCTTATTCCTCAGTATCTATCCGTTTCTGTCAATACTGACGAGTACCTTCATGATTGACTATCACTAATATCACATCAATGTGATAAACATCTCCTGTTACCATTGACTTCCTGTGAGACATCAGTGATAAACTGTTTCAAGATGTTAATGTCGCGATAATTTGTCCTTTACATTCTCTCGTCCTTCCTTCAATGATATCTTATTTTTGTAAACCATTGAGACGTTCATGGTCTCACTAAATGATTAGAATAGTTGTTTATTTCAGAAATTAGTTCTCAAAACAATCTTATGTCTTTTTCTTATCACAGT
Organism: Thereuonema tuberculata; assembly: GCA_023159025.1. Classification (NCBI taxonomy): domain Eukaryota; kingdom Metazoa; phylum Arthropoda; class Chilopoda; order Scutigeromorpha; family Scutigeridae; genus Thereuonema; species Thereuonema tuberculata. The sequence continues at coordinate 52,033,060 of JAFIDM010002131.1, forward strand.
ATTTTTTTTTTAATTCTATGAACCTGATAGACTTTTCGTCATTGAGGTAGAAAATGTTTCCTTCTCTTAATCTGGGATTTCCGTGGAGGACGCTTTGTTGACGAGACTGAAAAAAAGAAGAGGATTTTCTTCACAAACTTCTTCGATAACCTCAGTATGAACTAATCTTAATGCGATTACCGGGAGAAGTTAATTGTACTGACTGGGATTTATTTTTAGTTACGAGTTATCTCTTTTTTTTAAGTCGGTTACAAGAAGAAAAGGTTAAGGATCTCCAACGAGTGTCATTCCCTGACATTTTTAACTTATTTCTAACTATCACAGACTTTTTCTGATTGTCTAGAACAGCCATTCTCAAAGTGTGTGCCACGAGAAAATACAACAATTATTTTTTTTTCATTAAAACAGGAAAATAAGAGAAAATATAAAATAGATATTAAATATAATAAAAATAATCAAAATAATAAATTGAGCGTGCTATTAAATATTTTCTGTAATAATTTGTCACTTGTCAATGCTTCGTCGTGGAGGCGAAACCGGTCGTGTCCTGCCTATATTTTTTAATGTGTTTAAATGTTTGTAAAGAACTAGACAAGTGAACATGTTGGCAATTTTATTTTAATTTACATTATCATGCATGCACGTTAAATCTTTTTTAAATATTTTTAACAAGTAAACGAAGTAACACTAACTGGAATGGTTAAAATTAATGAGTCATTTATTATATCATTTTTATAATTCAATGAGCAAATATGATATATAATCAAATATAATTCACGTGCAAATGCTAGTGTTTTCCTAGGATTCTATTCTATGCAGTAAAGCAAGGAAAAAGTTTGGAGTTCAGTGCGAAATTAGGAACATCGTTTAGTGAACCACCGGATGTTTGAAACACATAAGTGTGCCGCGAAACAAAAACGATTGAGAAGTACTGGTTTAGACAATACGTCACGAACTTTGAATGTCTGCATCAAATTCTGAAACCATTCGGTTTTAATTAATTCAAATTTCGATGATTTCATCTTTTTTAAAAAACGTGTCTCATTTAATAAAAATAATGATATTTTAAGACTTCCTCAAAAGACGTTAAAAGAAAGGAAGTCCTGAGTCTCATTAAAGCTACGAAAAGGCTATTAAAAAAAATCACACAGCAGTGTTTGTTTTTATCGCATACTTGTAATATTAATTAACCTTTTACAGAATCGTTTTTGTACGCACAGATCAGTGGTTTCGTATTTATGTTAGGCATTATGTAGTTTCCACGTGGCTTCTACAAATTTCTACACTACTCGAAAACTTTCAGAGAGTCCAAATTGCATCAACTTTAAGTTATAAGTTTTTACAATATTTGACAGTATTTAAAATATTAACATATTAAGTAATATTTTTTTTTCAATACTAAAAAATCGGTACTCAACAGAATGAGAAAACAGATTATTTCGCGATTCTCAATAGCCCATTCTAAAATATCTTCTAATTTACACTATTTGGCCTCAACAAGGGGCGATTAAATGTGAGCATTTAGCCGAAGAAACGTTGCCCAGGATACGCCATAGGAGGCAGCTCACGCTATACCCGCAGAAACGGACGAAACACAGAAGGAGAAAGTAGCATCCCTGTCGACGCCGGGAATCGAACCCGGGTTCATAAAGACCGCCGTCTAGACCGCTCGGCCATGTCGGAACGGCTTTTAAAGAATTATACAGAAGAGCATTTTTCTTATTTAGGTTGTCTAATAATATTTTCGAATTATACATTGTATTGTTTAGTAACCAAATTTTTAGATATTCGTCTATTGTTCAAAATATTTTTATTTTTTATTTTATTAAAAGTAAACTTTAATACGTAATTTGTGTTTATTAGTACATAACTACCCCCCCCCCTGTTAATTTAAGTTAATTTAAACACATACAGTGAAGTCATACGAATATGAGGGGGAACCAAAAATTCTTCGTATAAGTGAATATTTCGTGTAAGTGAATTACATATAGGACTACGGGGGTTTCGCCGGGGAATGAGAAATTCTTCGTATAACTGAATGTTTCGTGGAAGTGAGTTTCGTATAAGTGAGACTTCACTATATTGTCTAGACCAGCGGTTCCCAACCTTTTTCAGCTGGCGACCCACCTTTCCTTATCGTTTTTCAGCTGGCGACCCACCTTTCCTTACCGTTTTTCAGCTGGCGACCCACCTTTCCTTATCGTTTTTCCGCTGGCGACCCACCTTTCCTTATCGGAATACCTCCACATATATAGGAATAGAAGAATGTAGAATAAAACTATATGTGTATCGTATCCCTTCCTTATATGTGATCGATTTTCGATTTTTCTGATCTTTTCTGATGGTATATTCGATGGTTTCTGATAGTTTTAGGATCAAGTCGCGACCCACCTGTAACCCTTCCGCGACCCACTAGTGGGTCGCGAACCACCGGTTGGGAAACGCTGGTCTAGACTTTCGGAAATTATAATTCGATTTTTTGTTTGTTTGTTTGTTTGTTTGTTAAGTTTAGGATAATAATTTTGGATGGTGAGATTGTGAAGTAGTTTGGTAGATAACCAAATATTTGATCCGTATTTGAATAAAAATAGAAATATTCGAAAGAAGTCTACTTTGTTTATGATGTTATTTCTTGAAAGCATTTCTTATGATAAACATTTTATCATAAATTCATTTTCAAATTTTAATATACGGAATAAAAGCAGTAAACAATTTCCTTTTTCTGAAGAAATTAATTAAATCCTCATTAGTTATTTTAAGTTGTTGAAATCGGTTTAACTTTAATCGTAAAAACCTCGTGGTATTTAATGACTTAGTGTTCATTGTTGAAGTTAATGAAATATTAATAGAAATAAAACAGAAATCCATTAGCCTGATTTTCCTAAAAAAGTAGGATAATAATTTTAATTATAGTACGTATGTCCCTTGAAGAAATATGAGAATAAATAACTAAGACTAATTTTTAACTTGTGAATTGAATTGATTGCTTAAGAAGTGCAGTAAATTCATTGTTCCAAACCAAAAATAAAAATAGACATTCTGTCCTAATAATTGCGCTCTTTATTGCAACACTTACCATTTTCCATTAGTGGATGGACTTCTGTTGAAACTTGAATTAAGGTTTTAGTAGCACGAAGTCAACGTAAACAAAGTAAATTGAAGAAAGCTCTCCCCTGAGAATCAGTTTACAACCATACAGAGTATTTGATTGTTTATTTTTTTAAGATCATCTTCTGCTCTGTACCAACCTTTATTCTGTTTCCCTACTTATTTCTCCATCTTCCTCGTGACCTTCCCTCGTGTAGCTTGTTCTTCCCCTTGGGACCCATTTCCTCGTGAATTTGGGTCATATTTCGTCAAGTGCATTTAAGGATGACCCAGTGCAGTCAGCCTTCATTCTTCAATGGCTTCCTTATTTCATCACCTCCGAGTCATAAGGTTTATATATATATAATATTAGAAATATATATAAAATTAAAATTAAAAAAAGTTCTACTAAATGTTTAATGTTTTTTTTTTTCATATTTTTGAAAAACAAATAATAAACAATTTTTCCGTTACATTTACTGTAATACTCTGAAACCACATTTCCTTAAAAATACGGGATTTAAAAGAAAAGTTGCGAGAGTTTTGGTGTTTCTAACTTTAAAAATACCGTTTTTGAAACAAGATATCAAAGTTGGAAAGATCACAGCACAGTGGAAAATTATTGCTATTATAATAATACAGAAATAATATATTTCATGTTCCATTATATTTTAAGAAAATTTTGTACCAAAAAAAAATCAGTGAGCTTACACAGTAAAGGTACGAAATATTAATGATTTGTTATACATATTAGAATATCCAGATAAATGTTTTATCCTGAAATAAAAACAATAATTTTTTTTAAATCTTGAGATCAATGAAATTCAACCTAAGTCTAATTCGTGATTAGATGAAAACCTTATGTTTTTTTTAAGCATTTTACGGTTAATGATACTGCCACGTAGAACGTGTTTCCATCTTGTGGTTACTTTGGAAAAACAAAAAGCGAATGAACTTAGAAAATGCTATGGTTTTACAGTTTGTTTATTGTTCTTATATGTATTATTCTGAGCGCCAATCAATGCTAATACTTACCACTTAACTTTACACTGTCGTTTTATAGACTTACTTGTTCATTATACACCTTCATTTCTTATTTCTAATAATTTCTTTCTGATACTTAACAGTGCGTACGGAACAGTACGAGAAAGCCAATACGGATCCCAAAACATATACGAACAACTCCACTTCGGGCAGCTTCACTTATCTGCTGAGCAATAGCAGTGAACGACCCCGGAGTCATTTGGTAACAGATTTCGAGAGGAAAGGTGACGCCAGACAATCGCCAAATCCATTCACTGCCGACATAGGCATTAATCCCACCCTGCTGAACGGACCTCCCCAAGGTAAGCCACCCGCAGCTGCTTTTGTGTCTGTTTACCGCCAGCTCTGCTCTCATATCGCAAATATTGATCGCTTTTGAATTGCTTCCTCCAACAAAATACACAGGAATTTTGATTTTTATTGAATGGCTTTTTACAGAGGATTGTGATGTACAGGGCATCAAAAGTTGACATTCGATTTTCATTTAAATTTGCCAGTATTATGTCATTACAGTCGTAGTTCTTTCACTGAATACAAAACAAACCAAACAAGAAATTAATAATAATGATAATGCAATAAAACCGCACAATACATATAAAACAAAAATTTTAAAAAATGACATGTTTCGAGAAGTCCGAAGTAAACGGCTCTCTTCCTCAGACTCCTCAGTCTGGGGAAGAGAGCCGTTTACTTCGGGCTTCTCGAAACAAATCGTTTTTTTAAATATTTGTTTTATATGTATTGTGCGGTATTGGGCGCATTATCAGTGTTATTTCCCGCACATTAATTATCTTCATCATTCAAAAAATTAATAATGTTTAAATGCAACTCAGACATTCTAATTAGAACGCAGCAAAGGAATTTTAAACTATCTATTCAGTTGTAAATGGTTTTAAACTGCAGAAACATTAGCTGAACATTTAATTTTGCTATTCTGTCCTCCTCTGCGGTTTTGTTTTTATCTTATTTAAAAAATATTAAAAATGTTGGAAAGGCCAGTTACTTACATCTTATTAGCTCTTATTAAATCTCATTAACTCTCCAGCTAGAACTATCTGGTGCTCATCTTCTGAAACATTGGAGGATCTCCAATGAACATTCAAAGATAATCCCACAGATTGCAAAACCTTTAAATTCACAGATTTGCTCATTTTTCACACCTTTCTTATTCATAGGCCATATTTCGAATATAAGGCCTTATTTCAGAATAGCTTTAATCACATTTAGAGATTTTTTCGGATACAGTTTTAGGATATTTGCTTCCTGTCGAGATACTGCTTGAAAGCTTTTCTTGTTTTGGGGAAAAGTGAAGTGTGATTCTTTATTTATTTATTTATTTATTTATTTATTTATTTATTTATTTATTTATTTACTTACTTACTTACTTACTTACTTTAATCAGTTGTTTAAGGATATTTATAGATCGTTTATTTACAGTCGTTTGAGGAGATCAGTCGACTGAAGTCCTTGGGTTTTTTTTATATTTTTCTGAAATGCGATTTCTGCGTGTTTTTACTTTTAGAATTATCACCATATTCATCGCATCCCTATATTTATAACTGCTTATTGATTTGGCAAAATGGCAAAACTTAACGTGCTACAGAATATTAGTAAGTCCAAATAAAGAAAAAAACGCACACAATTAAAGATTCGCTGAGCTATTTTTGGCATTTTCGGACTGGGAACCCAGAACAGTTGGGAATTCAACTAACGATCGCTATGCAGCGCGAAACACTCTGCTTTGGGTCCCCAATACAAAAATTCCAAAAATAGCTGAGTGAATCTTTAATTGTGTGCGTTTTTATCTTTAGTTATACTTATTGATATTTTTTGTATCTTTTTTGTATTAAATTTGCTATGATATGAGACAGGTGTACAGCTGTAATTTTGCTACCAGAACTAGATATGAATTAAAAATAAAAAATTATATTAAAATTCAAATTTTTAAACACAGTTTCGGCGACAGTCTTCCTGTCTTGGTCTGAGAAATGCGGATATGTATAAATGGCGCTTCATAGGAACGGATGAACAGATAATAACACCATTTCAGATTGGTTACAAAGCTCTGAAAAGATGAATCAGTAATTAATAAAACCTTTTTCATGAGTGCTTAACGATCAAGCTTTATTCAAAGCTCAGTGAATGGAGAGAGCATTAAACAGGGATTTTAGGATTTTCTATAATTAAACATGGCTATTTCCATCCGCTAATAAGATTTTCGCTGCTGCAGTAGATCAACTCTTGCCAAAATTGCGGAACCATGTACTGCGTCTTCCCTTCCCAATCAGGCCGAAATGTTTGTCCAAAATTTCGGTCTGTCGACAGTGTTTCCTGCGCTTCATTAGTTAATCGTTTCGTTAAATCGAGATTAGGTTAGGATTAAAAGATGGGTTGGGAACGGTGGTGGTGGTCCTCAGTTTCCAATTGCAACCTCCTCCGAATCGATAGGTCCCACACCAACTGTTTGCCAAGGCAGATCCAAGCGGTTATTAACCGGATTGGAGTCCGCTAAACGCTTCGCCGCACCAAGAGAGGAAGTGGAGGAGTCGGCAGGCCACAGCCTCTCCTCGCAAATTGATAGCGATCTCGAATGCACCTAATCGCCTCAACCATATTGACTCCCTCTTATGTTCAGGTAACAAGAGCAGCACTGTTAATTCGCTCCCACGCTCGGCGCTTCAGCTAATCGACAGCGACGATTGGACCCCCGAAAGCTCCTTGAATTTTCAAGTCTCTCTCTGAGCTTAATATTAAACTGAAACCTAATGCTCTGAATAAACAGTAATTTAAGCGCAGTATGAAAATGTCAGAGAGGATTTACAATCTGCTTTTGATGCGCTAGCGTAAGTACAGGGCGATTAGAAATTAAACGTCTCGTTTATTGACGCCATCTTGGGTTTTACCTATCTACTAGAAACAGTTTTTTTTTGTCCTTCTATCCGTTACAACTGCGACCTAATGGCTTGGAATCGGTGAATGGATTCCTTCTAATTTTTTATACTATCTAATTTTTTCGTGTGGTTCCCTGTTGGGAGATTTGCACATGAAGGAATCAAAACTTACCATAGAGAAGCATTACAAGTGTAAAAGTGAATTGCTAAAGTTGTTTAACAATGGATGAAAATACATTTATGAATCTATATCTGTATTTGCTTTAATTTCTTTAAAATTACTTTAAAACTAGTGGCAACCCGTGAAATATTCACGGAAGTAAAACAAATTACACATTCTTGAAAAGCACAAGATTGAAAAAGATGTTCTAAACTCATTTTTTAAAAGTCATGACTTCTGTAACAGCCCGCATATAATTTGAATGATTAAGCCAAATTTTATTTAAAAATATATAAAAAATTGATTTATCAGTTTCAACAATCACAATAACGAATGTCCAATAGCAATACCAATCATCCTTTCTGGGCAACAATGACAGCACTTGTTCCCCAACCGTTGAGTAGTGAGCAAACAGCCGAAGCTGTGGAATTATGTAAAAACCGAGGTTTTAAGAACTCTCTGATAAATTTTGACGCATGAACTTCATGCATTTCAGTGTAAACTTCATGTATGCGTGGAAGAAAATCTCAGTACGCTGATAATAATTCCAACGCACTGTGATTGGTTATTTCTCCGACTCTGCGTACAAATTTACAAAGATCCGTACAATTTTTGCCTGTTAATAGTATGATTACTTAGTAACTCGTTGGATTAAATTATTTTCAGAAACCTAAAAATTTAGTAATTAAGTTCAGATATTTACAATTTCACACGATGACTTTACCTCTGTTTTGTTTTTACGCCTTTAAAAATCAAATAAATAGATAAAAGTAATGTTTTAGAGAAAGTAGGCTTATTGTTCATTCTGGGAATACTTTCCTCAAAGCGTCTTCAACCCCTTCCATTGATTGCCAAGTTTAGAGTTTCGGATTACGATTCCCTTATGCTATTTGTAAATACTTATTCCCTACAAATGCGCTATATTAGACTTAAAAGTTTCAAAACAAGTTCATATAAAATTTGTGAAATTTCCCTCTTTTTTTTATGTTTTTTCAGACAGTTATTAGTGTAATTTGGCACAATTAAAAGATCATCATTTTTTTGCGTATGGTATACGATTAAATCTCAGAAATTAAAATATTAACCTCGGACAAAATCACAGAATTACTTCGATCTCTTGTCTACTGCTCTGCCAGAAATGACATCACGTTAGACAAGAAAAAAATGACTGGAAAATACCTGTCTTAATGCTTTGCAATGCAGAGAAACCTCGTTAATCTCAAAAATATAAAAACTTTATAGATTTACTTTTGATATAAATTATGCCATTTATCCCTAATAAAGCTTTAAATTTTAAATAATGCTACATCCACTTCTGAAACTTTCTCTAAAGCTTTTTCAGACTGTTTTCATGAGACATAATGTTGTTGTTTGTCCAAGAGAAGCGACTGCAGACACTATAGTATTATTTGCTATAAATGTTTATTCTAATTTTTCCGTCTGGTCGCGCAAAACAAATATTAGCATTCCGTCTCGTAGAAAACGAAAATTTAAGACACTTTTTCATAAATGCTTGAAAACTAGTTACTTCATATTTAAACCTTTTTAAATAGTTTGTAAGTACTTTAAATTTCAGTTACAATGTTTTACGATGATTTTCATGTTTCTTGTTACATTTTCTAAAACGCCAACAGCTTTCACCAGGATTCGCAAAGAACTAAATATTAAATTAAGGATAAAGTAAACAAAGATACTAATTATGTTCCTTTCATTTAGGGGCCGTGGCATTACACGAGGACGTGTGTCCATACGCCACATTTCAGTTGGCTGAAAACGAAAGGGACCACGTCTCGGCCGAAGAATTACGTACTTTTAGTCAAAGAAGAAATGTAAGTTTGAATGTCTTGGTAAGGATAATTTTTTATCTATTCTTTTGTTTAAATGTTGTTGTCGCTTACTGTTATGAGATTCTAGATGTGTAAGTGGTGTGTCCTTGTAGAAAATGATTTATAATGAGAAATTGAAATTCCTTTCAATACATTCAAGAGTCTTTATTATAAAAGGTAATATCTCCAACTTTCTGCAGATTTTATTAGTTAATTTATTGAAAATCATGCAGATTATGTATTTTAAATCTTCATTATGTATCTTGAAATCTTTCAAAAAATCAATTTTGAAATCTTCTGAAAGCTAAAAATATTAATGTTGTTGGGTTTTTTGCCCCTGATTGAATTCGTTATAAAATGCAAACTAGTCATGTTAAGTGTTCTCTTCAATTCATCAAGAAATGACTTGTGTATAATGAAGATCAGTTCATAAACTCCAGATTCCAAACCTGCTGGTCCAATTTTGATGTAATAAATATTGATATTGTACAAAAATTTCGTTGGAATACAGTATCACCTCCATGATCCAGGAAAAGAGGACATTTAAGCAGATAAATGAGGAATTCTGGGATTACCTTTCCCTAATAGATGGAAAAAAAACTTTAAAAAAGAGTTTTATGGATGAAATTGAAGTTGAATGACGACAGAGCAGTCGAAAATAATATTTGAAATGAAGCAATATTCACTTCAGATATATTGTAATCAATTTTCACATAAAGAACTACATCAGAAATGAGGTCCATTAGGTTAATTGCTGTTAGGCGTCATCCTAATCCTTTTCCAAAATTAGGAAGAACATAAATCAAAGAAGAAACTTAATTATTAAATTAAATACTTCATGACTCTTTGATGCAACTAATATCTAATCTTGGGAAATGTTTTGAATAATTTTTAAGAACACATTTTATATTTTCTTAACTTTAATTTCACTTGTCCTATTAAGAATATGGTAGAATATTTTCAATTTAGAATAAATTCTCTAAACTATGAATTGTAAGAAAACATAAATAACGTAGGCATGAAATTTATTTCGAACCGTCCGCTCAAAAGTAAGTTACAACCGCAAGTGTTGTGGTTTGTAATAGGAAGTAGGAATTCTTACTTGTTAGGGAAAGAAAAGGCAACCAACGTCACTTCCGCAAATGCTGATTGGTGTAAGCTTTACATAGTTTAATCATTGTAAGGATCGGAAGATATTCAAGTTTTAAGAAGCAAAATCCCGGACATTTTTAAAATTTTACAGATTCCGCTCGGATGGCAGGTCATACGTTAAAAATGAGAATATGTCCGGGAAAATGAGGACGGTTGGCAAATCTAATAGTGATGATTTATATGGACTGAAAATGGATTATTATAGTGCTGAGAAGTCATTAGAACATGAAATCTTAGTTTGTGGTTCTAAAAGTATATTTTTGCATTTCTTAACAAAAACTCGCTAGCGTAGATCAAGATGAAATCAAACGATTATGTATTTCTTTTATTTTGTTGCAAGAAATTCAGGCGACATTTTAAAGTAACCTTTTTAGATTATGGAATTATACGGTTAGAACTTATTAGTTCCAAAAGGGAAGAATAGAGAAACAAAAGAATGTGAATGACATTACTATTTTGACTACTTTTTTTTTTTAATTTAAATTCATTATTTTAAAAAGAATTTAACTATAAATAACTATCTATGAAGCTGTTCCCCTTAACACGCAATAGACAAGTTATGTATACTGTACAGTCCATTTTCAGATTTTTGTGGATCTTTGTTAGGTGGTTAACAATGGATTCGTTCTTTCTCTTTGATCACCGCTAAAAAGTATACTATTATGATATCTAATAAAAGGTAACTATATATCAATAGCATTATCAGTCATCAGGCCGCAGAAATCTCGTAGTCTGTAGGTTACATCTAGGGTTACGTTAGGTATCCCACTTAGGCCCATTGGGTTGCTGGAGGTAAGACTCCAACATGTCAGTGACCCGGGACTAAGATGAGGTCGAGTTGTCAGCCCAAAGCTCGCCTGCATCCCCGGGAAAGAAACCATTCTAGATTAAATCGGTATGCTTTCTACAGAGGGCTGGGTAGACTTTAGGAGGCGTTTGGAGAAGAATGGACCGTGGAAAAATCCTTGTCTCCGCCTAGCCGGGGATCGAATCCGCCACCTGCAATCGGCAGTCAAGCGCCCTTACCACTCGGCTACCGGGCCCACAGAAATTACCTTTAGTGCTAATTAAAATGGTATCCTACTTTTCTTTTTTAGAATCAGATTGAATCCCTTTATTTTTTAAGCCCTTCCAAACTGTAATGTAAATAATTCTTAGTAAATGTTGTAATCCTTTACTACTAATTCAGGTTTAAATTCAGGTAAGTTTCTGCGCTTTTTGTAATTATTATTCTTTATGCTATATACTTTATAATTTATTGTTGTAAGGCGTCTTACGTAAATATTGCTACCGTAAATATTGCATAATCTATGTGTAGCTTAAGTACTGTAACTTCTTTTTGTTTTTTCTAACTTGATGTTATATTGTTAAATCTTGATGATTTACCTTCTAAAATAGTTATGTACCTTCCCCAGAATTTCTGGTACCGTAGTTTTAAGAACCACTGCATTCGACTACGTGCACTCCTTGTACAACTCACCCTTTCCATTTGTAACATTAGATTTCAGATGAAGATACAGAAGCTTCTGTGGATATCAAGGCTGTGCTTCTTAAACATACATCAGCACAAATGCTTTAAATATTCCGAACGTTTCTTTCTTTTCTCCAAGAAAAAAAGTTAATCCTATTAAAAACATAATTTGAAGATAGTGGGTGACTTTGGTGACTACTAATTCTCATTCGGTAATGAGACCGGTTCCCCATAACTCCAGCGAATCCTAATAAAGATCCTCTCAAGTCAATTATGATGTATGGGAGGAGACTGGTGGCAGTTCGAATGTCTAGCACATTTATTTTAGTGTAATTAAAGCTCGAAAGGCCGTAGATCATATCTGTAATTGGTCCAATGCAAAGACTTCTAAAATAGTGTTGATCGATTCCTCGGTAACCGTCAGCTTGAAATTCGGGTTAGAATCAGTTTGAATGGATTTTAAATTTCACATCCGTTCTTTTAAAAAAAGAAGTCATAAAAAAATAAAACTAGCCTTTAAAAAAAAGTTATACTTCTGATGATTACCTTAGCCTAAAAAATAGTAAATTCTATATTTGATATGTAATATACTTAATGCAGTAAATCAATAATATGGAGTTTATATTTTTTCTGTTTTATTTATTTTTTTATAATTGTATTGCTTTTATTAGCTATTTTTTTATGAGCGTTCTCATCTAGTAAAATCAATGTTTACATTTGTTTAAGAATAATTTGCATCATCTATAAATAATTCTGTTGTGATCCCTTACAGTATTTTATTATCCTATAATATTGATATTACTTTTGTAATGAAATTGATTGCAGTTGATTGAGAAAGAAAGTATCAGACACCATGAAGAATTCTCACAAACTCATTGATATAAAAGAATATTTCTTATTTTTTTTTTTTTTTATAATTCAAAGACGAATATGTTTGTTCACTGCACTGATGTATAGTTTCCTTTCTTCTGGCTATTGTTTAAATTGAGAAAAAAGGGAACAAGATGTAGAATTGGTTGATAAAGTATTGTTGTAAGGAAAAAATTTAACGTGCTGGAAATTTTTAACAAAACAAAATAAGAAACAAGTGCAGCACAAAAAAAAGGTTTTTGGTTGTGCAAATTAGCACAACATTTATTCTTGTTGTTTTTCTTGTTTCGGGGGTCACTGCCAGGTGTGACGGTGGCCTTCACTTAAGATCTTGCCTTTCTGGGTCTTTTATCGGGGAAGGCGGATCGGGCTGATGATTCCCATGCAGGACGAAACGGCCTTATTCCTTCCGATAATTGAATCAGAAGAGCAATTTATTTATTCTTGTGCTGCCCTTGTTTCTTATTTTGTTTTGTTAAAATATTATTGTAGATAGCACATTATTTTTAGACTAAGCAAAGTGTAGAGTAGCAAGACTGAGTATATTGAAAAGGATTACTACAATTATATCCAGTTCATAGAAAATGACCAGTCTAGTAGTTACTGGAGGAATCATTACCTAAAATAAGTATTTACTAAATTTTGAAATTGTTAGTGAATTTAGAAGCACACACTAATTATATGTGTGCATTTTTTTAACCAAATTTGATCTCTAAAACATATACTCGTCCTTCTAAATAATTCCAAATGTCTAAATTTCAGTAAAACTATACTGATTTAGGCTTCTTGTATCTGCCAGAAGTTTGATGAAACATCCACCATCATTAATTTTAGTCGCTGTAGCTTAGTTCAAGAAAAGCAGAACATATATGGCTAGAAGAATAACTACCAATGCATCATGTGCTATGCCGTTTGGTTCAACATATTTTATAAATAGCTTTGTTAAGTTTTCCAACCTTTTAATCGACTCAGATTGTTAAGTTCAGTGTAAAGATGTCTATTCATCACTAAGTAATGGTAAAACCAACCTGTGACTATGGGTAGTCGTAAAGCCTTCGCAAAAACTTTCAACTGAAATCTGCAATCGTTGCTGCCAACTTCAGGATTTTCTTAGTCATGATTCGTATTCGAAACATAGGATCTGCCCCCATCGTTAACTCGTTCAGAGACTGAATTACAATGAAATTTTCACGTAATAAAAACATTTCCAACTTTAGTGATTAATACGTTAGAACGAAAATTAACACAACGAAATTATAATGCTTTCCAATAATGATAAAAATCTACGTAATTTTATTATTGACAAGAAAATTAAAAGAGTAGTTCGAATATTTGGAGAGACTTAAAGATAGTGTCTCAAACAGATGACTTCGATCTGGAGTAAAACAAATTGGGAAGTAATCGCAAAATTTTCTGCTGATACCACACAAATTATTTATTTTAAAGTAAGAAGAACATGCACAGTAAACCGTAGCATTTATTAGGTGCGTTTGCTTTTCGTTGTTGTTATACATTTTTATTAGTTAACGATGGGTTTTTAAGCTATCGCCATCTACAGTTCGTCTAACCTAGGAAGGCAGTACCCTCAGGCGTTGGTACTGAGAACTTGAAAAAATAGGGGTGTAAGGGTATCAGGATATTGTTACGGAATTAAAAGAAGCTCTTATGTGATCCTTTTTTTAGTATTTTGAGAATTCAGCTCTTCGGAAATATAGTTACTTAAAGCCGATAATAACGGGGTCAAGCTCTGCAAACACTGTTGTAATCTTTCCTCCCTACCCCCACTTACCTTATACCCTTTCTCCCCTATTTTTTCAAGTTCTCAGTCCCAACGCCTGAGGGGACTGCCTTCCTAGGTTAAACGAACTGTATGACCGTCGAAGAAAGTACCACTTTAAACATTCACCTGAGGGAGACACGTCCTGCGCAGTCGTAGCATTAGTAGTGCAAGACTTACGGAAAAATTAAACATATCCTCCCTTAATTGAATTCTTTTTTATGTTTACAGGCGAATTACTTAAAAAGAACATCACGTGTCTTTCCGCCTTCTAACTTTTAACTACCTAAAATTTCCAGTCCTCTAATTGGCGGAAAACAAATTCAGAATATTATTAGGTAATTAAATAAAGAAAAATAAGCAGACCTCCACTTTCATTTTAAAAGAAACATTTATAAGCTTTGAATTGGGATTACTTATTTGCGGCTTTACACAACAGTTCAAATTCCTACAACCTCTTCGGGAAGTAGACGTTGTTTTTATATTTCATTCATCGCTGTACATACCAAGTTTCATGAAAATCGGTTCAGTGGGATTTAAATTGTTTCATGCAGACACACGGACAGACAGACAAACGATTCACGACATGCGGTTTCCGCATTTTTCTAAATGAAATATTAAAAAATTGAGGATCAAAGTAGGAACTATACAAAATTTATTTCGTCTACCAAACGTTTTTTAACTGCTCTTTAATCCCAAGATTCTCATTATGTCCGAGACAGTAAATTAGTCAAAACAGAGCTAATTTGGTCTTAAAAATATATTAGAGTTGTTTTTCTTTTATGTCAGTGTCTGCTTAATAATCTCTTCTTTTCCTTTCTTTGCCGTCGTATTTCTGAGACTGCGTTCTTTTAAAAGAATGCTCACGCACTCGAAGATGCTTAAATTCTATTCTTTGTAGCCCAGGAAACTTTGCCTGGCCGTGGGTCGATGAGGCGACTGCTGGCCCGAGTGTATGCATCATACCAAAATACGGCCACTGCTCTCGGCTAAATGTACCCAGGTGGCAATTTATTATTCTGTGAAATAAAGAACTGCAGTACTGGGGAAACGGGGGAAAAAAAGTAGCGCGAGTGAATAATAAATTGGTACCGGACGTAATTAGCCAGAAGATTCTCATCTGCGAAAGTGTGTGTGTGTAGCAGTGGCGAGAATTTACGTTCGCTTGAGTAGTTGGGGGAAATGGGCTCAATGAATTGAAATATACATTGCCTTCCATTAATCGTATCGTATAGATGTTCATCAGCAGTTAATTAGATGAAGCTATCGTAAAGATTATTTTTAATAATAAATGTCCACTGATACCATCTTCACCTGCAAGACAGCTATGTTAGGGCTGTCAGGATTCTTGAAAAATTAGCAATATACTACCGGGACTGTAGTGTGATTGCGCTAAAGAATATCTATTGCTATTATATTTTATTATTATAAAAAAGGTCCTTTTTCGAAAAGAGGTACTTTATAATTTTTATCTCATCATCAGCATTTACATAAGTCTACTAATAATTGAATGTCTGTTAGGTAATTTCACTTTATTAATCGAAACAGTCCAATAGTTTTCAAAATCATGCTAAACTGAGAATGACTGTGGTTTTTCACTTTGGACTATGAAAATCCAAATATCCCTCCCCCAGAAATTCCAAATGTGGGAATTAATGGTATTTAAAGGATGTATTCTTTTGATTAGATAGTTGTTTGAAGAGACTACCTCCACCATTCCAGCAAGTTGGGAGCAGATATTTCTTGATGGTGATCTGGTGGTCGTACTCGAACATTGTCTCCATGCACATTTTCTAGCATTCGATAATAAAAAGGTTAAAGCTATATTGCTACAGACAGGACCGTTGGTGCGCACCTATGCAGGACCGTTGGTGCGCGGGAGGTTTAGGCTCTGAGCGATTCTTGACCAACGGGACAACTGAAATTATTTTTGGCGCCATATGAGAAAGACTATATCATTACTAGCATAAAATGACACAATCGATATAGAGGCACGTGGCTAAGACACTGTAGCATGTTTCATCATGTCCTACGTATAAGTGTTAAACCAATAAACTTTTTTTCTATATTTTTTTCTATAGTTTTCGATTGCGATCAGAAGGTTACAAAACGCTTTTCGGAAGAGAAATTTTGAAGTAAAAGCTTCGGAACGGTTTCTGCTGAAAAATATATTACTAAAGTCAAAACTAGAACACTTGTGAAAAGTACATCATTTTGAAGTTAGCCATTAGATGAGTGGGATGAAATCTTAATGATAATAGGCGCTGTGTTAGTTTTAACTCGTTAAACGTTAAAAGGACATCTTTTCATAATTGAATATTAATAACTGAAAACGCCACCCACTTGAATCGATTTATGGTTCCACTAATAAACCCTAACTGCACTGAATAACAGGTAGGTTTATTAAAGGTAAATGCATCTACTGCAAGAAAAGTAACTTCATTATATTATCTAATCAGAAAAAGATTGATTTAAACCAATATTAACTTTCTTATTTAAAAAAAATATTATTTTCAGCTTTCTCAAATTTTTAGATTCAGTTATCGAAACATACTCCTATACAATAAACTGAAAATATATAAAAAAATATTGTAAATCATTTAGAGCATTATAATTATACCCTTTCTAAAAGCAATATAGCAAAGATAAACAATAATGCCGTAATTGTATTATAGTAGCAAAGAGAATAAGTGAAACTTTATTTCCTCATTAGTAGTCATGCAGTGATGTGGAAAATTCTTTAATAAAATAAAAAGCACCATTTCTGTATTCGTATCATTTCTTTGTATATTTATATTTACAGCAAAAGTCATGAAGCAATATAATCATGCTCGAATTTCTATTTATAAAGTGAAACCTCCGAATAGCGGACAGTCATGGACCGGAAGTTTTGTCCGTTATTAAGAAGCGTCCGCTATTGGGGAGGACTATCTTTTTTTCAATTTTTAGCTTGTAGCATGTCATTTAATGAAAAATTACGTACAATCTTAAATTTCTACAATTAACATTGCCCTATGAGAAAATATGAACAATTGCAAACTGTTTACTATTTTCCTTTTTAAATGAATGCTAATCCATTAGTCTTACTTAAAATAATTACAGTATTAATTTTGTCATTATTTTAAGTAAGACAACGGATTAGAAAATTAAATTTATTAACTAAAGTAATCAGTTAACAGAGTTTAACATTTCTTTTTTGCATTGAAAACATGTTTCTCAATATGAATATTTAAATCGTTTAACTTTGCAAAGCCTTCAGAGTCCCCTTCGCTTCCAACGCCTTTTCTTGCAATAATGGCCCACTAATGGGAATGTTTTTTGCTCGTGCAGCACAAAACTAATCGAAGACAACAGAGTCGATCGCACTTGTCTCCGTTTCTGAACTTTGATGTGTTTGGAGTTTTCGTTGGAGTTCGTGATCCATAATTTCAAAATTTCCTCTGGACGCTACGTATTACTGTAGCCTGATTCTATTGCTTTTGAAAAGCAACACAAAATCGTTCATTTTCTGTAGAATGTTGTCCGTTATTGGGAGTGTCCGCTAATCGGAGGTCAATACATGGAAACGTCTATATTAAGGGACTGGGGATTGCAAAATTGTCCGCTATTGGGGGGTGTCCGCTTTTCGGGAGTGTCCGTTAGTGGAGGTTTCACTGCATTAGTATTGAAAATGTGTTATTAATGAATTACGCATCTTAAGTTGTATAATAGATCGTTAACTTAAAGATTTCAATAAAATACTGTTTAAACCATCATGCAGGGAAGGTATAGATAGTAACCGAAAATAAGTTTCTGGAAGAAATGTAGAATATGAATTTAAATAACACTTTCATTAAATTATTTCCACTAAATCAGTTAAAAGCTATTATAATAGTAACACATTCCAATCTAGTAGTATATCTTGGATTCCTAATCCTTACAATTCATGGTATTTTATTTCCGTTGATTTTCTATACTCAAACCTTTCTATGAGATCCCGCCTTTATTTGTGAAACGCTTTATTAAACAGACACCGATTGATAATACAGTCCTGGAAAAGACAGATAGGCCTATGTTTATTCAAACGTATTTATTTTCGTAATGCTGCATTTTTGTACTAGTTAAGACCAGTGTTTAAGGCATTAAAAGTTGATAATTCTGCGCGTTAGTGTTTAATTAGTTGGGAATGTCGATAGGAGTTGATAATCAGAGGCTGAGAAATTGCGAACTGATCCCTTACGAACGCAGATTAGCCGCTGTTGGGAAGACTGAATTCTATCCTAGCGGCAATACTGTAATCACGTTCTCATTTGAATGCAGAGATATTGGTTTCAACTGGTTTATAATCCTACGGCGCATTTATGAGAAAGCTGCTCCTATGTTAGCTGCCGTCAATTAGTAGTTAGTCAATATCCATTCTGGTTTTCCTCCTCCATTATTCGATCGAATCAATTTGATATTCTGATACAGGAATGATTCATTGCCTAAACCTCCATTGAAGCTTCAATGCTGTTCGACTGTTTTGCTGTCATGTTTAAAATTAGTTTAAAAGTTTAAATTTAAATGTTTAAAATTAAAGAAAATAGACTGAGTGATATTGTGCATTAATTGCTAAAGATGAAATGGCAAAAGTTTAACGTATATCTACTGTTCGTTTCATGAGAAGTGAACTTGATATATATATTTATATACAGTGAAGTCTCACTTATACGAACTCACTTATATGAAACACTCAGTTATACGAAGAATTTCTCATTCCCCGGCGAAACCCCCATAGTCCTATATGTAATTCACTTACACGAAATATTCACTTATACGAATAATTTTTGGTTCCCCCTCATATTCGTATAAGTGAGACTTCACTGTATATATGGTTCTAAAATACGTTAAAATAACTTATACGAAAATCTCATTAAATCCGTAGACAGTGTGTTTAAGGTAAAATTATGAAATTCCAAGTAAATCGGTGTATTTATTAAGCAAAAAACTATATTACAAACATTTCCGTTGATATGAAATCTATCTTTTCATCTACGATTACGATTAATCAGAGGCAAAACAAATGAACATTATCGAATTTAATAGTAAATTCATTCGATTGCCTTTCTGTAATTATGTATTTTCAAGTTTCAAAGAAATAACGAAATCAAAATTGAATTATGTTTGAAATTCAAAGATACCAAGTTCAACGAATTAACATAAGAAATAAATAACTCAAATTAACCAAGTCCCTGATGACCAAGTCATAAAATTTATTACTTTATTTCCGTTAATCGAAGTTCTAATTTTAATCGCATGGTGGCGCCACACTATTGTCGAATTTCTGGAAATAAATAAATAAAACAAAACCTGGGGGGAAAACTCAGCATTATTATTTGATGGAAACTAATTAAACCGAATTATTACCTAAATAAATACTAGCACTTAGCTAATGAAAGTGGTTGAATCAAACTAACAACTACAAACAACGAAGTACAGAATTTTGAAAGCAAATGTCTATATTGTGATTTTATTTCTTTATAGTTCGATATAACGAATTACATTTTCACTTTCTTCCATTATCGTTAGGTTTATTTATAAGTATTTTTTTTTCTCTTCCTATATTTAAGTATTAACATTTTTCTATAACGTTCCCTCTTTCGAATTCAATAGATTCAAGGATTTGTAACCCACAAGTTTGTTCGTTTAGATGCAATTTAATTCAGTTTAAGGTTTATAATCAAAAATTGAAAAATGTCGTATTTACTTTCATTTCATCGGAATGGTCCTTTTTTTCTTATTTAATTATTATGATAGAAAGTTGGGGAGACTTTTTAAAAATAAAAAAATCAGGCGTTTCAGCTCCTGGTCGAAAATTTGGAACGACTGACCCTAAGTGATTTTTAAAAAATAATATTACAAAAATTACATAAAATTTTATTAACAGTTATTAAAATTTAATAACAAAACTATTTTATATATAAATAAATAAATAAGCAAAAATACAATATACTCATATGTTAAGAACTACTATATAATTTTAACGAAATCAAAATTAGTGCTATATTAACTTCTAACCGTTGATTTTTTAATCGTTTCAAAAAACTAATTAATTTACTACAAAAATATATGTATGAAAATAAATTGTATTCCAATTGTCATGGTAAAAGTGAAAATTAAAAGCCGTACAATTATAATGTTTAATTTCTTTTACTTTACACATCGAAATTAAGCTTAGAAAAATACAGGTGAAACAATTTCGTTTATTTTCCTTCTGATCTATCTCTCTTTAGTAACCAACTATCAAATTCACATCTTCCATCCTGGTTTCCTCTTTTCCAATGGTTTAAATAATAATTATTGAATAATTATAAAGTATTTGCCAGTATAGTTAGCAAAGCAAATTAAAAGCATTTTCAATTCCCTACTGCAATCTAATTTTAATAGTAATCTGCTTTCAGTAATTTTATCTGTTTTTCACCTTCTTGTCTTTTAACAATTTTGACTTAAAATCAAATTCTTCATTTTTTTAAGTTAATTCCTAGTTTTATGATGTTCTATATTCACTGTCCATCTTTTGAAAGAAATAGTATCCCACTTTACAATAAGAAACTTAGATACATGAAATCAGTCAGTCTGTGTCCCATGAGTCATACCTTTGTTGAACTCCCCATGGCCTGGAGATTTTGGGAAAAAAATACGGCTTTCGGTAAAAGTTCCGTTTTAGGTGACCATTCGACGAAACTTGGAAATAATGGTAAAAAAATTGGATAAACTGGGGGTCTATCTATCCTCAATTCTGAGAACGAATATGCTACCCTCGATCCAATATATCCACTTACGATTCAAAACAGTCGCTGGTCACTAACTCAAACTAATCCGCAAGCTGCAAACTGGGAGTCTAGACATATTAAATAAACTCAATGCGGGCATCGCATAAAATTGTACTTGGACCTTGAGCTATTCAAACCGCTTGAATGAATGAGATTTGCGCTCCAATCAATAGCAACGTCACTATTAACAACATAAGCGTTTGATAGATTGCAAATTGTACGGAGTCACGTAGTCTTGTGTTAACTAAAAACTTGTGATTTTTTTTTTTTTTGGTGAAGTGATAAGTGAAGAGATCACGACCAAAATAATGGAACGTTAGGTTAACCGCATTAATCAGAATCATACGGAATACTAAGGATTTTGAATGTTAAATAAGTAGTTAGATTCGAGAAGGTATCAGCCTCAGGTTCTTCTCCCACTCCTCATTGTCTTTGCAAACAATTGTTAAAAATGTTCCATCTTACAACATCTGAAATTTAATCAAGAAATAAAGCATTTGATAAGAGTTTTTTGTTTCATTTCAGTCCGGCATAGAAGATATGTATTCTAAAGTACGGAAAACAACCCCGCTTCAGCGATCACGTCCTTCTTATCATTATCCAGAAAGTCAAGGTAAGTTTTTTTATTTCAGTAAACTAATAATTGTCTTTTGAACAGTAATGTCTATTGGTAAAACTGAAACAGGAAATATGTTTTCAAACTCTATTTTTTCAAAGTGAATAGTAAACCTTTTAAGGTCAAATTTGCGGCCATCTTGAATTTCCGGTTTTCTTTTATGGAGATTTCCCCCAATAATTTCTTTTCTCATAAACTGATCATAAATCGATTGCTCTCACTCTTTTCTTGATTGAATCGTTGTTCTATAGAAAGAATGAGTTTTAGTGCTGTTCGCACGGTGGCGCCACTAAACATCGAATGCAAAAATGTCCAGTTAAAGGTTCATTTTGTGGGGATTTAAGAAATTAGCTTCTATTTAGACAAATGTAAATTTTCAGACCTTCGTATTCAATCGAGCTGGGAAACAATAACAACAAAAAATGATTGATTACGTTTTTCGTTTCACGCAAAAAAATTATTTCGATTTTTGTTACACTAAAATCTAAATTTCATTTTTCCGTTAAGTTTAACGTTAAAACAAAATAATTAGGCATACGATAGGTTTTTTTATTTATTTATTTGTTATAAATAATTGACTAAATATACAAATTTTCAGGAGATATATCTTTGTTATAACAAGTATGTATAACTATAAATTATAAATATAATGAAAACTGTATATTACTGTAAGTAAATTTTCTCATTCATGTTTGGAGATTACGTACTTACATTAAATCGGTTTTTTTACAGATACATTCGTGTTTGGAAATGGGAGCAAATAATTATTTTGAAAACGTTATATAAGTAATCATAATAATTAATTATTATTAATCTTATTAATGTAATAATATCATTTTAATTCAAATAATGTTGCCGATTACTAAATAATTTATTGAAATTGTCGTTTTAATTATGCATATATTTGCAACTTTTTTTCCTTCAAACCACCCCCACTCCCCAATTTTCACAAATCGGAGAAAAAAACGACACTTTAATTTTCGCTTAAAGTGATAACCTTATTTTTTGTTATAATAAAATTTTATTAACATTTTTCATTACGTTAATCAAAAGCCATTATGTTATGTCTATACATTACCGTACCGTATTTCAACACTCGTTTTAACCTAAGCTTTTCATAATCTGATAAAAAATGCAATCTAGTATTTCAAATTGAAATTGATCAGACTTTTCTTTGATGTTTCAAAGAAAAAAAAAATATATCCTATTTAAAGAAAAAAAAACTGGTTTCAAAATTCCTACAATTGATTCGTTAAAGTTGGAAGATCTAACTGCGCAAGCGTTGTAATAAGAGGCTGGTAATAATTGGATGCGATCCAAATGTACTTCTTGTGTAAATAAATAAATTCACTCCGGAAGATCGACAATTTTTAATAATTATCGCTTTTTCAGTCGATATAAAGTTTTAAAATACACAACACTTCTGTAAAATAAAGCAAGCAATTTATTTCTTAACGAAAATTCATTAATGAAGCTGACATCACAAGAAAAAATTGCTATGTCCGGAGTTAAAATCGGCGGTAAAAATATAAGCAAGAACATTGGGCAGCCATCTATTTGAAATAACTAACTAGACTTGCTTTATAATGGGAGGAGGATTTTTACAAAGTAATTATATAATACTTGTTTAGTCACTTAAATTTTAAAATCACTGAAACAGAAACTTATTTTGATGAAAACAAAATAAAGATTGATGCCGTTAGGTGACGCTGCAATTGAAAGATAAAGAAATCGAACAAATTAACACATTCTGTTTATTTTATTTATTTATTTTTTTAACTTTTTCTTTCCCTAACTTAGATTGAGATTAACTTTGATTAACATACACTTCGTTTTGGAAGATTATTTTTTATCCAAAAAGTAAAAAAAAATCTCAAAAATCTTTTACTTTGTGGATAAAAGAAAATCTTCCAAAACGGAGTGTATTTACGATGTGATAAAAATGAGACTAATGTTTTAAAGCATTCTATTTTTTAAAAAATAATAATTTCAACGGAACCTTTATATACATATATATATACGTATATATCACAATTTAAAGAAATATAAAGACTTAAAGATCATTTGTTAGATTTAAATAAATTAAAAACTTTTGCAAACTTAGTGTGCTTGAGAATAATCATAAATCGAAACACGAAATGTAATTTTAAAAATACAAACTAATATCTCCTAATTAGTTACAGGGTAATGTTAGGCAGTTTTTCTTTAATAATTTTATTCACTATTTTTTTCTCAACTACACGGTGCTTTGTAAATCTGATTATAAATGTCTTCTTTATTAAATTTATTCTCGTGAGAAATTAAAAATTATCTTGTTAAACCTTAAATCCCAAAATCTCTTCCTGCAGCCGAAAGCAAAGCAATTTCAATTCGATTTTCATATTTTTCGCTTTTATTTAAGGTTTTGATTCAGAACCAGCCGCTTTCCGTACAATGTCGCCATCTGTTGGAATTTCTCGGTACTACAGCTCTTCATAACCAGAGATTTGAAAATCTTGCTTAGCAAAGGTTCCCCAAAATACATAAATTGTAATACGAAATTCAAAATAAAGTCACGCTGTAATCACCCTTGACAAGCTATTTAGGAGAGTGTGATTTCATGTCCTTTGCTCCTGACCTATTGACCCCAATTTATACAAAATCGGTAGAAAGTTCATATTACGGAACATAAAAAGTTTTAAGATCCAATATAAATTGTTTTGAGTTACTGTGTTAAATCGAATTACATAGCAGGTTCTTTGTCTATAGTTGTTGATCCAGTGTTGTTCCACTGTCCTAACATGTATCAAAATCAATGGAAGGCGCAGCTTAGCCGCAGCTGCTTTTGCGCCATAAAACACCAACCAAAATCAATGAAAAGTTTTCATTTAAAAGCCTAAAAGAAATACTAAGTTTCAGGTTCCTAGCATAAGTAGTTTTTGAGGTATTGTAATATGCTACTTAGCCTTTATTTTTCCAGTTGTTTGCAAATATCTCCAAATCTAAAGGTCCTGGAATTCCAAAATCATTAAGGTTTTCCTCGTATTAAAGATTCGATAAATAATATTTTAATTAATTTGGTCATAATAGCGTTTTAATTTAAAATTGCTTTATAAAGCTTTTTTTTTTTTTTTAATGTTCTAACCCTTTGTCTCTTTCCTTCCTATTAATGACTAATACCGACGTTAGACGAAACCTGTTACTGAGCAATGGTAGCTGTGTTTTATCTTGCAAGCATAAATAAAACTGGTTGTAGGAAACCGAGAAATAAGTTACTTCTGTAATAGAAACAGCATCAGTGCGAGAACTAGATTAGTTTAACTTGTTTACAATAACGAAATGAAGGTATTTTCCCCCAGGGAGAATGACACAGTCCCTTTGTTTACTAATGCTTTCAAGAACGAATATTTAGGCGGCAAAGAAAAAAAAAAGACGAAGAAGAACTGGTGAAAATCCAATCGTGAAAGAGAAATTCGAAGGTCTTAAGGTCGCCCATTTATAAAGCAGAAGCCACCAATCACTTCTCGAATTGCATTTCCAATAGAGGCTGTTTTATCAGCTCTGAGCCAGGACGCACAGCATGACTTGCCTATGGCCCTGATCGCTCATTGTCAAAAGCTCAGTAATGCGCATGCGTTAAATTAAAAAAAAAATGAGAGAAGAAAACCAGAAAGAAAATATCCCTGCCTGGAGAACGGCTATTAACTGAAAAGTGATGGAAGAAGAGATTAAAAAACACGGAGAAAAGAGAATACATCTTCTGTGTCATCTTGAATGAATGTGACTTTTCACTGCTGTAATATCTGCTATACATTAACCGCGTCAGCGGAGATTCTCCAAGTTCAATCTAAACTTTTAGATAAATAGTTTCCAAGAAACTATTTAAGAACAAGATCCTAATTTTTATTATAAATGTATTATAAATTAAAACACTTTTAGAAACCAGAAGATATCTATGAGTGTACAAAATATCCACTAACTTTCAAAAACGTTATTAGGTTCAAACTAATAATATGACGAATTACATAGTTAACCCGACAGTTATTGTTCCAAGCTTTCACATATACTTAATCTTAAATTGAAATACGTTGATATGGAGGAGGTTGATTATATCTTCGATTTATTTTTTGTTTTTCTTATCTAAAATCGTTGAAATTGGTAAAAATAGAATTACTCTTTAATTCCATTATTATTTCATTATTTATCTCGTAGGGATTTTATGTCATTTTCCTTAATGTTGTCATTTCTTGTTAAATTCAGGCTTTGAGCCGTTTGTAATTTCATATCTGAATTAGCTCACTTTTATAACCTTAGGTTAATGTTGGAGTTATTGTTAGCTTATAAATTCTCTTTTGCATTTCATTATTTCAGCTTCATTTTTCGTAATATCCTAAATCTTAAATACATTATCTTTTCTGTGACGATAAGAAAATGCTCTCAGTTAGTTATATTAAAGGGCACTTCGGATCGTAAGTTACATTTCGTAAAAGTGAATCACGTGATTTGATAGAGATTTGCTATCTTAAGGATTCATCAAATGTGTAATAAAAGGAAGTTTTGAGCAAATTTCCTGAGTTAAACATTTCAGAGTTTTTTGATTTATCTCTCTCTATATTTATAAAGCACAGTTTGGTTTTCCTGTTGCATTCTGAGCTAACATGAGGTCATTATTTAGAACCTGAAATATGTTTCAAGCTATTTTGATTCCCATTCGATCATATTTACCGGAGCTTTACTTAAATATCGAATGATTAACATTAACGACGCTAAGGAAAAAGACAAAGGAGCCAAATTCTTTATTTTTGTTATCATTTAAAACAATGGGTAAACAGATGGCATGTTCATTAGTAATTTCATTGTCTTCTAGGTACCGGGCAGTATCGGGCCTTCCTCTTGTAACCATAAAAAAGGCTTCATTATTTTTTACTTTGGATTGAAATTTCAGTAGTTATTTCATTTCTTTTTAGGATCTGAGCTTTTCTCAAAAAAAGTTTACAAACGAGCTCTGTTTTGCACTTATAATCAGTTTGATTTTTCCCCACTAGTGGCGCTGTATGTAAAGGCTTCATTATATGACGCTTTGACTTAAATACTGTTAGTTATATTAATTTGTTGTATGCTGTATATACAAGTAATCAGAAATAACTTATAACTGTTTCCAATACTCTGAAATTCAACGCTAATGTTTGCAAATTGTTTCGAAACCATATCAACAGCAACAAAATCTGAGACTGTTAATTACTTTGATTTAGTTCAATCAAAAAGCAGCACTTACTGTATAGATATTAGCGTGTTTAGTAAATCCTCCAGTTTTCACAGCAAGGAAATACGTATAGGGTTTAACTGAACTGATATACCATGCGCAGTTAGTTAACTGTACTATTAAATCTTACTCGAAGGAAGTATAAATTTGAGTTTCAGTAAAAACTTACATTGCTTTCAGCTGTTAAAGTGATATTTTCAAAAACTATCCAAAAGTTGAAACCATTGTAAGGCGTAAGTTTAATAAATCTATCGAATACTAATTGCAGAAAACAATAGATAAAACTACTGTAATAGCAAAGGACAAAATAATAACAGTAACAGTAGATTTTCGGTGTCGTTGATGGATGATCTGTGACTTCCGATCCTGATAATTTTTTTCTGATAATGTAATGTAAATCTGATTTTTTTTTTCCTTTGCGTTGAGTTGGCTGGTGAATAGTTAGTTTGCATCTATTAATATATTTTTGTATTTGTTTTAAATTTTTGGAAAAAAAAAAAAAAGACTTTTCACTGAAAAAGATTACTTACCCATAATTTAGGAAATTCTTTGTAAATTTATGAACTTACATGTGTATTGATTATTTTTACTCCTTTATAACTAACTGTTTCTATATTTGCTTTTTTCTAATTAGATCTTTTTCGTAAGAGAATGCAGAATTTTGAAAAATCCTCTTCAGATTGTTAGTCCTTCTTTTCTCCCCCCCCCCCCTCATGTAAATTGGTCACAAACAACTTAAACCACTTCAACATGTCATGTTTCCATTGTACATATTCATTATAAGTCCTCTTATAAATTTCCTTTAAATCCACACGTTAACAAAAGTAGCAGTGTTCTTTCGTGCGGAACGGTAATGTAGCATTGCATTCTGGGAAGTATGTTACATTTCGCCCACTGGCTCTCTTGGAAGATGGTTCTGAATGTTTATTAAAGAATATCTTTTCTAATGTATATATCTGTGTACATTAATTAAATGCATTGAGTTTCCAATCAGTAAAATAGTTGCCGCAGTAAGAGTTACTATAATTTAATGTTTTGTTCAATTTCAACTACATTGTAAACCGGGTTTTTTTTTTCTTTTAAAATTTTCATTTGGGCATTTATGGTTTGATGATAACATGGACACAAAGCTCCATGAAAGTCTATATTAATCTTTCTGAAGATCGTTCATTTCAAAAGTGAAGATATAGTTAGTTCTCAGTTGCTTAGTTCAAGTTTGCAAATTACCTGCTCTCACAGTCAGTATTACTCAAACAATAGGAACTAATCTCAATTAAGGAAATATATTTTTGTTTTCTAAACATTGTCTTCCACTTTGTAATTTTTCTCGTTTTTCAATCACTTGAAATTATTGGGGAAATGTCTGCTAAACTGCATGCTATCATACTAAATTAGTCCAAATTATTGAAATTTGGGCGTTTATACGCTGGATGACGGTAAAATACGATTTTCAAAATGCCATTACTCAAGCACTGTAGAAACTGTGTTGATTTAAAACCCGTTTTACAGATAATTTCGTATTATTTAACAATTACTAATTCAAATTTTCACAAGAACCAATAATATTGGTCAGGTTTCTAATCTATTTTCTCGGTTTCAATTGCGCAGAGAAAATCTCCTATAGATTAAAGTCTTTAACATTTCCTAAGTTCCTTTCAACATCCTCTTTTGCCCATCCTTGCTAGAAAAAGTGTATGGGAATGAAGTAAGAACTCCTTTGCTGTTCATTCTGTTTACCCATCCTCAATCGGAAAGATTCAATACTGATATTAAACATTGAAGTTGTTAGGCACCATTTGTAAGAAGATCTTACCATGAAGCAATTGACATGGCTGCTAAGCTTCTTACCTGTAATAGTTTGTAATCTCTTAGGTACTCATGTAATGAATCTTTTTCTTTACTACATGAAGTTATCTATAAAACAATATTTACAATACTAAATCAATACTAAAGTTATATAGTGTTTCAGTAAAGTATTTTGAAAACAGTGCTATCTTCTAATTACTCTGTTGAGTCAAACTAGTAAGAAAGCTTTTGTTTTCTTTATTAGTAAATTTATTTGCTGTTTTTTTTATTGTTTTTATTGAATGTTTTGTTTTATATTTGGTATTTTCTTTTGACTTAATGTAAAAGTAAATTCTAAGATAGTAATTTGATCTTTTAAAAGATAGTTTCTTCCATCCAGTATTTATTTTCTCACTTCAGAATAAGTAAATTGTTTTAACATCAGAATAAGTAATTGTTTTTAAAGTGATGGAAAGAACGTAGTTTTACGAATGCTCCCTGCACTTTTTTGCGCTTCTGTGCGGGCGATACGTGTTCTGTAGATGCTCCCTGACCGTGCTCCCTTCCCGGCAGCCTTCGCGAACCAGGAGACGGAGAGGATGGCCAAGAACACCCACCTACAGCTCCAAGCCAGGCACCCCTGCACCACCCCTGGGATGGGCGACCATCACGGTAAACCTCCCTTCCTTACCTGCGCTCTTAACCTCTAACACCAAAACTATTCGTCCTGTAGAATTCCTTTATCTTCGGTAGCTTAGAATTTTCCAGAAGGCTTTGATAATTCGATGGCATGGCAGCGCACTCTTTAGTAGAAATACTTGCAGCAGTATTTTTCTATTGTATATAGTGATATTCTTTACTGGGGACCATATTACAAAACCTCATAACCTATTTGAGACAAAGGATTCCTATAAAATATTGTTTCAGGACAGTAACTCTCTTTCCAAACAAAAAACAAAGCCAATATTTGAAATACGGTGTAATTCTTCTTTGCCAATTACTTACTTCTTTTCTTCCAAAGCTCGTTTATCACTAAAAACCCTGGGATTTTCTGTAGCCGTAGCTAACAAATGCTTAGCAAATGTTCTAAACTAATCCTGCTATAAATATTCTCTGTCAAAACAGTTCTCTAAACGACAGTTCACATTACTCTTTTGTCACATTGATGAGATTTATGAAATTCTTAACTGTCCTAGATTACGAGGTTTTTGTGAATAAGGTCCATTGCTTAATCGAATTGGCTTAATGGCTGCTATGTTTTCGGCTGAAAGAGCAGTATGAATCCTTGTGTGAAATTTTATAATATTCCTAATTATTTCTTCAAATTAATTCTTGTTGTTCTGGAGTTTTTACTGTTTATGTGTGCGTGTGTATGTGATCAGCAAAATGTAATTTTAGCTTGTTTGCTTCCAATGCGGCTTTTCGTAGAAATAGGCCTTCTTTTTTTTATATATTGCTTTTCGAATATTGATAGATTTTTTAATGTAGATATAATTGAATTTAATAGATCGCATAGTCTGCTTGTCACTAATGTTTAGTGTTAATGTTGATGTAATACATATTCGATTCTTTTCTGATAATGCAAGGTCCATTTTCCCACAATATAGTCGGTTTCCGTTCGTTGTGTCTGTCTTTCTGTCTCCGATTTCGATATGGTAGCGATAATTTTTTTGCATTAAAAAATAATATCCAGAATTAAGGAAAAGGGGGTTTTAATTTTAACTAGCAAACTTGTCAAGTAAAATTTTTAGTGAGCACGTGACCTTGGATTCTGAGGTCATTTTCTCAGTCACGTGACCTCTGATCGCGACCGGACTGTCTTTAAAAAATTTTATCTAAGTGAGAGGAACAACTTGTCTTTCATTTTGGTCATCTAAAATGAACGTTTTAAACGTTGAGTGTATGTCACGTGACTTCGTGACACGTCACGGAAAATAATTGGCCCACGTCGATGAAAAATAAAAAGTAGTCATCCTCAATATTATACTTAAATGTTGAGACCTTATTTGTATTTTTGTGTCTTATAGTTTTTGGAGGAGTAGCGTACAGGAAAAAAAAAACCAATGTTTTCTTTTATATTATAGATTATGGAAAATACCAATGCTGTTTTGGACTGTTCTTTTTATCATTAATCAACTTACATTATAAGAACCACTTCAAAAATTATGCATAGAAAGATTCTCATAACATGGGACTGCTCTCATCTTGTTTTCTCAGACAAATGTTTATAAGACACACATGCATGTTAAAAAAGCCATACATCAGTTGATTGCCTTACATTGCAGATGTGGTCAAGTATGAAGTGTTGCGTTTTGGAAGCTAAGTTTTAGCAGAGCTCACTGATCTGATTCATACAACCACACTCTGCTATCAACTGAAAAAGGCTGATGTCGATATTGTCCTAGTTATTAGTTGTTTCGGTAGACTTCCTGGATCATAACAGATCATGGTTACTGACATAATTCACATTCAAATCTTAAATTTAGGGGAAACAGTAACAGGGCTTGATAAAAGTTTTGGGTATTTTTACTTTTATAAAATGCGTCCAAAGACTTTTATTTTTTGGGGGGAGAGGATATTTTTTTGAATGGACTGTTTCTTAACTATCTTTTTGTATAACTTCACACACACTTGACCACACTTAAAAATTTCATTTTAAATTTAGGAATGCCTTGAAGCCATTTGCAGTTGTTTCTTGAAACGATAGGAAAGAACAATTCGTGTTAACGTTTGATGTCTCATTGGTCTTGTTTTAAAACAAGGTGCAATTACACTCCTTGACATTGAATTATTTTCTGTTTCATTACTGAGAGACTAGTATTCGGATTATTCCGAAACTTATTTCGAAAACATTCATAAATGTCAGGATCGCCATTAATTCTTAATCCGTGACTTAACTAACAGAAGAAGGAATCTTCGTAATTCAGTGGCAACAATATTTTGTGGATCTCCTTAATATTAATATTCTTTTGGTTTTCATAAAACATGGCTGAGTTTCCAAAAACAGATGCTTGTTTTTCTTTGTTATTTTAATGTTTATTTCATTTTGCGTATTTTGTTTTCTTTGCAGTGCCTGACTTGTTGGAGCATGGACCCGAGTCCGGCTCATCGAACGAGGGCTCACCAACCTTGGCCGAACGCCAGCCTTCCTTCCTGGGCCATAATCGTACCGGGAGCCTCGGTGGCCCCCTTCGACAACACCGGCCTGAAAGCCGGTAAGCTTCTTTTCTGCTTTGATTATAGATATACGTTCACAAAAACTTGATATACAGCATATTACTTTAATTTCTATGATTATTAGGGCTAAAAAATACTACATATGTGAATACAGCTATCATACATCTTAACCTTATAAAACTTTTTACGAATTAAGGTATAAAAAAATATACAGTAGATATATTGAACACAATAAATAAATTATACAAAATATACAGAAATGTACATTACAAGATATGAGCCCGGTAACCAGGTGGTAAAGGACTTGACTGCTGACTGGAGGAGCCGGTTCAATCCTTGCGGAGGCGGGGATTTTTCCAAGCTCCAGTTAGGACTGGTCTACTCCTCTATAGATGGAGTCCTCTGTCTAGTCCTCTCGGTTAAAAGCGGCGAGGGTAGGGATGACCATCCGACTAGTCCCATTGGTCACGAAACACCTGGAGCCTTACATCCTGCAACCCCAAGGGCCACATAGGCTTGTAGTGGGATATGTTAACTTGTAACTTTAAATAATACATGACAGGATATACAATACAGAAAATATATAAAAAATATACTTTACAGCATAACAAATGTACAAAATATGCAAAAATATACTCGTATATTACAAAATACACAAATATTCGAAATGCACGAAAAAAGTTGTATTAGAAATATATAGAAATGTATACTAATAATGCTACGTACCGATAGTTTTCAAATACCTGTAAGAAAGATTTAAAAAAAAAAACAGCACCAGAGAGCTGTTGATGAAAAGAAATTTAGGTAAGAACAGAAATTAAAGGTATCTGTGTGGAGATAATTTGTTTGGATAAAGATAAACATTTTTATTAATAATATTTGGGATGACCGGAAAGTAATCGGTTACAAACTTATCAAAATTATTGATCGAATTTAGTAGAGGTGTAGTGTTCATTATGTAGATCAGTATTAGTGCCTTTGGAGAGAGATATTGGGTTGTGCGAATGAAATTTCCGGGACTGAGTTGTTCTTCTTGAATCTTTACGTTATTGAAAAAAAAATTCCAACCTAGTGAAGTAGTCTTCTACTATATCCACACACACATTTGCTATCTCTGTGCCAAAGCCTGGATCCGATAGTGAGAAAAGCCTCATTGCTGTTATCCCAAGAAGTACAGTACGGCAAACATCACTGTCTTTAGAAAACTTCTCTGCTAGAAATTGGTACATGTAGTCTAGAGGAAGAGGTTATAATCCTTTGGAGATAAGTCTGGGGAATAAGGAGGGTGAGGAAGTATGTTGCATTCCAATTCGAAAGTGTCTGCATTAATTGAGTCTTTTGCGAGACACGATGGCGTTATCTTGCAAAAGAATGAAACCATATCAGCTGACTAATGCAGATTTCTTGTTTTAAGAATTCCTTTTTAACCAACTTTCATAAGGACAGGGATGTCGAGGATTTTTTTCCAAGCTAATTTCCTCTCCAAATGGATCTAGGGTCCATCCAGCCTTCTGTAGAATGGGTATTGGGTTTCTTTCCCGGGGGTACAGGTGGCGAGCGTTGGGCTGACCACCCGACCTCAACTCAGTTCCGGGTCAGTAAATAGTTGGGAGCCTTACTTCCAGCACCCTATGGGTTGTACTGGGTCCCAGTAGGAGACACCTACCTAACTATAAGGACAGGGAAAGATCGTTGTGTATGTACACAATATCTACTCTTTGTGTACACACACAGAAAATTTCATTTCAGAAAAATTAAATCCCCATATTTGCTTTCGTTGTCGGAGTAATCGTTTCCAGCCATGAGCACTGGATTTACAATTTAATATTCTTTGTTTGGACAATGAGAGATTAACAGAAATAGGATAAAAATCCATTGTTTAGATTCCTATGCTTTTCAATGGGGTTTTTCTTTTGTCACCTTCTGTAATTTCTCGAAAAGAACACATTTCAAATATAAAAGTTACATCGACTTTAGCCCACTAATATGCACATAAAGATTCAGGAATATCCATTTAGAAATTTATGAGTTATTGGGGAGAAAAAAACACCACACACAAACACCAACTGATAAGCCTCGCTTTTTCTATTTGAAAATATACTAATTAGAACGAGTACTATTTCCCGTAACAAAACTCCTGTCGCCATAGCAACTGAACTTCCTTTTTCTGCTGATATTTTTTTTTCTAGTTGCTTGAATCCTTTTTAGTGTCCCAATCCTTCCAGTTACTCCACTATAGAGACACCATCACCATCTTGTCCAAGTTCAAGACTTCCTAGGCTAGAATTCGTGTCTCATCATGGCTGTAGCGTAAAACTTTATCAAAAAGGAATTCATTGTTCGTTGCAGTATGAAGCGGGGTGAACACGATGCAGCTTTTGCTGTACAACTCGGTGAAAAAGTTGCAAACGACAGGTATGGGAGAAAACGATGCAGCTTGGTGAGCGCCGCCGTGCGAAAAAAACACGAAGCACAGGGCGAATTGCAATGACGTAAGTTGACAATACGTCACGGAAATTTCGGTGCTGGCCTGCAACAGAGGAACTGCAATTAACGCCAACAAAACAGAAATAATGCGATATTATTATTAGTCACATTAGATACAGAGGTTTATCAAACGTTCTGTAAAATTCTACCGCATGAAAATAATGCATTTACATATAAACTTTATTTCTGCGTGAAAGAATTTCGGAAACCTCTGGTATTCTTTCTGTATTCGCTGTCCGTAAATCTGAAGCGATGACAATCTGTTTGGTCGCCATGTTTTGGGCGTGACGTCATGCGTGACCGTGTTCCAATGCTGCGCTATGATTGGGTGTTGTACATGCAGCTTTTCGAGTTGCATCCTCGGGTCTTGCAGCTTTTGCTGCATACAAATCCGGATACAACTCTGCTCAAGCAGCTTGCAAAGCGCTCAAACAGCACATACAACTTTGCACAAAGCTGCTTCGTGTTCGCCCCGCTTGACAATCATTTCTTAATCTGTGAAACAATCAACCCCACCAGCCATTTTTTAAAACTTGGGATTGAGTAGATGAGGGAATTCTAAATATAGTCGGACCTCGATATAAGGTCACCCCTTGGGACCTCGTGAAAGTGACCTTATAAGCGATTCATACGCATTTGTCAATAAATAAGCATTATATAAATACCGTATAATTCTTTGTAAAATTTAATACATACAAAAATATCATTTATTAGGTTATAATTTTTTAATTTAGTTGAACCAATTAAAATTAATGGAATCAGAAAGAAATTATTTTTTAAAAATTTTAATTCGGATTAAAGTTGTACACAAAGAGTACTAGTATGCTCAAGCAAAGTACTGATGTACAACTGACCTTACTTAAAATAACCCATAATACAGGACTGTCGCGATTTTGGTTTAATCTTTTGTGCAATGTTTTATAAGTTTTGTAGTTTCTGAAAATTTAATGCTCTGAGTGTTTCTGCTTGTATTACCGCTTCACTTTCAGTAGCACTGTTGTTATTCTCACTTTCTAATGCATTGGAATCTAAAACTTGCGAAACAATTTCGGAAATCGAAGCTTGAGAAGTGGTCGCAATTTCATCATCAGTTCTTCACTTTCCCCTTCTATAGCACAGCCGCGATTTCTGAGATCTTGTATTAACACAAGTAAAGGAATATCGTTTTCATCATTTTTTTCCCTAGAATTTGAGGGGATGAAGTGCTTTGTGAAAAAGCTGTCCCTTCTGTCAATAGGAGAAATGACGCCGATAAAAGATCGTACCCACGGAAAAATTCTTGGAATTGAATCAGTGTGGTACTGTAATCACAGACAAAAGTGACCTTGTATGCGATTACGGTATTTAAGACTTGACCATATATCCGATAATCCATATCAACGAATTCCTATTCAATGAGCCGGGGCTTTAGAAAAGTGACCTTATATGCGGGGTGACCTTATATGCTGGTGACCTTATATGCGGGGTGACCTTATATGCTGGTGACCTTATATCGAGGTCCGACTGTACGCAGTAAAATATTACGAGTGTCAGTTTTTGTAAAATATGCCTTCATTGCTTTACTAGCTTCTAAAAGCCATATTATAATAATTTATTATCAGATATAAATTCATAGAAACTGAGGAAAAAAAGGGCTATGCTACACCATGCACCAAACTAAGCACATAAGTGCAGTAATATGCCAATAGTATAGTATATACTGCGGCCGATTTATGAAGTATGGGACAACCAACCCAGGTCTCACCTACATTTTAAGCAGTGTATATAGTGATTGTTATATAGAAAATAGGCTAGTTTTGTAGTGCATTTGAAACAAAGAGGAAGGTAACAGTGCTGTATAAGAAAATTGAATAATAACGAAATTATTAATTACCCCAAGTTTTTACTTAATTTTATTTGAATTTACGTAACCACTTAAATTGGATTCGAAGAGAAAAAGGAGTTGACGGGGAAACCCCACTCTCTCTCACATTAAAATGCATAATGGCCATAATTTTCATTCATTATTGTTATTAACTAAAACATTAACTTTTGCATCTGATATGATAGGTCTCATACCTATAACATCAGATGCAAAACATTTAATTATTTTGGAAACAAAATAATTATAACTAATTAGTGTCTTTTAAAATTTCTTAACAAAGCTATCTTACATAAATCATGGATCCTCAGATTTAATGTAAGAGAATTTGTGATTTTTTTTTTTTTGTTATGTTTTTCATCAGGTGTCTTTTATTCTCCAGGATATTCTGCAATCTCTCCAAAAAACGTTGGCATCTCTGTCTCGTCTTAATCCTTTTTTAATCGCTGAATGGAGCTCCTGAAACTTGACATGCTTATTTACGGACAATAGACGATTCATGTGATTCGTTGCCGAGAAATTAGGACGTAAAAATGACCAAAAAAATTATAGTAGAGCATTAGAACAGAAAGTGCTGCCGCTACACATATTCCTTATATAAATTTGTTTTATTTAGAACATCCAGTAATATGGTCTTAACTGAGGGGCTTGCTAAAAAAAAAATAACTGAATTCAAAGCTTTGTGGTAACTACAGAGCCATTTTGTGATACCATACAATGCGCAATCTATCAAACCCTTGCATTGTTCAAAGTGACACTACTATTGATTGACACGCAGAACTCATTTATTCGCACGACTTGAATAATTCAAGGATCAATTTCAAGTGATGCTCGCATTGAGATAATTTAGTTGGTTCCATTTTTCTCCATTCAATTAAGTGGCCAGTGGTCATCTTGAACCGGAAGTGTCCTCATTGGGTCGAAAATTATCATATCCGTTCTCATCATAGTCAATGCAATATAGATTGAACACAATTTTATCCAATGACAATTATTTTCCTGATCTGGTCATTGGTAACCTAAAACCGGAAGTGGTCTGGAGCGGAAGTTGGATTTTCCCAAACCTCCAGGCCATGAATCAAAGACTCTGACTTTCGGTTTTAGCTCTCGAGGGTGATACAAACACACACACACGCTGGAATCCTAATAAATGAGGCCGCTAGTAGTCAATGAAATTGTATGTCTTGGATTCTCAGCGGAAAGTAAAATGGCCACATTGTTGAATATTAAAAATTATTCTTCAGTTGCTATAGAAACAAAATGATTACAAATTTTAAAAAACATTACCTTTCGTTCCTTGTATTTGCGAGCAAAGGAGACTGTGGATGTAAAATCACTTGAAATGTGAAATGGACCATCTATAAAAATAGAATGATTTTGATATAAATAATCAATAGTTAGTAAGAAATGAAATGATATTTTGTAACCATCCCGTAACGACCCAAAAACCACAGCAGAGTCCCATAAGACCTCTTTGACTAGCCTCAGGTTCTGGATAAAATACATTTGTAGTGCAAATCACACTCGATTTTAGGTGGCCATTGACTGGGTTAGAAAAACAGTGGCAAATCGACAAAATTAGTGTCTACTTACACTATATCGATTATACTGAGAACGAGTATAATACCCTCGACCTAATATGGCCACTTCCGATTCAAGTTTACCACTTACGTCCGAATGGTTCAAAATGGAGTCTCGACATAACCTGAATGCGAGCGCCGCTTCAAATTGTGCTTCATCCTTGAAATACAACGGCTTGAATAAACGAAGTTACGTGCTAAATCATAATTGTGTCACTTTTAACAACGTAAGCGTTTGATAGAATGCAAATTGTACGGGCTCACTGTGCTTTGTGTTTACTATAAAACTGTGAATGCATTTGTTTCTATTAAGTTTAACATTGAAATCGTATCAAGTACATGGGATAGAATATAAATGATAGCATTTTCATTTAAGATATTAAATGTAATGGAGATAGGATATATTCAGTTCACTGGCAGAATAACATATTAAATTGAATTTTATTGGTATGTCAAGATTTAAAGCAGAATCAGTTGTTTTTCTTACTACTTACTTACATTTGTCTCTTTATAATTCATTGTTTGTTTCCGAAATTTCTATGAATCTATCAATTTTGTTATTGCATATTGTATTAATACTGTTTTGTAAGAGGTATATAAGTGGGGGGGGGTGTTTGCTTTTCGTTCCCATAGTTGTCGTTGATTTTTGAATATGGCAGAATTATCCTGGTTTTTTTCCATAGATTTAGTATAGTAGTATCATTTTTTCATTCGCATTTATATACCGTATATATTTGTAACAAATATTAAGCTATTCACGATCTTTTGTATGAAGTTATGATTTTATTTAGAAAAATTAAAGATTAATGTTAATAAGAGTTTATGTCCGCTTATTTAGTAATTTCAAAGTTAATTGATTACATTCGGAAGATGATAGACCAGTCAACAAATTGGCATGTCTACTTAGCAAGGCCATGAGTCAAAACAAAGTCAATTGAGTCAAATCTCGCAATTGTGTAACTTACTGAAATTATTTTTGTAAGAATTCTTGTTGGATGGTTTTAAACATAATTGAGATTAAGTTTTTATATATTATTTTCATTATTATTTTAGCATCAACTGTCTTTCAACCAAATATGATTGTTTTTTTTTTTCTTTTAGGTACTATGAAGACCAACCGCAAACAGCAGAAACTACGTTGGTTTTCAATGAAAGAATGGATATGTTTCTTCCCTATTATGACGGGCATCACTTCCCCGAAATCCAATGCAATAGAGATAGGCCCTATAGGCCAAACTAAAGGTAAGTGATTGCACAGTCGGAATTTCACAGCAGCAGCGTATTACTAAAGTCCTCCACTGCTGCTGCTGTTTTATCATATTTGAAATTGAAACAATAACATTCATGTTGGTTTGATATCAGATACATAACGGAAATAAGGCTTCTAATTATCAAAGAAAACTAAGAGTTTAATGTCGAAGCAATGGTTATTTTGTTTTGTAAATAAATATAATTATTATATATTAAAATTTTATTAAATTTTTATAACTTTATGATGGAGAGCACATCGAGCAGTATGAAAATCTATTTTAATATCCATAAAGATATTCGGTTTCCTTGAAATTTTGAGTAAAATAAAAAGTACATTAAATACAAACTAAAATGAGATGTTATTTGTCAAAAAATAGTCAAGCAATTTCAGTCTAAATCATTATTTCAGTATTCCTGTTGTATTTATGTAGAAACGAAGCTTAATTTGTTCAATTTTTGAATAAATTTGTGTATAATTTGAAAAAGTAATGTTTCGTTTTGAGATCATGTAAGTGTGTATAGTAGAAATTTTGATTTAAAGGCACAAAGCAATAATAATAATAATAATAATAATAAAATAGTGCCAAGTTCTAGCTTATTTTAGACTGGAATTGATTAGCAGGGACGGATTGGAAAGGATTATTTTCCTCCTATTGTATCGGAGAGATTTCTAACAAATTACCTACTGTCTTCAAATCCGGCTCGGTCCATTGGGCTTCCACCGGTGAAGATTATGACCAGTCCGTCGTTGTTGATTATATATCGAAATAAACGGAGACAGATTTATATTAAATATATAATATAAATTTATGAAATTCTCTGACTTCATAGTATAGGATAAGATTAATTTTACATAAATTTTGCTTAACCCTTTGTTTGTAATACTTTTTATCTTTTACTTTTCAAACATTTAATCAATTTTTCAAATTTACTTGACAATTTCTGCTTGCTCAATTTAACTTTTTTTTTTCTTTTCGTTTTAGACATGAATTCATTCCGTCGAGTTGACTGTTTTAAATGAAAAGAAATGAACAATTTTTTTTAAGAAATCGTTTGGGCAACATTTGGCCGACGTCACTCCGTCTTCAAAAGTTTCTCTCACAAGTAATTGTTATCTACAGGGAGAGCTGTGTTCGCGAGACCCAAACAGCTGGGACTTCTCTTCATTCCTACCATAAAACCTGGTGGGACGGTCAGGGAGTGCTGCTTCGTAAATTCTTCTCTTTTTTCTCGCCATTAATTGAAATGGACGATGAAAGACTTGTCAACAATTGAACTTGTGCCGCCATTTTGAATAACGAACAAAAGAGCATCTAATGCTAATTGTGATCTTTTTATTAACACGATGCAAATGTTAAGTGACTGACTGACTGACTGAATGCATTCCGAATCAATAGGTTGATTCTGCGCAGCTGTAAGAAAAATGCATCGAGAACTTTCTGTGCTTCCTTCGTCTTGAGTTTCGACGATAATTACTCCACATTTTTCATTAGTGTTACGTCATAGCCGTGGATATAATAAGGAAGCATTCTATTGCATTCTTCTCAGCATATTGACTTCTCTAAGCAAATTGTACATAAATGAAAGAAAAGTATTTTGTAAGCGATAATCTAACATAGATGTAATCAAAATAAACTTTTCAGAAAAAAAATATTGAAATCTGAAAAAAAAGTCTTCAATAAAAAAATTTAAAAAAAAAACTTAAAAAAAATTTTGGATACTCCGTTTCTTAGCTATTATTTGAAAGTGCTTCGAAAATTTACATAATCGTAAAAAGAGAAATAAAGACAGCTACAACTCTGTAAAGTGGTGACATAATTACGCCTCTTTTTCATCTTGCAAATACTATACCATAAAAATGGTATACCATAAGAAACTATGAAAATATTGTACTATTTCTTGTAGTTCGTGAAAAAGGGAATTATTGAATTTTTTGAGACCTTAGTTCTACACCGTCTTGTTAAAGATCCAAGGGTACAGTAAGTAATTTGAATATCCTTAAGTGGAAGTTCCCTCAAAGTTACAATAAGTTTTCACGTAGCAGGGAGATGGAAAATGCAATAAATGTATTTTTTTTAATACTGACTTTGCATAGCAATACGGAAAAATAAAACCTTTTTTTAACTCATTTACTTCTGTGTCAATCCTAAAACATTTGTTTTTTGTGTGCGTGTGTGTCTTTGCTTGTTTTGGATCTAAATCAGAGGTACTTATAAGAGTATCATGTACAGGCAACGCAACGAATTATTCCTCTGTATGTATAACAAATGCTTAAATTGCGGGTCATCA
This sequence comes from Thereuonema tuberculata, assembly GCA_023159025.1. Taxonomy (NCBI): domain Eukaryota; kingdom Metazoa; phylum Arthropoda; class Chilopoda; order Scutigeromorpha; family Scutigeridae; genus Thereuonema; species Thereuonema tuberculata. The sequence goes on from JAFIDM010002131.1 coordinate 52,074,417, forward strand.
GAATCTTAATATTTATTGTTGCCAGGCATAGTACTAAGGCTTTTTACATTGGAATTAATGTTAATGACAAAAATAAACAGATCATTCCTGGGAAACAGGTATTATCTAAATTTGAAACAAAAAATGCTTTCAAATAAATTTTTGATGCAGTGTAGAAACAAAGTCGAAAGTTTATTCTCTACTCCTGAGCATGAGAACTATGTATTATTTCACTTGAATCGGTTTGTCTATTTCTACGCCCATCACTCTTAAACGGATTGTCTTAAAATTGAGTACGTTGTTTATTTTGGTCCAACTTAAAATATGCATACGATTATTTTCATGTAGATCCTCCCACCCTTCAGAATTCCTGTCAATCCCCAATCGCTATGCGATGGATATCCAAGTATTATCCTGATATCAAGGCTACTCCTAGTGTATGTTGGGACCCAAGGTAAGTCTTCATTGCGGGCCTTGTCTATATAAACAATTTCATTAAAAAAAGTATTACCAAATTCATCTGATGTGCCTATTGGGATATGGTGATTTATTATTTTTTTTACAATAATGGGTAAAAAGAGGTACTTGCGTAATTGCTTTTTAAAGATTCTTCGTACTGTCCAGGCACCACCTTTTCCCGTTGCGATGATGGAACCATCTCATCGGTGTTCTTTATTGTCAAATGCAAATACAGTTCTTCAGTGGCTACTATTTTTTGTTAAGCACACAATTTATTTTTTTAAATAAAACTTAAGTATCAACCTGCAAGTTAAAGATATATCTTGATTACACTTTTCAATCCAACTCTAATTATGAACCAGTTTTTGTGGTATATTTCGAAAACTAATTTTTATATATTTAGGCAATACCTTTAGTATTTCATATGTTTACTTTTTCTTCCTTTTTTTTCTCAAAAGAGAATATAAATGTTACTGTTATAAATAACTTACAAATAAATGAAAGAGCTTACAAGACACACACACGTGACTCTCATTACTTTCCTGATACGACAGAGGAATGACGAAAACTGAAATACCTGCTTATGAGAGTGCATTTCTTACTAAAAATCTGTAACTTTGCAGGTAAGTTAGGTTTAATTTGTGACATATAAGTTAAATAGTAGATAGTAGAATTATTAATATACTTATCAAATAAGAAATGACAAGCAGCTACCAAAGTTAAATAATTATTTCAAATTTTCAATTGTATCTTTCTCACTGTTTAGTTGTAAATTCTATATCAACGACGTTGAACACACTATAGTTAAACTATGATGAACATTACAGGAGGGATGGCTCCTGGGATCACCAGCCAAACGAGACGAAAATGATGTTACGGCTTTTAATATTCAAATTATATTATTTTCTTCAGATGATATTCAAATTGAATGAACAACGTAGCATGGAATGGCCTAAATCACCATGGTCAATGTAAACATTTCACCATATTGATTTCCAACTATTAGTTATGGATGTGGTAAATATCATTAATATAATGTAATAGTGAAATAAATATAAACTAGACAGGAATTCCTCTTAGTTTTAAAAATGTTAATTACAAATTTCGAAAATTTGTAACAGAAATATAGGAGAGCAATTTTTCATGTCTTGTTTAATATTTTCAATAGTCCATTTTGTTTAAAAATTGATGTTTTCCTCTGCTGTCAATTGCCCCCAATCTTGAAGCGGGGGCCCGGATCTAAAAGTGATAATGCATTAATTATGGCGTAATAAACGTAATCAAAATTGGAATCTAAATAGGAGGAATGATACCAGAGGAAGAAACCTGCTGGATTTTATTATCGGGGTTAAGTGAAAATTTTGATTCTTGTGCTCAGACAATTATAAGTAAAGAAGGAACTCATGAATTTTCTTTTGAATATGTATGCGATGAGTTAGTTAATGAAGTTGGAAGAAAGAAAGAAAATAACTGTACTGAAAGTAAAACAAGTGATTTCAACTCATTAAACATTAAGTGTAATAAATATAAGCATATAACCGACAAAAGAAAATGTTTCAAATGTGGAAAACTTGGACGTATAGCAGTAAATTGCAAATGGAAGTTATAAATATAAAGACAAAGATAAAAGTACCAAAGTTGGTGTAATAAAGATTAATAAAACAATTAGTGAAAGAAACTCGCATGGTAATGGAACTTGGTTAATGGACAGTGGATCTACACATAATATTTATAATGATGAAAGCCTATTTTATACCAATCAAGTATTGAGTGAACAAATAAAGGTATTTGGAGCAGCAAAGGAACCAGTCATGGGAATAGGACAAGGTTCAATAAAAATAAAGTGTTTTGTTTCATAAAATAAAGAAATGAATGTGCAACTAGACAATGTATTGCATATACCAGAAATCAACACTAATATAATATCAGGTGCAAGAATTGCTAATTCAGGATACACCCAGATAATAAGGAAAAATAAATATATTGTCAAAAATAAATAAGGAAGGGCTAAAAGAAAATGAACCCGAAGAAACACATGAGCGAGCTGATGAAGATTCGAAGAAATTAATGAGCGAGCTAAAACAGAATGTGAACCAGAAAGAACCGATGAGCGAACTCAAACAGAATGTGCACCGCAAAAAAAAACCGATGAGCGAACTCAAACAGAATGTGCACCAGAAAAAAACCGATGAGCGAACTCAAACAGAATGTGCACCAGAAAAAACC
>JAFIDM010002131.1:52085034-52100293 GCA_023159025.1 Thereuonema tuberculata
CCCGTATTTTCTCGGACATAAGCCACACCCGTATTTTCTTCCATATAAACCGTACCCGTATTTTCTGTCATATAAGCCGCAACGTATTTTCCCCCATGTAAGCCGCACCCCTATTTTCCCCATATAAGCCGCACTCGTATTTTCCTCTGTAAACATGCGGCTTATATAGAGGAAGATACGGGTGCGGCTTATATGCGGGAAAATCGGGTGCGGCTTATATGCGGGAAAATCGGGTGCGGCTTATACGGGGGAAAATACGGGTGCATTTTATATGGAACAAAATACGGGTGCGGCCTATATGGGGGAAAATATGGGTGAGGCTTCAATAGCGGAAAATACGGGTGCGGCTTATACGAAGGAAAATACTGGTGCGGCTTTTACGAAGGAAGATAGGGATGCGGCTTATATGGGGGAAATACGGGTGCGGCTTATATAGAGGAAAATACTGATAAGGCTTATTTGGGGAAAATACGGGTGCGGCTTATATGCGAGAAAATACGGGTGCGGCTTATATAGTAGAAAATATATGTGCGGCTTACACGGGGGAAAATACGGCTGGGGGAATATGCGGGTGTTGTTATTACAATCAGTGGCGGAATTCTGCTCAGGCGCAGGAGGCGCGCACTTGGGCCCTCACACATCTAGGGGGCCTCAAAATTCAGCTCAAAATAAAAGAAATATATTTTCTTAATAAAAATAATTAATAATTTAGCAGTATTCCCTATAATTAACAAATGAATAACGCCAGCGATAACATGATTTGTGAGTGGCAACCCTTGCCGTATTTCACTCATTCACGCATTCACGAACGCGTTCAAGAACCAGTTCAAACATGTTTGATGGAATAAAACTTTTAGAAGTACAGTACATTTGTTTTGTTATCAAGAAAGTATATGTAATAACAATAATATTAGAATAACGTTAGAATAACATTTCTGTAGTCAATCTGCAAATTCCCCAACAGTAATATTAATTAGACTGGGGTCAATTGTAATAAGCGCTCTGTAGCCTGAGCAAACTTTCATTTAATCACGATAGATGGCATGGGGATTCGTCTTATACACAAGAATGATTCACCGAAAAAAGACATCGGTCATTCAATTCGATCTGAAGATAATTACAAAAACATCGTTTTTACTGCTAAAAGTAAGTTTCCTTAGTCGTACTAATTATCTACTGCAACCAAATGTATTAGAGATAAAAATGGGACAATTATACATAAAGAAGGCAGATAAAAATGCTACATTTCTGTGTCACAAAATACGCTATGGTTGTAATCTGTGCGGGTGTGTAATCGTCGTTTTCCTTTGGTCCCGACAAGGCCTCATACACATTAATGTAAAATAACCCTCCTTTACCCGTCACCAAATTTAATTCTATTCCGGATAACTCATCACCCTAAAAATGGCCAAAAGCCTCTTTCTTCTCCATTTTGCATGCCCCTTCACTTGTTGTCTTTTCAGCCCCTTCACTTTAAGAAAGCCAAGCCTTTACGGGGAATTTTCGACCACGCCTGTCACTTCATTCCTTTTCTACCCCTTCGGGGGATTTGGGTTCTTGGAATCTCGCTGCTAATCATTCAAATCACACTTCTCGCTGCGACTCTGTCGAATGTAGACGTTTTTCTTGACTGCTCCTGAGTGTGACTTTTCATTTCATAGCGAGTAATCCCCGCTATAAGGGCTATTTTTTTCTTTTGCAATTTCGTTTTTAACATGCCAGGAAAACGAAAACTTACCTCATTATCTTTTAAAGAAAAAAAAAATGACTTAATTACACTTTTTGAAAAATCAAATGTTTCGAAAGCAGCTTTTGCCAAAGAACACCATATTCCCAGGACTACATTAAACGATATTCTTTCATCGAAGGAAGTAATTGAAGAAATTGACAGCAAAGACAAAAGAAAAAGAATGAGGAAATCGAAGTTTGACCGAGGAGGTTTTAGTTCGATGGCTTTAATGTACCAAAGTAAAAGAAAATAAAATGTAACTACAAAAAGTGTTTTTTTTTTTATTTTCCACTCATTCATTTCCATGAATTGATTTATGAAAATCTTGTTTTTCTCACCGAATCCTACAGCAATTCATGAAAATACTTAATACAGTGGGGGTTTTTTTCCAAAAATTACCACTCTGCCTAAGTCGTCACTCCGCTTAAGTCGTCAAAAATGTTTGGTCCCTTGAATGACGACTTAACGAGGTTCAACTGTAGATTCCTCAGATGAAGAAGAAGAAGAAAAATTTTGCTTAGTGTGCTGTGAAGATTACAGAAACAGCAAACCCAATGAGAAATGTGTTCAGTGCCTGTCTTGCTCCGAATGGGCACATGAAGATTGCGCTCGTCGTTAATCAATATATTACTGCCAAAATTGTGATTCTGATGATGATGATGATTGAAATACAGAACATTGTAAACAAAAAGTAACCAACGGTCCGTCCCAGTCTCTTCACGATGACAGCTCGGGGTGCGAATCCTTTGCGTAAATTGTGCGTGTCAATTGTGTTCTTAGATAGTTCATTCCGCACGTTAAAGAAAGATTAATAATTTCATTATCTTAATTACATTTCCTCTTGCTATCCGTTACAATTGCCCCCTACTTCTGTTACAATTGCCCCCGATTTGGGGTATTTGGGGTCAAATGTAACACTTGTAATGTATCCATATAAACATAGATTTTGTCACTTTTGTATCGGTTTGACGAGTTGTCAATTTTTGTGTAAATGCACCTAATGTTGAATAAACCTTGCATAATTTTCATTTCTGTAAATGTCTGATTATTTTCGTGACAAAATTTAATATTAGTGAAAAATGTAACAATTGACTCCAGTCTCCCCTATTCCATAGCGTGAAGTCAAATTTATACACGAGGTCTATGCAAATTTTTAGGAATATGTTTTGTAACATTGGCACTGCTCATAAATTATTCTTTATTCATTACTAATTTATTTATATTAAATATAAAGAAAAGTTGAAAAACGATTATCAATTGCTGAATGTATCGATACACACTTAGAACAACAAATCGTGATTCGGAACAGAAGTATTGGCGAGCTGTTTTACAACGAGTCATTGCCACTGTGAAATTATTGGCGAGTTTAGGAGTAGCATTTCGTGGCCATAGAGAAGACACAAATTCAAACCGAAAAGGAAAATTTTTAAGTTGTATTGAGTATCTGGCTGAATTCGATAGCTTTTTGAAAAGTCCTTTGCAAAAATTTAGCAATCCGGATAGCGGAAAGATTAATTATTTATCGCACACGATATGCGACAAATTTATAAGTTCAATGGGTAGCGAAGTCAAGAAATATTTAATATTTGAAGTTCAAGAAGCAGTTTATTATTCCATTATTGTAGATTCTACTTCGGATGTAGCCTAAGTATTTCAATTAACTTGTATTTTGAGATTTGTTGACAAAAATGAAAATATAAAAGAACGATTTTTTGGTTTTATTATTATTGAAAATCATAATTCTGAATATTTAAAACGAATAATTCCAGGATTTTAAAAAGATTTATCGATAGATAAAAAAAAACTGTAGAGGGCAAACCTACGATAATGCGGGAAGTATAGCATGCAAATACAGAGGATTGCAAGCAAGAATAAAACATTATATTCATTATGAAAGGTGATCATGATTTTTTTTTTTTTTGAAATTATGAGTTTAGCTGGCATAGGAGGGGGGGGAGAGCTTTTCCTAGTTGACAATGTACACGAGAGGGAGGTTATGATAGATGCCTTTTTTTTATAAATGGTAAAAAAACCCAAACGCGAAAGTATTGGTGTTTATGGTACAGAAGGTTTTCATTCAAAAAAAAAAAAAAAAAAAAAAAAAAAAAAAACCTTGAAAATTCAAATGCTCTTCAGCGATAAAAGAATGATCATGTATGTTCTAGAACTTATGCACACGTCACTCACATGTTAATGTCATTCTCCCTCGTCATGTTCTCACCTTGAAGATGATTTCCCGTGCAAGATCGAAACCGTTGGTGGTGAATTAACTATATATATATACAGTCCACGTTGTGCATTCTCTTGCTTTCCTTCATTTAATAATTCACCGCTCTTTGTACTTATCACTATTCAAAAAGTTCCTGGCCAATTAAACCAGTATCCCTTCTTTCTTTTTTTCCTTCAACTTTTAAAAACTTTTGGCAGGAAACATTTATATCCCATCTTTGTATTTTTGGCTACAACTTCTGAAATTTGAAGAAAAAACACGAACAGGGAAACTGATGTAAGTGACCAGGAAACTCTTTACAGCTTGGATAAACACAAACGGGCGGGTAATGATTTACATCGCCAGAAAATTCTTAATAATGGGAATAAGACACAAACAGCTAAGGTATTGGGATTCTTGGTTAGAACAATTTAAAAAAAACAAAACATGAAAGATGAATATTTATATTATTGACTGACTTAAAATTTGAAGGAAAAACGGAAAGGGGGTATTTGTTTAAGTGGTCAGAAAATTTTCACAGCAAGGATAAACAGAAAAATGGATTTCTTTGTGTGAGTACCAGACAATTTTTCAAAGCAGGGATAGAAGACAATGAGGGGGTGGGGGTAATCTACCTGATCACCTAAAAAAAAAAAAACACAGCTGTTTGTAAATAATTTTATTGCCTTAAATTTCCAAGATATTTACTATTTACAAATATATATTTATATGGACGAATTAAGTAACATATTACACATTCTCAATAAAAATAAATATAATTTTAACATATCTTCATCATTTCACAGCCTTCACCTTCAATAAATACTTAACAGTCTATCCAACAAAACAATTTATCTTTCATTTAATAACAACAGTTTGTCTTCTTTTAATGTTTACGTAACAAAATAGTTCATCTATAGCTACTTTATATACAATAAAAATAATTTCTTTAGTTGGAAGCCTTTATTCAGGAAGGAAAATAAACAACCAAGTTAAGCAGCAACAATAACAAAAACAAAATGCTTAACTGAATATTAATTGTAGTTCTCGTTAAGCTAATTGGATTTCCATGAATTAATTAGACAATTTTTGTTATATAAATAATACGATATTTCTTTATTTTTCTATTTTTATATTCATCATTTATTATTAATGTAAAAGTTTGGCTTTATTAAAAAGCAGGAACAAAGATTTCGTTTTAATTAAATCAAAAATCACTTTCGAGATGTTTTAAAACTCCTGAAAGCGTTTTTTTTTTCTTTTTTTTTTTTAATATAATAATAATAAAAAACTAGTACGTAAAATTAAATTACTTTACAAGTAGTCCCCGACTGACGACATTTTTAAAATATCATAAAATCAAACTTTTTTTTTTATATAGAGAAACTTGACGTATCTAGAATACGTATAAACCATATGTAAATGTAATATATATACACATATTTATAGATCGTTGTCGTGATGCCAGTGTTCGTTCCCTCTGCATTTTTTCAGAACTGTTCAGGCAAAGTTTACTAGGATTAGCACTAGATGGTGTTGGTGGAGGCCAATTCCCGGCGGGGATTCCCCGCTCTCGATCTCTTGGCGATTATCTTTTTGCGATTTTATTTCAATTACTGAGTTGTTTTTTGTTTTTTTTTTAATTCTGTTAATGTTATCTTCATTAATTGTGTATTAAATAATTAGTTAAAGGCACTGAAAACTTCTTGGACGAATAACCGAAATTCAGCAGTCTTTAGAAAGTCTTTAGAAAGGAGTTAAAAAAGTGAGTATCTGCATCACTTTATTTTTTTCAGTCTCGAACCCAAGCAGCGCAGCGTGAACATCACTATTGGTATTTACTGTAAAACAACTACAGCAATTGTATTATTTTGAAAATATTTTCTCAATTTACTTTAAGCCTACATTCAAAATATTTATTTACCAATTATAATATTAAATATAAATTTAATATTTACTTCTTCATTTCGTGAGTTTTCGTTTTTTTTTTTTTTTTTTTTTTTTGGGGGGGGGGGCATTTTCGACTTACGACCAAGCTGTCGGAAGGGAACTACCTGTATTCTAAAGCTGTAAAGAAAACGATATTGAAATGTTATTTAACCATGCTAATGCTATGTAAAATCCAATCCATTTAAGTTTTAGAATTTATCCGAATTGCTTAAATGATGTCATATAATCTTTCTAAATATCTAAATATTTTCTCTATCTTCAAAATTTCTAAATTCGAATAATAATAACATTAATAATAGTAATAATAATAACAAAAACAAAGTAGTTGTTTGATAAAATTATAACCTAATCATTTGCATTCAAAGTAGTTTAAAATTGGGACTTTTTCTTTAGACAAGAAAGTGATTTTTATAAAAAGTGAATCTTTGATAAAAATAATTTTTATTAAACGAATTATTATTAAAAAATTTTTATAAACAGTAAAAATAAAGATAAAAAACTAGTTTCTAATAAAGATAAAACAATAAATAATTTGTTAATTTATTATTTGATAAACTATTTCTTGCTGGTTTTTTCCTTTACCTAATTCCTGTAGACACAGTTTTTTAATCACAACAATATCTTTTATAGAAAACTAAAGCTTTAACCTTATTTTATTACTTTTTAAAGAAAAAAATAATAAATTAAGAAGTTTGTTAATTTAAATTTAGAACATAAAAAACAGTTCTACACATACCTTCTTGATAAGTAAAAAAAAAAATAAAAAATAAAACCAAAGTATGAAAAGTTAGTACTTAATAACAAAAGTAAGGACATAAGTAAAGTATGAATTACTTTACTAAAAAAAAAGAAATAACTGAAATAATATCACTACTGTGGACTGTTGGTACATTTACGAAACTACTTAGTTTCAATTACAATTGTACTGAGTCCATTTGGAAGTACAACGATCTATAGAAGTTATAATAAAGCTAACATTCAACTTCTAAAGTAAATACATAGGTTATTGCCTATATATGAGAATAATTACAGAATGGAAGTGGATTTACGTATTTTTTGCTGGAAGTTTAAGGTAATCTAAGAATGGATTTCGGGGTTAGTTGTTGTATATGAAGATATTAATTATTTAAAGATAATAAGTTGGTTACGTAAAGCTACTAGACACTACGAGAAGTAGCTGTAAGGAAAACAAAGCTATTGGAATATTGGAATTTAGTTTAATATAAGAACACGTGACCCTTCGGGCTTGTAGTGTTCATATTATGAATATTTTGGGTTTTGTTTTTATGTCTTTTTTACATGACAGTACATGTCTTTGAATTCGAAGTACCCTCTCTCTCTCCGGCTTTGGCAGCAAATACAGCCATTCTGGTGAGTTGGGCGACGGTCTTGAAGGAGAGAGGGACCTTGTCACGGAGTGCGGAGGGGTCTTGACGACTGGCGAGTGACTGGAGGTACTCTCGGCTTGCTGGTTTCTTAGGGTCCACAATGGTAAGGAAGGTGATACAACCGTCGGATGTGCCAACAATGACCCCAAAGCCATCAGGTGTGCATTCGACAGCGTTCATTTCGGCATTTAACTGTAAGCAGAAAATAATAATAAAGCAAGATAATTGGTATGCCAACTTTCGAACAAGAGCATTGTAAAATCACATAAAAAGTTCTTAAAAACAAAACAAAAAAAAAGTTTCTTATTAATTGATGTTGACGATTTTTGGCCCGTAAGATAGTGGTCCAATTTTTATCAAAGTCAATGAGGTTTTTCCACATAAACTCCTGAGACAAATGTGATTTATATTAACCGCAGACCAGAGGCACCCAGAGCAAATTTGTAAGAAATTGCTTTAAAATTCTGGCTAAATTTTTTACATTGATACTCAAACTGGTCACTCGCTATAAAAGTAGTTACAAAATAAAAATGAAATCGAAAAACACTTTTATTGTTTAAAAAAAAATTGAAACGTGTTGTTGCTAATGTATTTTTATAACTAACTATGTAATTATTTCTTCTCTTTGTCAATGCCATTTCAATTTAGAAATTCCAAAAACTATCAATGCAAATATACAGGGTGATTCAAAATTCTCTGTGCAAACTTCAAAGATAGGTCAGGAATAGAAAAACAAACTGTATTCACAGTGGAACGTATGTCTCAAACGCCACCCGAATGTGCTATAAAGTCCACTAGGGTTTAGAAATAAAAAACATCAAGTAATGTAGACAACATGTTTATTAGCCCTATGGTTACAATATCACAGCAAGATGTACCCAATCATGTCTGTTTCCGTCGAATGATCTAGTTTCATACGCTACGCGCAAACGTTTGATAATTGGGCACACATCTGTTGGGGAACTGTTCACGATACAATCGTACAGCGGCTTGTCCCGTTTGCTGTTCCATAGGCTAGGCAAAGAACGTAAATAGATATACGTTCTTTCGGCTAGGTGCATATCTGTGCTCTCAGCATTAGTGAAGCCATACATCCTACTCGTACAAAGTCACCGTCTCAAATGACGATGGCTGACACTGCGCAACTAATGTGCTGCTAGACAGCGCCCTCTAGCATATTCGGGTGGATGAAGGCTTCTCAAACATACGCGTGTTTTCAACGCATATAAGTTTTTAGTAACTTATGTCTTTTATTATATTACAAACAATAAAATTATGTTTTTGTTTACAAAAATAGCTTCCTATTTGAGTCTCTTTTTTTTCCCCAGCTATCGGCTTTCAAAAACACATTTTTATAACCTTTACATTAAAGGCTCATAAATACTTCAATTTGACTCATATTCTAACAGGAATAGCAACTCTGATTAATAATACTGTATTAAAAGAATAAAAATCTGATTGAAAATACAACATACAATCTGGTACCTCAAAAACAGCTGTTCCCCAAAATAAAAAAAATTAAAAAAAACTAATGTACAGTAGTAAATTGAAGATTTCTTTATCTTCTGATTTCTGTGAACCCTTGTAGAGAGGCTAACAATGACACTAATGTTGACTTGTTTTCTGTTAAGTCAACGCAGCGAGGAATAACACGATGTAGCCATTGTCTACCGTCGCTAATCAAAACAATGCTTGGAAAGAATCTAAGATGTGTAGTCTTCTTCTTCGTAATAAACTGATTTAATACGAAAAGTCTTTAATCGTCATGAGAAGAAAACATGAAAAATAAATTATTTGGTGTGTAGTGTTTTTGTTGGTTTTTTTGGAAAATTAAAACAAAACATTTTTAGTGTTGCTTCACAAAAAAATAGATATTAGAGTAGAAATAGAGAATGTGAAGCAATAAACAACAAACAATCATGAATTACCGCGGTCTTCGAAAAAAAATTAGGAATTTATTTAGGTCCTTTTTTTTTTTTTTTAGTATTTTTTTAAGTTCTCTAATTTTTAATTTTTTTTTAAGTTTTTAATAACTCTTAGACAAGAGATTTAACGTGCGTTAGTACATTTTCACAGGAAAATAAACATTTACTGTGAAAATGTACTAACGCACGTTAAATCTCTTGTCTAATTACTATCTTGTTATAAATTAATCCCTTGATGCTAAGCTAAACGCTAGCGGGGATTAATTATTCGCCCCTTTTTATTCTTGATTTTGTTTTGATGTATTTTTTAATTCAGGGGTCATTGATTTGCATGTTTGTCGTTTTTGTATACTGTCCTCATTTTACTGAGCTAGGTACGCTGGACGGATTGAACTGATGAGAGGCCACTAAGCCTCGAAACAGTACTGTCTTCGATTTCCAGCACAAATATCAAAAAATAGCTCAGTGAATTTGTGTTTTGTTTAGTTGTGTGCGTTTTTTGTTTTATTTTACTGTTCAATAACTCTTGGAGTCCAGTTTTTTTCTTGGTTTGTTATAAAAGGATCTTGGCCAATATAGATCACAAAGTAACATTTGCTTCTTTTTTTTTTTTTTAACTTACAGAATGTGTTATTAATAGATTTAAAATATTCTCATCCAAGAAAATTCCATTAAAAAGTTTAGCGTACGTGAAAGTACTAAACTTTTTAATGGAATTTTCTAGAATGAGAATGTTTCTATCGGATTTTAAGAGATCAGTGACGTCAACTAACGGTCGAAAATGGAACTTTGTTTATTTCATTTAGTTGGATAAGTTTTGTCGATACTTTCAGATCTGAAATAAATGTACAAAAAGTTTCAACTTCCACTCACTTCTCAAAAGATGTAGAGATTCAGAAGAGAATTTAATCCTTTGCTATCTAATTATACAGAACGCCGGACTTCTGAAATTTAGACGATTTTTCATTTTTTTTTTTTTTTTTTTTTGTATCGACATGATCTGGAATCAAGTAGTTATTATAGTATTCGTGGAAGATCGTAGTTTTTCTCTAGTTTTTTTCGGCCATTCAGACACATTTTTATACGTGGGAACCTAGGTTCGAATCCCGGAACAGGCATGGATGTCTTCTTCAGTGTTTCTGGGAGCTGCCTCCTCCGGTGTACCCTGAGCAATGATTCTTCGACTAAATAGATTTCTCGAGATTAAAGGTAAAAAGTGCCATGAGCGTGGGCGTTGAAGAAAAATAAAAAAAGTTTTTAAGAAAATTTGAGATCTTTCAACGGATGAACATGGCGGTGCGGAAGTCAAAATACGCAAATTCATTTTTCTCACTTGTTAGCCTTTACTGTTGTACGGGGGAATATTTAGTTGTTACGGCCGAGAGGGTTAGTTTCGATTGGGAGGGGTGAAACCCCCACAACGTGAAATTTCGAATGACTCTCACTTTCAGCATCTTATCTTCGTCTGCAATCCTGAGAAACAACGCCATCTAAATTTGTAAATTTATTAAAAATTACATAAAAGAACACAGTTTAATACGATATTAAGTACATATTTTCGAATCATTTCGTTGCAAAAGAGCGAAAATCAGTCTTAATTTCAGTGGTTCGGTGTTCGGCATACTTACCGCTCTGTCTGTATCCTTCATCTACTTCTGTCACTTTTAAATAACTTATAAGTCGATTCAGCTTAAGAAATACTAAATAAAAACAAATGCTTTTGATATCTTCTGCCTCGTTGATTGTGATTGGGTTTTCAAGTAATTCCATCTCTTCACTGTCCATGGAGTTGTCAATGAAAGAGTCGATATGTTAATTCAATTCTTAGCCTTTAATACAATTTTTAATGAAGTTTTTACCAGTCGGAATAGCTTTATAAAAGAGTTATTTTTAAGTAAATATTTGGCATTTGCTTTTAGGTTATTAATAAAAGTGTAGATAAAGTTTAAATGGTACTTTTTTCTTCAATGCACTATCAAGGGATGGAGGCATTGTTTATTGTATGCTTGAGAATAAATTTCACAATAAACTTTGCAGATGAGATTCCTACTTCAATTCCTCTAAATTCTTGTTCCCGTAAGCTTTTAGCAATGGAGATCCCTAGCGAGTAAACACTGAAATAGATGATGATTTTTGTTTTTTAAGACTTCAAAAAATAAAATCCATAGTCTTAACATCTGAAACAATTATAACGAAATAATTCACTACTCCTTAGTTTCTTCATAAATTCCAATTCTATATTTCAACCCAATTAAGGGACTTCTTCAGGAAAAATATAAATAAAAATACATAAACGAGAAAAAAAGAAAAAGCTTTCTCTTCAAATCATAATCGAATAGATACAAAGCAATAATCAACCCTTAATTGGGTTGAAATATAGAATTGGAATTTATGAAGAAACTAAGGAGTAGTGAATTATTTCGTTATTTTTGTAATGGAATGAATCTGAAACAATTGATTGGAATTTCTTACATTGTATTAAGAAACCGAATTATAATCTATGAATGATATCTTACCTTATAATTAGCAAGTTGTGCTGCATCTGAGACTCTGAACAGGCGAATCGTGTGATGCTTGGCATGATAATAGAGGACGTATTCGTCTGTCTTCGTGAACATGGTGTCTATAGCATAGACCCCTTCGGCTACTTTCGGAATGAAAGTGCGAACGGTGTTGCCTCGTCTCAGCTCAATCAGTTCTAAGCCGCCTCGATTGGGGGCGTACAAACCATATTTACCGTCACGAGTACATTTACCATTCCACCTCAGCACGGACCTCACAAACTTCTTGTTTTTTATGTCGATGATGTTTCCTTTATCTGCATCTATTAGGGCAATGTAACTGGCTCGGTTTGGCATTGCTATTAAATGGGTCACTTCCTTCATACCTGAGTATTTAGGCACTACCTGTGGATCAATAAATAAAAGAACAACAATTACCAATGAATCAAGTTTTATAGAATAAAAGGTATTCAGTTTGTTTGATAAGGTATAAAGTTTGTTTTAGCCACTGGTTTTCCAACTTTTCACTATAATTTCCCTAAATACATACACTATATAGTGAAACCTCGGGTTATACGACTCAGGTCACGAACATTTCGGGTTACGAACAACAATGTCGAAAATTTTTTGTCTCGGGTAACGAATAGTGCCTCGGTTACGAACGAAGGTGAGAGAAAGAGAGCAAGGTTTAACGTTGGAGACAAACGATCGCGTACAGTACAAAGTTACAAGTTACGGGGGCCAAATCACATCAAGACATCGTAATGTATTTATTTGTGTAATGTATTTATTACATGTAATTATTTTACAACCAATTTATTTAGTTGTTTCTTTCTCTATATTTAACACGTGAAGTACATGTATTCTTTGCGTTTTGTCAGGTAAACTACCGGATGTTAATAAAAAGAACGATTCTTTCATCGAGGAACGGATCGTCTCTATTTCATGGATTTCAATGCTTCGGGTTTCGAACGTTTCAGGTTACGAACCGAGTTCTGAAACGAATTAAGTTCGTAACCCGAGGTACCACTGTATTTCAATTTCAGTCAAAAGAATAGCAACACCTTTCAAATTCAGAGTCAATTTTAGAGCAACGTGGACTTATGAAACCCTTTTTAAAAATGCTTATGTACGAAAGGATTATTAACATTTGTTTATTTTAAAAAAGCGAAGTCCCATTTCCTTAACTAATTCGTTCGTGGTCTTATATCATCCAATCCAAAAACCAAAATGTTCTCGCGCGAGGCCTCTAAAGCGCGAGTTCTTGGCTTGAAGCCTAGGTTACTATGCTTAAAACCGCCTACGAAGGTGAGTGCATGTGGATATTGCGCATATGCACAATATATTGTATATATCTGTCTTACATATCTCTTTAAGAAACAATGATAAGGTGCGCATTCCAGTGGAATCATTTTGAAAGTTTCTTTTATTATTTTATTTTATTTACATCTTTATTTTTCTTATTTGTTTTAGTAGATTTTTCTCCCTTTTTCCTAATTTTCAAAATAAAAATCATAAGAAGGGAAAATAAAATATTACAGGAATGACTTTTGGGTATCATGGTTTTCTTTTCTTGAAAATCTGAAAAATTTAATATATGACCTTTGATTCAAAAGTTATGAGCCAAAAAAACGAAAAGAAGAGGATATGGTACTGAGAATCAAAATAACACACAAGTTATTTGTTATTATTATTATTATTATTATGAATACAAAGTAAATCAATAATAATAATGAACCTGTATGTAGGTGCTGAATTTATTTTAAATTTAAAATTACAGTAGAGTCCCGGTAATCCGAGTCCCGGTAATCCGATGATCCGTATAATCCGAGGTCACGCAGCTGATTCCAAGGTCACGCAGTCGGTGGCCAGTCCAGTATCAGTCTGTCTGCTATTGTGACCGGTTCGCTGTCATTGTTTTGTTCAATTAGTTATATTTTGCAAAAATGAGTGGAAAGGTCAAGAAAAAGTTTGTTTCTATTAAACAGAAACTAGAAGCATTGAAGAGAATTGATCAAGGTGAAACACTAAAGAAGATTGCAGCCGACTACGGTGTAGGCATAACAACAGTAGGAGATTGGCGCCGATACAGAAGCAAAATTGAAAAGTTTTCTTCCGTTGAATGTGTTAACATTTCGTCGTCCAACAGAAAATCAATGAAAAAATCTGATTATGAAAAAACTAGTGAAGCACTTTTTCTTTGGTTTAGTCAACAGCGTCAAAAAGGAAGTCCTATTTCGGATCCCATTCTTCAAGAAAAGGCATTGTTTTTCCGTAATGAGCTGAAAGAAGGTGAAGAAGATTTCACTGCGATTGTAGGATGGTTGGACCGTTGGAAAAAACGATACGGTATCAGAAAACTTGAAATCTGTGGTGAAAAACTGTCCGCAGATTCAGAAGTTGTACAGAAGTTTTGTGGAAATTTTCAAAAGATCATTACAGAAGAAAATCTTACGTTAGATCAGCTGTATAACTGTGATGAAACAGGATTAAATTACAAAATGTTACCTTCTAAGACCCTTGCCTCTAAAGAAGAAAAGGCGGCACCAGGTATTAAAAAATCAAAGAGAGGGTAACAGTTCTTGCTGCAGCGAATGCAAATGGTGACCATAAACTGAAGTTAATGTTCATCGGTAAAGCTGCCAAGCCTCGGGCTTTAAAAAAACATCACAAAATCTGCATTGCCTGTTATTTACACTAATCAGAAATCAGTGTGGATGGACAAAACCATTTTTAAGAAGTGGTTTCTTGAAGAGTTTGTGCCCGAAACAAAAAAATATTTGAAAAAAAAAAATTGCCTATGAAAGCGATTTTGATCAGATGTCACCCTGATGAAGAAGAACTCGTTTCTGACGGAATCCTAGCCTGATACAGCCTATGGACCAAGGCGTATTAGAAACCATGAAGAAAAAATATCGACGTCGTCTGCTGCAGTCTATGCTCCAAGCAACGGAAGGTGAAATGACAGTAAGCAATTTTCTTAAGAAAACTACGATGAAAGATGTTGTCTATTGGCTAGCTGAATCTTGGGATGAAGTGAAGGCTGAAACCGTAAACAAATCTTGGAACAACATTTTTAAACAAATTACAGGAAGTGAACAAGACGACCCAGATGACGATTTGCCCTTAGTAGAACTCATAAAAAGGCTTCCTGGTTGCGAGAACACAGACGTCAGTGATGTTGCTGAGTGGTTGAACAATGATGAGAAAAATGAAGTGACTGACTCTGCTATCATGGAAATGGTATCTGAGCCAACTGAAGGAAGTGATGACGAAGATAGTGATGACGAAGGAAGTGAGACGAAGATAGTTATGCTGAGTCTGTACCAGTGATGTCTCACACGGACGGACTGGCGGCATTGGAGGCAGCGCTACGCTACGTTGAACAACAGCCAGAGGCGACCCCAAGCGATACCCTACTACTTAGACGATGGCGTGACATCGCTGCTAAAAAGCGTTGCTCTACTGTGAAACAGAAGACTTTGGACAGTTTTTTAAAGTTGTAAATGCTTACAAAGAGTCTTTTAATGTAACCAGGTAACATTGTTAATGATCTG
>JAFIDM010002131.1:52100693-52115757 GCA_023159025.1 Thereuonema tuberculata
TTCTATCTCGTTTTCTTTTTCTTTTCCTTACGTTAATATATTTTTTTGGATTATTTTTCTTCTTTCTTGCTTACGTTAGTTATGCGAATAAAATTTTTAAATATTTTATTATTATTTAAAATTAATATTAATTTATTATAAATAATATTTTGAAGTATTCCACATCTACATTCATTCCCCAAAAGGGTATCAAAATTCGTGATTTACAGGGTATTTTGTCTCTTCACTAAATAGTTTACCTAAAAAAAAGTACACTGCACTATATTTTTTACACACAATTTTTATACAAAATCCTTACCTTATGCAAGAAGCAGCCGGCCTGAGATTCGTAAATAAAGAGGCATTCTTTGCCCTTTTCGTAACCCATGACAACGATACTTCGATTGTCGGCTGTAATCACCAATGGACGGAAGATTTTGATATTGTATTCGAACTGATAAATTGTTTCTCCTTCAGGGACTGAACGTACGACACAACGGCACTTGTTGTCGCCTTCTTTGGATAGGGCCAACGCTCTGGTATCTTTGTCCATCAATAGAAGTTGCTTAACATTTCGTTGTTCGTCTTTCTGCAAGGAAGAAAATAAGCTGTTGAGAAGTTCGAAAAACTTAAGCCTACTTTTTCTTAAAATGTGATTTCTTAACATTTCTTTTCTTTTTCTATTCTTTTTAAAGTCGTGAAAACGACGAAGGACGAAAAGCTTACATTCCAAATTCATTCCAAATTCGAATATGTGCTGAATTCAAACAAAATTTTGCATTTTCGGAATGGATAAATACTTGAAAATGTCGAAGATTTTTCCCTTAAAGAAAAGATTAATTTCATACATTTGCAATAAATCATTCTCTGAACACTGTGTAAAGTGACATCATAATTTCTTATATAAAGTTGAAGGCAAGTTGGCCAACAATAACAAAATAGGGGAAAAAAGTTAGTCTAGAAATGACTGTTTCAGGATATGCAGCTGCCTTCTTCCAGATTTTGACGGGATTATATTTTTTCTTAATCTTTGCTATTTAGTAAATTAGTAGGTATACTTTTCTAATAAATAAAAATAAAGAAAAAAAATATTTGAAAATTTTGTTCCGAAGACTTAATACTGTTTTTAATGTTCATTCTTGAACAAAGTGAACTACTTCCGTTTTCCTTTGTCGAAAATAAAGGCTTCACCTGCATCTCGAACATCATCGAAAGCTGACGTTTCATTAAGGGGAAGAAATGAGCACAATCTTTCCAAAGGAGAAAGTGAAAGACCTCCGCTTCGCTTTGATTCAAGAAATATATATATTTATTTATATTTATTTTCAAATTACTATAATTCAAGGTTTTCAATTATATGACAACGATTTTTCTTCAAATAGGAAAAAAAACCTTATTTCTGTAAGTCATTGTTCGAGGATTTAAGGTTCTTAATTTTTTTGTTTTTATCGAATAAATTTCTATCGATATTAAAAACTTCGCTTTTTGAATTTAAAGTAGATAATTAAAATAAACATACAAGTTCATTTGGTCTGTAAAACAAAACAAGGAACTTTTTTATAGCTAAATAATGGAAAATATTCCCTATCGTCAAGCAATTAACAACAGTGAATGAGTCTCAGTTTTTAAACGATGACAGTAGAATGAAAAGGCGGGAAAACTGCAAATCGTAACTTATAAATGAAAATTTGTAAATATGACGATTGTTCAGAAAAATACCGACCTTGAGGACGTGGCCTTTGTAAACATTCCAAATGAGGAAGTTGCCACTTTCAATGGTGATGAGATACCTTCCGTTGGTGGTGAGCAGAGCGTGGGTGACTATGGCCCCTACCGGGCTGTCGGCATATTTGGCTTTCAGTCTTCCCGTGTGCATACTCCAAATGCCCACACATCCGCGAGTGACGGTCGAGCACCGCAAAGTCTGAGGCGAGACGCTGATGGAATCGACGCCCAAGTCGTGACGGTCGATGACGTGGACTTGTTCAAAGATGTTGTTGATGTTCCAGACTTTGACAGTTCTATCGATGGAGGAGGTAAAAACGCTGTTCCATTCGTCATCTATTAGAGGTACTAACTGCATGATGCGACCAAAGTGGGCGTCGAGAACCTAAAATAAAGGTAAAGAAGTTACACTGGGAAAATTGTATTTAATAAGGAACAGAAGTCACTCGAAATTAAAAACATATTAGTTTATGAACAAATCTTCAAAATACTTGCAGTTACTAATGATCAAGAACTTTCCCAAGTTCATCCGTCTCATCACTGAGCATACAAAAACGGATTTATTTTAATGGGTCAGGATAAGGGCCAACCAAAACAAACAGAAAACCGACCATAGTGACCTCTAGATATCCCTCTTTAGACTTCTGGGGAAATAGGATCTTTTACCCTTTCGGTCACTCCCTACATACGACCATAAGACTTGTCGTCCATAAGCTGTGTAAATTAACCTGTATAAATGTCCTAACTTTTTCGAGAGGAATTAATCCCATATGTTGCTGATAAACACTCAGCAGACCAACAGGTCTTGTTTGAAAAATAATAGTAATACAAATAAATACAAAATCTAATAATAATTTGAATATTACCAAATGTATTTTGTAAACTTTAGCAAGTGATTAGGGAGAATCAATTCATTAGAATATTGCTAATGAAGGGAATACAAACCAACGATTCATAAATCTGTCATTAATGTCTTTCGAATGTTGACGATTTTGAAAAAGAATTTGATCAAAGAATATTTTGATGAAAGACAAACGATAATTCATGAGTTGTTGGTTAATATTAATCACGCCTACTTTAGTTCCGAAAATAGGTCAACTGGATTTTTCAGTCCATTCTTGGCAAACTTGTTAATTAATTAAATGGTACTGTACACACCGGAATGCGAGCTTCGTAGCGAAGCATCCGTGTTCCAGGGAGCGCTAGTGTTCCCAATTTGGCGAGACTCCCGAGAATTTCTAGGGAAAGATACTGAGGTGGTTTCCCGTTGCCTTCCTCAGGACGCCATTATGGAATGACGTCAGACCCGAAAAGAAAGTGAAGAAGAGGCTGACAAACACAGGAAAGGAAATTTGAAACATCCATGCTCTCGACCGGGATTTGAACCCGGGTATCGGCACACGGCAGACCGCCGCCTGAGACCACACGACCACGCCGGCACGGCGGCAAACTACTTACAAATACATTTAAATCAGCAATTATTTTAATTATTCATTTTGCAGATTTTTTATGAAGGTTTTCTGAATGTGAATTGAATGCATTTTTAATTTTTATAATTGTAAAAGCATCCAAAACTGAATAGAAAATCGCCAGAAATTGGGCCTCTAGCGATAACAGAAATAGAATCTGGAGTTTCAATTGGAATTTAGAAATGCTTCTATCCGACTTATATAAATAATGTAGATTTTGTGGATTTTGTACTAAAATAATAAGCACAGAAACATAAAAAAGTTTTGAGGAGAGATCAATCTCACTGTCTATAAAATGCACCTTCTCTTGTTAGGACACAGACCTCCAAACATCACTTATTCAATTTTAAGCCATAATTACTGCTAAGAAGTGTCAATAAATGGGCAAATCATTTTTGTTAAGAGGAAAGCATAGGTGAGTTTTTAAGAGAGAACACAGAAACTTACGTAATATTTTTTTCATCTTTGGTTCAATCAGGATCGAATCCACAGACTGTTGTGGTTCTCCCATAAACGAAAGCAGATGAAAGTTCGGCTTACTTTGCAATAGACAAGACCTTTTAAGAAATACTCCTAAGTTACCTTTAACAGCTCCTCGGTGGCGACATCCCACACAAATAGATCCTTCCTGACACCTGCCACCAAGTATTGGTCATTTTTACTGATAGCAGAGGAATTGGAACGCATGGGTTTCACGGATATATTACGTACGCCATAGGGAAGCAGCAAGGACACGACACTTTCACTTTCCAAATTCCATAACTGAAAAAGAAAAAAAAACCAATACTCATGGTTCATTTTAGATTGAGATTTTCATATAATAATTTATTTCTATGTCTTCGTCTTTTGAAATTCAACTGATCATCAAGCAATTAAAACAAGGGCTAATTATAAAATATAAAGTTACAAATAATCTTTTATAATATTGTAATGAATTATTGTTTTTATTATAAATTTCTTTATTCCTTATTGATTATTGTTTATTGGATGAGGAATATGGATCTCCTCTGAAACGTGAAACGATGATTACAATCAAGAGTAAATTTGAAGACACTGGTTCTGTTGCAATTATGAAATACGCAATTAAGATGCTGGAAAAGAATAGCACATCATAACCACTACCGAAGAGAACCAGGACATCATCGCCGAAATTGACTAGGTCATTTGATTATTGCTATTGTATGCAAAATTGACAGGGTCCAACTGATACACCCTACATAAACGGCAAAGCTTAATGACTGCCTGGCTGACTCATCACTGCACAGATGAAACCGCTGCACCTAGGAACTTAAAATTTTAGGAATGGGTTCCCCTTATGACGTAGGCGCCCACTAAGAACGGAGGCTTTTTTTTTTAGAAATACAACCCCCAAAGAAGTGAAAAAGTGGTAGAAACTTTCCTGAAGGGTACGCGTATCTCTGAAGCCGCTGGAGTTGGAAACACGAAATTTGACATTACTGTTCTTTGTCGAAATCGAAAAGATACGTCGACAAAGAACATTCGTGAAGAAGCTATATTACTTCATGACAAATTTTCGAATTTTCGCATCGTAAGGGGTGAAAACAAGGGGAGGGGGGAACAAACTTTCTTGAAGCGTACGCGTATATCTGAAACCGCTTAAGCTAGAAACGTGAAACTGGGGAAAAATACTCTTCTTAAAAAATGAAGAATACATGTTCAACGGATGGATGTAAACCCTGTGACAAAAAAAAAAAAATGGAAGCACCGAGGAGGAGGTGTCCAATTTGAATGACTTGTAAGTGCCTTTGGCTGAAGAGAAATGGATGAATTCAAATTTCACAGTGAAAAAAGAATTTTTTATTGAACAATAACAGCACCGTTGTTACATTATTAGTACTTGGTTGAACCGCCTCTGGATGCTATGTAAGCTGAAATACGGCGTGCCATGAAGTGAAACAAAGTCCTGAAGTTGTCTTGTGGCAGATCACGCGAAGCTTGCTGCAACTGCTGCTCCAAATTTCAGATGCTCGATGATGGATAGACTTTTCAGCACGTCCCAGACATGTTTGATGGGGGACAAATATGAGACCTGACTGGCCAAGAAAGCCCTTCCTTTTATTAACTGCTTGGAAGCACTATTGGAAAGCGTGTGCAGTGTCTGGACGAGTATTATCCATATGTTGGAAAATAGCTGGAAAATTGCTCCTGGAAGAAATAACACAATGGGGCAAAACACGTAACTCCTGCACGTATGGCTGTGCTTTTAAAGTTCTTCGAATCACTATAGAGGTGATCTGTTGTCATAGCAATGGCTCCCTACAGCATTACACAGCCGTAATGGCTGTATGCCTCTCGACTATATTTGAGCGCTGTCCAGTCCTTCTGCATACGAGGATGCAGAAGCGTGACTCATCGAGACTACAACACAACGCGAGACTTTTCGAGAGCAGACCATGTCTCCCTGGCACAGCAGCACTCTAAGCGAATCCTCGTAAGGGGCGATGGGAATGAAGCTCAGCGTCTGCAATTCGTCCAGGAATGGTTAGATAGCTACCGATTAATGATTACAGGATGCCACATCTCTCTGGATGGTGGAGAGTGAAGCTGTGGTGCAATTAGGGCTTTTCTCACAACAAACCGATTGTCTCTAGCAGTGATACTGCTGGGCCGACCAGCTCCTTGGTGAATGAGTATCCCCACACAACCATCGACTCCAGCACATCACAACAGAAGGATCACTACGAGCAGATGGCCACCGATTCGTCTGCATAATCAACCTGCTTCTCGCATCCTACGATGCGGCCTCTTTCGAAGTCCTGGAATTGCACCACTCTAAACGAATCCTCGTAAGGAACGATGGGAATTAAATGGTGAAGTTATCAGGAAATGGTGCTACGTTAAATATTAAACTTCGAAAAAACAATCCTAATCCTGAATCGCTGCTGAAAAGATTTCACAACAGTAGCTGAATGAGAAAATGGGGTAATGCAGTCTTTAGATAAAAGTTTCTATAAGAACGGTTGCCAACATTCTCACATTTATTACCAGAATTACACAACTCATTTTAAAGATTGTTCATGCTTTATAACATGAAATTTACAATAAATACAAAGAAAAGATCGTAACTTTTGAAAATTAAGAATATTATTTATTTATTGACTTATTTATAAATTTCATAACATTTCCTGGCCATTTCAGGAACAAAATTTATATAGCAATCTGCATATACCAATTTTTTATTTTAATTTATATCTTCAATTATAAAAATTAAGTATCAGTATCAATATTAAGTATGGACTATAATGGCACTGTACATTAAGTATTTCAGTTTTATGTAACTTTTAACTTTCATTTTTCAAAGCTTGTATTTTTGTGAATGACGCCAAATCGTATCTCTAAGTGGAGAATGAATGTGAGAAACAAAAATATCCAGAACAAAAAAAAAATGAATTTCTTATTTTAAAAGGTTTCTTACCTTGAACCCGGACATGACAGTAGCTACCAGATAGCCATTATCCTCCCAAAGGTCCAATTGCTGAATGCGTTCATTATTGGAGGCCAGCGTTCGGCTATGGCGCCATTCGCATCCGACTCTCTTATATAAGTGAATATCGTGTTGTTCTAGATTCCCAGTGCACGTGTATAGAGTATCGTGGGCTTTGTTCTGCACTAGAGCACTGTGGAAGCGCAAATATTCCAGAGGCTCTTTATTAAACACGGACTGAAGTACCATTCGTGCATTTTCAAGTTTGCCATTCCACAAGATGGCGTCGAAAGTATTGGCTGATCGGAAGTCAATCTGAAATAATCAAAATGATTTATTTCAATTATTTCAATTAAACCATACTTAAAAATCAAAAAGAAAATTCAAATATTGACCCACGATATCGTCCCAACTGACCCACGTAAGTTTTCGGTAGCTCTTTCTGATGTTGAAATGGATTAGAGATAGAAAACTTCAAAGAAGAAAATAAAGCATGAATCTGGGTATTCGTCACGAATAGAACACTAGGTAATTTAGAAAATTTTTTAGATAGGATGTTTAGATATGTGATAAACATATTTATTTTGAGGGGGGGGGGGTTAGGCTTGGGGCGACTGTCTAATCATTAAGGTGATCATTTTTTCTAAAACGAAAAGGAGGACGCAAATAAATTGAAGAAAAAAAAATGTTAAATCAGGGTTTTCAAGAGTATAAACCTATCTGTTCAACCAAAACAAAAAAAAGGTTTTAAACTTCACATATCAAAAAGGAGGACATATTACTCTTCAAACATCAATAAGGAGGACAGAATTACAAAAGGAGGACATTTAGGAGGACACTTCTCAAGGGAGGACAGGGCTTCAAAAAGGAGGACGGTTGGTCACCTTATAATCATTCATCCCTGGCACTACCAAACTCAGCTAGCCACTCCATCCATTATCCATTATATTCATACGTTTACAAATGGTTAAAAGTTTTGAAACGCACCAAAGCAGACAATCTATTTAAAATAAATAATAGATTTTAATATTTTTACCTGAAGTAATTGATTAATTTCATCGTCCTTGAATTCTGTGAATTCTTTTCGCAGAATCTGGGTCCCAAATAAATCGTACTGTATCCATTCCTTTTTGCTCCAAACAAATAGGTGATGCTCCGTGAGGGTACATCCCACCACTACATTCTGTTCTTCGTTACTGAACTCGTACAGGTGTTTGATGTCTCCTGTTAGTATGTTGATGAGAATTACTTCGCTGTTGTTGGTGTGGCCAGCCGCAAACCTGTCGTCCTGGCTGATGCACAGCGACTGCATGATGCCTTCGATCTCCAGGTCACTGTTCCGGCTAATGCCGCTGGTGCTCAAGTCCCACACGATGAAACGGTTTGACACTGATA
The DNA here is from genome assembly GCA_023159025.1 of Thereuonema tuberculata. Lineage (NCBI taxonomy): Eukaryota > Metazoa > Arthropoda > Chilopoda > Scutigeromorpha > Scutigeridae > Thereuonema > Thereuonema tuberculata. The sequence continues at coordinate 52,108,707 of JAFIDM010002131.1, forward strand.
CGATGTACTTGTGGTCGTGGGTGAGACACAGGCCAAACACGGCGAATTGGTGGCCCTCCAGGGAGTATTTGAGTGGTCCACCAGGGGTGTGCATACAGTGGAAGGACGGCAAGAGAGCGCAGTCACTGGGGCCTAACTCATCACACTGCTCCATTAAACGCTTCACCTGAAACGAAAACCAAAATAATTAAGAAAGAAACAACCTACCTACAGAATTATTTCAAGACACACCTAAATTACATTACACTTTTAGGAATGCTAAGTAATTAATTATATAATTTTTCAATTTTGATTTTTGAGTGTCAATGATTTTACTTTGATAAAATAGATACACTCTTTAAAATATTTTGTCCAAATAATTTGAATTCATAAAATTTCTTAGAACTTTAATCAGTTGAAACATGGAATTGTTTGTCTCATATCAATTTTAAAGTCTAGTTATACGAATTTTAAACTGAACAACTTCCAAGCGTCATATAAAATTATAAAATCCCCAATAGAGGGTGCTATTTGTCAATTATTCACAACTTCACAATTGGTCGCAAGGATCAGAAATCGATTAGTTTGAATAATTTCTAGAGCAAATAATAAGCTTTTATAAGATTTTTTTTTAACAGTTATTAAGGTTGGGAGAATTTAAGTGTAAATAATTTAACCTTAAATATTATTTAATAATAAATCCAAGATATTAGTAGTCTCCTTCTAGTTTTATTATTATCGCTGCCCTTTGTAAATCCGAAATCGAATTAACATTACCATAGTTAAGCAACATCTCATGACTTCATCCAAAACGATTTGGATATGAAAATGTCCAATCACGAAGACATGCAAAGGAAAACATCTATTGCTACTCGACAATACACGCCTATTCGTCAGTGTTAAACACCTTCTACTAAATTAATATCAATTGCATTCTCTCTATTCCCAAAAGGTAACACGACGTGATTAAGCCCTGTTCTATTACATCAAGGACACTCTTTGTGATCAGATATTTTCAACTAAAAAACAATGAAGACGGCTATCCAAGATTCTAAACCCTATAAAATTTCTCCATTACAAACCATTACATAGGTTGTAAAGGCAAAAAGTTGCACAGATGAATAGGTTCATACCTGTGAGTATATACCTGTGGGTATGTGATGTTAGTCTAAACGTATTAACTACTACGAATGAAGGAAATTCAAATCATTTACGAACAGAATCTTAAGAACAAGATTTATACTTGGCGATCTAATGAATAATTCTACAAATGAAAATAAAATCAAATCTTACTTTTATATTTTTTTATTAAACACCTGGTTCCGTGACCTACCTTCCGACTACGTGTGTCTATTAGAAGCAAGTATTTTTTGGTTCTTCCAAAGGTCGGCTGTAAGCTGTCTCCAACCTCACGAAATCGAAATATTGCACGAAATATTTATGTACTACGCATTAACTCTTATTGTTCATAGAGTTTCTTCATCCATGCGATCAGAATCTGATTAAGAAACAACTGTTCCTAAACTTTTGATATTATTATTTTTTCATAAGCTTACATAAAAAAAAAAATATTAGAAATGTAGTTTCGAACCTTGGTATTTGGGTTAACATTAAACCATTGGATAAAGCCAAATATGGATTTTATATGTAAATGGAAACGATGTAGATAAAACAAACAACAAATTGATATCTTATAATAATAATTTCGATATTTCGTTAAGAACATTTGCAAGTTCTCAAACACCAATCTTATGGTTCCAAAGTTAAATTCAGAAAAATTAATTAAGATTAAAAGTTTCGTAAATTAATTTACATTTTCGGGGTCCAGTTTCGATTTAACGTTTGGCAAATAATAACATTGAAAACTACGTTATTACAACAACAGTCGTCAGAAACGATTATTTGCCCTTTTCGAGATCTGGGGGAAAATCCAATGTTACGATTGTTCGTTTAGAACGGACTGTGATTGGTTTCCAAAATTTGACTGACCTATTTGCAAGCTCTGCCTCGTTTGAATAAATATTTGACAATAGACGAGAATAAATCAACTCAGGACAAGTATATGACGTCATTCACGACAAGTATATGACGTCATTCACGCTTCATTATTGCAACAAACAAAATGCAGAAATATTAACAAAATGACTATTATTTTTCCTGAAACAAAAACATAATGACTGGACACTCGATTTGCAATCAGAGTAAATATAAAATTTGTATTACAATAAAAATAAATAATTTTAAAACGAATTGTTGGTTTTCTTACTCTTTTGTTATAATGCATTTCGGGCAAAAGGCGACCTGTGAGTTGAGACGCAAGCATATCTGGATATTGAGAGAGAACAGCGCCCCCTAAACGCATAGCATCAGCTACCAGGAGAATCTCTCGACGGATATCTTTATCTACTACATGGCGATAAGCATCTTCAAAATCACTCAGAATGGCCTGAAAGTAAAAACAAAATATTATTAATATAAAAATTAGCTACAATAACTAAATTTTAAAAAATGGAGACAGTTCTTAAGTCTATTTATGAACTTCATACTATTTAAACGCCTATAGAATATCTATACGAAAAGCGTACATTCAGGCCAACACACATAGTTCTAATTCAAATACATAAATGCAAGCACTTTCAAGATGGTCTACATCTCATTTTCAAGAGGATAATGAAAAACACGATACAAGAATAAGGAGTGAGGGCCAACGGACATGGGAGGGCTCCGACGGATACATTATGGGTTGAGGGTGGTTGCAGTAGACATAAGTAATTTCAGAAAAGATTTAATAAGGCCTCATCTCGAAAAGCGCAACTGTTCAACTGAGAGAAACTGCTTTAACTTTGGACAGTGTTAAAGATAGGCCACGGAGTGGAAGAAAGAAGACACGATTAGAAACATGTGCCGCAGTAATCGATTCAACAATCTCCTGTGAAATCGACACGTAAACTTGCTGCTGAACTTGGTGTACCGAGAATCACAAGAAAGACCTAAAAGTCAGACCGTTTTGCCCGACGTTTGTTAACACGTTATCAGATGGAGACCGGGATCAGCGCATAACAGCAAGCCATGCTTTGTTAGCACAATTCCGTAATGCAATATTCCATGCAAAGGTGCTAATTTCGGATGAATATGCGATTTATCGCAATTCAAGCAACAGAAATGTTGTCTTTTGGGCGAAACAGAACCCTCATTACACACTGGAATTGGAGAGGAATCCACATCATGTAATGATATGGGCTGCGATGACATTACGTCATTTGTTTGGACCATATATTTTTGATGGCCATGTTAATGGCGAAACTTATTTACACATGTGACAACCATGGTTAATCCCACCAATAAGTCCTGATCTCACGATGCCTGACAACTCGTTGTGGGGAATCATCAAGGCCTACGTGTCTGAACGTCGTTATGCTACAAATGAAGAATTGCGCAATGCAGTTGAGGACACAACTCGAACACCGGACATGCTCCAAAAAATGTCAAGTAGGACGTGGAGACGTACGAACTTGTGTGTACAGCATGATGGCGAACACTTAGACGCATTGGACACTTAATGTATAAATATTTTCTTAAAATATGACTACCAATGAAGGGGTAGGGGAACTTCCCGGCCACACTGTACATTAAAAAACGTCCATTGAGAGAAGCACTTTACAAAAGAACAGTGATTTAGTTTCAGGACCACGAGTGCTATTAACTCGTCTTTCTATTTAATAAGATACTAGTATATACCGGTACTTTTTTTTTTGAGGAATGTTTTGAGATGGATGATAAGAACAACAGAACCGTGCTGGTATTATAAGTTGGTCCTTGCCAAGTATTAAGAACGCCATTCTCTTTCATATTTGGCAAGGACCAACTTATACAGATACACAGAGATAAACATACCAGAAATATGAATAGTAATACTTTCCATAATACTTTAAGTAATACTTTATTAACATGTAATACTTTATTAAGACAAAAGAAAAAAAAAATAATAACAATAATTGAGTGCAAATGTTTGGCCAGGAGACAGTCTCTTCCTTTCAGCAGATATATTGTCCTCAAAATGAAAGATGACCGGCGGAAGTTTGAACTGCGTAGCCCTTCCGGTAGCTGATCAATAATGTTTTCCTGTCACAATGGACGCCCGTCGTCTGTTTTCACTGAGAAAGACATGTTGATAACGCCAAATTAAAACTTCTCTCGACTATTTACTGTTATTTCAATACCAGTTGCTAACAATAAGTATTTATATAAATAAATAAATGTATATTATTTATAAATACAATGCTGTTTTGCAAAGTAACAAGCCTTTACCGTAATGGCGACGTCCTGTGATAAACTTATACGGAAGTGCCTGACCAGAGTAATCGATGATACATGCGCAGATCTCACAAAAACAGGGCGGCCATCTTTCATTTTGAGGACAATAGTTGCGTAAACAATTCACTAAATCAATCATAATTAAAATGCGTATTTTTGCTTGTAACTGTCATCGACGAAATACTAAACCATTTCAAACCAACTATCAATCCACTAAATTCAATATTTGATGAATTCCGAAAGATTTATCACAATTTTGAAGGCTGCCAGGGTAAACTTGAATCATAATACGAACTCTTCAGAACTTTATTTAACTCGTAAATCTATCTTGATTCTTTTTCGACCTTGATCTACGCTGAAACGGAATAGTTCTGTCTGTAAATAAAGCATCAAAGTCAGTCAATTAATTTCATAAAGATAAAAAAAAAACATCTCTCATGAATAATTTGCCGACCTGAAGAGAGCAGCTGCTCAGTTTGGCATGCAGCCATTTGTAATTGAAGAGGACGTGTTCGAACAAATCGTCGAAGCGTCGAGAGCGGATCAGGTGAAACGGAAGTTCCCCAAACTTCCGAAGGTTGTAACGGGACACTCCGCCGTCTTGAGACTGAAAGACGAGCGGCTGTAGAGGAACTTTGCGATCGGCAACTCCTTCTTTATCGGTCAGACCAAAGCGTTGACGTTGGATTTCGGTGTACTGTAAGAAATAGAATCAAGAAAATGAAAGATAAATATTTTTCAGAAAAAACAAACAAACAGTATAATACATAATTAAGTAAATGGACTTGAAACGAGAGTTGCCTGGATAATTGTAGATTCGGATAATTGGACAGTATTTATAAATCATTTGCTTCAAAAGTGATTATAATTATTTGTAAATAAATGATTTATAAAATCGTTTGTTTTGAACTTGTATTGTTATTTTTCTGATAAAATAAATAAAAATATATAAATAAAATCTTGCTAAATTTAATATTCATTTAATTTATTTATTTATTGTGAAATGTAATGTTAATTTTTTAGTCATATTTTTTTTAAATAAAACAACCATACTCTTTCTAAATTTAAATGTTAAAATTTCTAAGTAAAATAATTAAAAAAAATATTAAAGGTATTTACAAGTATTAAAAAAAAAAATACCATCATTCAAGCCCACAGGTATTGAGACGTCATCAGCTGAAATCATTATAAAAATAACAAATAAAAGTAGAAAAGAGTTAACCAATACAAATTTATAGAACTTCGATTAATAAATTATTGGAATAATCGGAGATTCTGGTGCTGCAGGAAGATCTGCTTGTGACCACAAGATGGCGCTGGCTTGAGGAAGCTTCACTGTGAGTAAAAATTTGCGCTTTTTGCTCAATGATGTAATTATCCGATATACGGTCAAGTTTATCTATTGCAGTGGCGTAGCGTGGCGGGGGCGGTGGGGGAGGCCAGCCCCGAGCGGCCCTTTTTTGGGGCGGCAAAATTTACAATAAATAATGATAATATCTTGTAATCAGAACTAAAAATTTGAACCATTTCTTTTCATATTTTTGTCGCACCTACAATTCGGACCGATTAAAATGAGCATGGAATTTATTAGCCTATTTTATCTGTGACGGAACCGGGGAATCCCTTTTATTTAAGTGAGTGTAGTCATCTTGTTCGCTCTAGCGACTGGCAACACCGTCTGTACTAACCGAAATTGACGAACAGGACTTCAAGCTCGAACGAGTTCGCTACGGGCTTTCATAGCTGCCACAGGCGGTGAATTTGGCCTCCGCCCCGGGCGGCTGAAACCCATGCTACGCCACTGATCTATTGTTTCATGTTATTGAAAGCTCTGTAAACAGGCAATGAAAAACTTCTCCAGGATTCTTATTTCGTTGGGTTTCTCCTTTGCACTTGGGGGTTAAAAACCTATTTTGTCTTCTAATTTATATTTTCTTCCATTTCGTATGTTTTATTTTACAAGCATTTCTTATTAAGAGCTTTCTTTGTTTTATATGTCTCTAAAATTTCTGTAATTATATTTCTGTAATTAAATGTCTGTAAAATTTACAGAAATGTAAAATAAATAAAGCTCTTTAAAAAGAAATTTAAAATAAAGTTACCAATTGATTATTGCAACAGAATCATCGTATTTATTAATAATTTTTCTAAATGTTACTGGTTACATTTTGTATTTTGTGATATTAATTTTAAAAAAATCCAATTTTCAAAACTCACGATAGGGCTTTCCTGTGTGGATTTGCATAATATACGTGTTTCTTTTGCAATTTATCAAATAAAAATAATAATGATTTAACGACAGATGGCGCCTAAAGACAGAAATTTATTTACGGACAGACTGCAGCAGATAAATTGTATGCATTTCACTTTTTGTGTAAAAGGATGATTACGTTTTTCTTATTATTATCCTTTCGTTCATCATGATTTTGGGAAAAAAGCATGTTTTGTCGCAAATCAAACACTGGTGAAAATTAAGTATTTTTTTTACCACATTTAGACAATTAATTGTAACTAAACAATAAGTTCTTCTCCAGTTATATTATTATGGACTTATATATTATTATGGACGTTAAATTTGCTGTTCAATAAGTTCTTCTGTGCTTAAAATCCAGGGCCGCCCAGAGGGGGGGGGCAAAAGGGGCAGATTGCCCCGGGGCCCCACAAAAAGAGGGGCCTCATGAGGCCCGAGCGGCCCCGCCGTATTGATTGACTTTTTTTTTTTTTTTTTTTTTTTTTGTTGATAAAATAGGATTGACCT
>JAFIDM010002131.1:52133170-52153895 GCA_023159025.1 Thereuonema tuberculata
CTAAGATGGAGAAGTGGTTTTATTTCAATACTTTATATTTTAGAAGATTATAAAATTATCTTGAGGATGAGATAAGTTAAATCGTCTCTTTTTCGAATTTATGCTGTAAGTCAAGAAGACCTATTCACTGATTCGAACGTTATTCAAAGACACACCTAAACTTATTGTTTTCATTTCTTTTTTTTCCGAACTTAACTTTAATAGAAAAATATGCTCAACAATATTTAAAACAATACTTATAAAAAGTAAATTTTGTTTTCTTTAGCTTAACCAAAAAAACAAATACTTTTTTTAATTCACGATCATTTTATTTTTATGAACGCTTTTAAATTAAAAAAAGAAATTACAAAGCAATTCGTCTTTTAAATTAGGCATATTTTTTTATTTTTGATGAATATAAAGTGTCTTTGAATTCATATCTAAAACAAGTTTATTTCCCAGTTCAAAATTTGAAATATTTATGCAAGTAGTCATGGTAAAAACATTAGCAAATAAGGATTCTACAACTGCATACAGATCAATATTACTGCAGGGAACTAAATAAAAAAACTACAAATAGCTGCTTTCGTTTTTGCATTTTGTTTTCTCTATCTTAACAATGAGAGCAGAGTTAACACACAAATTTTCATCTACTTTTTTTTCTTGATTCAAAATAAGATGTAATTAACGTGCCAACTTTTCAATAGTCTCATTGTAAAAACCGCTAATAAAAAAACAAAACAAAAGCAGATGCTCATTTGTAAAAAAGAAATTTAAGAAATTAGGGAATAAGAAGTTATTTCAATTTCTCAGTGTATGGTTTCGGAAATGTTAATTTATTGGACAAGGTGTAAGCAAGCTTAATATATGTTCCTTTAAATATTTTTCTAAGACGTCTGCAAAGTGTCGGGTTTTGTTTTCTCGTGTAATTTCGTAAATTTGTTTGTAAATATGATTACTTGCAATGATATAATGACATAAAGGAAGTGTTCTTTAGGTTGACTTGTAGCAGATTCATGTATAGCAGGCGTTCTTACACATTTAGTAATTAATCAATCGAAAGTCTACGCGCGGGCATAACATCCATTGCTGGAAACATGTTCATAACTTTATGGTGTAGAAACACTCGACGAATGAGTGAATATTTCACTGCAGAATCAATCAGTGAAGATGGTTCAAGTGAAAATACGTTTATCACAGTTTCTCACGTTCTCAACGGCTGAAAATAACCCTAAGAATTGCCGATAAAGAGTGATAGAAATTGCATTAAAATACGGGACAGTAATTCGTTCAGTATTAAATTTCTCAGTTTTAACGAGACATAAGAACGGGACAATCCGTAAAATATGGGACGTGCATTGAAACTGCATAAAAAAAAAAAAAAAATCTTCATTTAAATAGTTTGTGCGATTTATTGACTGAGGAGACGAATTCGTGTTATTCCACTTGAACTTGGATTCATTTGAATCCTTTGGTTGTCTGTCTTTAAAAGATCGTTCTTAAACATATAGTCTATGCGTATTTACAAGAAAGCAAATTTTAGAAAAATCCCTTTGAAATAATGGAAATAATAAAGTTTATTAATTAGCTGAGTTAAGCATTTAACTAGTTATACGATCAGTTATGTATCGCGTAGTGGGAATGCAACCATGAGGGGGTTAATCAAAATAATCGTGCTCGTGTTTTAGGTTTGAACATAATTTTTTTTTTTTTAACGTAAATTATTCATAAAAATTGAAATAAAAGGCTAATACACGTGACTAATTTTTTAAAAAACATTTGAATACATTAAAAAATACAGGACACGACCGGTTTCGCCTCCATGACGAGACATTGAACAGTAGCAATAATTACAGAAAAACATGGATATGAGGCTGCGGAAACACTTAAATAACCATGTTTTTCTGTAATTATTGTCATTCGTCAATGCCTCATCATGGAGGCAAAATCGGTCGTGTCCTGTATTTTTTTAATGTGCTTAAATGTTTTTTTTAAAAATTAGTCAAGTGTGTTGGCCTGTTATTTCAATTTTTATAAACATAAAATAAGCATTGTACTAAATTTTATTGAAATCTGTCAGTTTTATTGTTAGGCGCATACAAACCGAGAAAGAAGTTCAAGTGGAATAATAAGGCTTTGCGTACTCAATCAATTTACCCAAATTGATTAAAATAAACTGTTAACATTGCCTACCTGACGATGTTGGTGGTCTCAATCTTGGCAGGTACCCGTTCATCGCGCAGATTAGCGAGCAAACGGGTAGCTTCCGTATCCACGCTCCGGTTCAAGATATCCACGTATTTACAGGCCGATTTCAGATTCCCCAGATTGATGTTGTTTATGTAACGCATGTAGGCCAAACAGTGGTTCTTTGTATTTTTGACGTTCAGGATTCCATTGATAACCTCTCGTTCGGTTACTACAAATAATTAAAGCATACTTATACATTCACAAAAAGTCCCTAAAACCTAAAAATATAAAAGAGCAACAAGAAATTGCTTTGACTTGTCTGAAAGTGCATTTTCGACGACTTTTTTTTATATAAAAAGAAATAAGGAATTGCCGTAGAGGTTTCGTTTCTGTAGTGGAATAGAAAAATAAATAAGATATGCCTCTATCTGTTATGGTTTTGCTGCTGAATCACACAGAACAGAGACAGGATAGTAACATCCATTCTTTCATTTAGATCACTACTTCCTTATACGTTTCGGGAAATTAATCCCGTAGTCAGTCGAATTCAAAATGATGTTCAAAGCTATTAATCAAATTGTTACTTCAAAATTTAACGTCCGAAATAACGTTATTACTGCGTTTTACTGAGAATTTTAAAAAATTGAAGTAAAATCTCTCATTAAAACAAAAAATTAGTGAATAATAATGTAAAAATAAATAAATAAATAAATAAATAAATAAATAAATAAATAAATAAACAAAAATCAGTATTTTTAAAAATAATAAGATCAAAGTGAGTAGAAAATGTGAATTTAATTGCTTAGCTAGACGAAAGAGGCTGGTCACGTGATTTACTGGTCGCTCCTAATTCTTTCTCGGCGTGAAACTAGGGAAGCACTCATTATAACTACGTACTCAAACGATTACAAAAATACTAGAAAATGATTAAACTGACTGATATGACGATTGTACGATAGAAAGAACTAATTTAAACAAGCGCAAAAGGGAGAAGCGTATTCAAGCGTAAATTCCAAGCGTATTTCTCCGTCCCTCCAGAGCTTCCTTTCTCCCCTTGGGCTTCTCCCATTGTTTTGGCAGTGTGCCAAACCCAGTCTTTATCGCTTGGGCAAGCAGTGTTCTGATAAGATTTTGTGCATAAGTCATAAGCCGCACAAGATCATAGTTAAATAAAATAAAATTTAAGTCAACAACCTATCTTGGAATTGATATCATTATGCTGTGTCTTATACAGGACCCATCAGTAACGAAGTTCTTTAGGGCCCATCTGTTTTTTGGCAGCGAGGGATCAAACTGTTCTATAAGACCAGCGTGTCTCATTTTCCAATCCAAATTAAAAAGGTTCCTATTTTGTGGCATCTCCTACAGTACTTTTCGGTGCCATTATCCAATTGCCACCCCATGCCCGTTAGCTGCGTTATTGCGGCCCATAAATATTCTAACAAAAAGTGTGTATTTTGATTTAACTCGTAGGAAATAAGGGTAATCCCCGTTGATTGCGAAGGATATGTTCCAGAGAAGGTCGCAATGAGCGAAATTTCGCAATCAACTGGGGCTTTTAAAAAAAAAATCATTTTAGAGTATGAAAAAACACTTTATTGATAAAATAAACATTATTAATATAAAATTAAATGTTTTATACAGCATAAAAGTAATATAACATTGAAAAGAAACGGAAAAAAATATTATTTAATCTCTTTGTTCCGCGTTGCAAAAAAGAATGTAGTGTTCCTTGCTGAGCGGTCTACGTTTATTACGTAAAATTTGTCGATAACCGTCAAATTCGTCACAACCACGCTTTACAGCACTTATCCGCTCGTAATCTTCGTCGTTTTCTTCTAACAACTCCATGCATTGATTGCGAAGAGAAAGGGCCATTATCGTCTAGAGAAGTAACACGAAAACGGTGTATAATTTCTGATAATATGATTTGTAAATAAAAGGAACGAAAACGCCATTTTTTTTTTTTTTTTTTTTAAATATCGCACACGAATTTGCACTCGCCGGGGTCGCAATCAACGGGGGTTACCTGTAGCTTACTGTTATTTTTACATTAAAAAAACAACAACAAAGATTACAAACATTTGTAATACTAACCTTTTAATACATTAATCCTTTACATGTAAGCTGAATGCTAGTGGCGTTTAATTATTCACCCCTTTTATTCTTGATTTTGTTTTGATGTTTTTTTAATTTGAGGGGTCATTGATTTGTATGGTTGTCCGTTTTGTATATTGTCCCATTTCACTGAGCTATGTGTACTGGATGGATCGGACTGATGAGAGGTCAACAAATTTCGAAACAGTTCTATCTCCGATTACTAGTAATAATAGACTACCAAAAATAGCTCATTGAATTTTTTTTTTTATTTTTTTTTTTGTTTAGTTATGTGCGTTCTTTGATTTTTATTTTTCTAATGTGAAAATTGTTCTAACGCACGGTAAATTTCATTTCAAACACTGTTACTTTCAACATTCTTTTATCTTGAAGTGATTGCAGTAAGGTATTAAGGAATAACACGTGACGTCTTCCATTTTTAATTTCCGTTGTGTTCTTCAATTTCACAAAAGCGATTAGGTTGTTGCAGGACAAGATTGTGTCATTATCAGCCACCCCTCGCCTCTGTTTTCTACTTGTGACGGAACCAAAAATTCTAGCCTTGAAACTGTCTCGTTCCACTGGCGTATAAGGTAACCTCCCTTATTAATAACAGAGAAAGGATGAAATTCAACATTTTTAAATGTTCTTTCTTTTAGCTGGAAAGCCGTCGTTTTGTTTGTAACTCCCAATCCGGGTAGTCATTCCAAATCCGTGGATACGTCAAAGTCAGCTTCTATTGTTTTATTTGAAATTCGTCAATTTTACAACTGAAATTATAAATCGAAGATATAATGTGTTATTTCTTAAACAAATTTGTTAACCCTTTTCTCATTTTTTTAGTGTTGGTGACTTAAACTTTTACTCGTAATGAAATGATTAATAATAACAAAAACATAATGCTGTCATGAATCAATAATTTTTTCTTGTTTTTTCTTTTGTTTGTACTACAAAAATACTTGGTATATTTTATTCCAAACTATTTTTTTTTTTGCATTGTTATTGTTTGTATTTCTCTAATGTTATTTATCGTTGCTATGAGAATTCACTGTTATATTATTGTGGACTAACAAAAAAAAAAAAAGCAGTTCCTGTATTCAAAATAGCAATTTTGTATCTAATCAATTACAACCCTGACGACATCCCAAGCAAACTGAATATTTCATCAATAAAATACATTCGTTTTATACTTTTCATGCTTGCTTTTCGAATACGATACTTCTATATTATTGTAACAGTTTATGTGTAAATATTTTTAGAAATCATTTATTTGTATTTATCTGTGTATATATATCTGTATTTTATTAATTTTAATCTTTACCATTATTTATTTTAAATCATTCGTTTTCTATTTTCTAGTTATTGCTGTTCTGTTTATTTTTAACTTCTTTTCCCGTTACAGCAGTTTAACTAGTTAATTAATTTAAGTTCGTTATGTTTCTTGTCCAGTCACTATGTATATTTTTAATCAATCTTCCAATGAAATCCAACTTTGTAAAATCTATGAAAACCTACGTTTTATGCTTAATAAATTACTTCAGTTCAGTTCCAAACTTGACAACTTCGCTCCTACAAAACTCTCCCACAAATACCATGACAATATCTTCTACAGTATTAAGCTTTTTACATATCAATTATTGTACAGGAATTGGAAATTTATTAGACCCACCAGTTCTAACACATTTTCTAATACAATGTTCATATAAATGCCCAATTTCTCATCTTGATAAAGACCAAATGGAAAGAAAACACGTGTTGATTCCCAGTACCCTACGTAATAACAATGTGACAGTGAAGCACACCCTCCCCTCTTCCCACTTGTATAATTTTGTCCAGTAAGGATTAGATGACAGGACCCTCTAATGGGATTCAATTATGCCACTTATATATGAAGTATGGTGGGTTATGACTGCAGTATCGTTCGTGCAAAGCCAAGATCAATGCGATTATCTGTCATGAGGCTATAGATTCGAATCCCGGCATAGTCTTGGTTGTTACTTTTCCCTTCAAAGTCTTTTTCTTGATTTGAAATCTTATTCCTGATGGCGCTTAGCATTAAAATCGCACACTTAAAAATATATGAGCTACAACAGAAACAAACATGGAAACTTTACGACGATAATGCCACTATAAGTAATTTTAATCTGTATAGATACTGAAATTATTTGTCGCAATGCAGTATTTACAAATTCTTAAAGTATCTTAGTACTGGTCATTTCACTCAGAATTAATCTACAATAGATAATGCGGCAGGACTTGTGACACTGTTTTCATTATCGAATCATTCTAAATATAAGATATAATCTTATAGAATCATACCCCTGTATTACAACCAGATCGTTGTCGGTAAGCGAAAATCGTCGGATTGCAAAGCACTGCTTTTTTTTCTTGTCCACTTATTGTCATGTGGATGCATAACTGACGTAAAAGAGCATTTTTAACTTAAATAAACACTGTATGCAAGCAATTTCGCTGTATCTAAGTCTTAATATTGATCTTCAGCTTATTTATAAAAAAAGGTAATAACAAAAATATATAAATAGCTTAATGTTTACTTAATCATACAAAAGATGCAGTGGCTTGTAAGCAATTGACGCCGTCTGGACGCCGCGCCGGAGCGTCAAGTCGCGAAAGGATCGTATCAGCAATCGAAAACAGGGGAATGGTGGCAATCGAAAACTGTCGTATGAGTAAAGTGTAGGAAAGCGGAGTATTACTGTATTTACTTTAAAAAAATATTTACTCATATCTATAATCTTTTTTTTTCTATTCTGTACTAAATTTTCGTCTAATTAAGGCTTCTCCAAACTTACCGAATTTACAAACTCTGGAATTCACATTTTCGGAATAAAAACTTCACAGTTTAACGATTATATTATAATAATAATAATAAGAAGAAGAAGAAGAATACGACATACATTATTATTCTGTTATTATTTGTATTGTACTATAATATCAAACTGATAATAATGGAGAATTATAAAAGATGATACATAATTGTTCTATTAATTCTATAAATTTTATTCGCAGAATGTGAATTTCCAGGATGTAAATATGGCAGTAAGGCGAGCGTTTACTACAGAATAAAAGAAGATTCGAGATGTGAGTAAAGTTATTAAATATCGTATGTTTTTTGTGAAAGGATGAATTGATTTTGAAACACTAAAGATCGACTTTGAGCAAAATCAATTTTAAGTTAAATGAACGATGATAAGAATAAATGTGGAATCTTTAAGAATTAAATAAGGGGAAAAAAATAACCCTAGTCAACATTTGGGATATTTATTGATAAGTTATTAAGCTTCTTTAACTGCGATAAAAAAAATAAAAATCTGTTTGTGGTTGACTTTTAAAGAAGGTATATGAATTTCCCTCGTGGTTACGTTTGTTTTTACTTTTTTTTATTTTCTTTGTTGAGTTCTTAGACCAGTGCATCTCAATCTTTATTGCTTCACGGCACACTTATGTATTTGGAAAAATCCGGAGGCACAATAACCTTTGTTCCTAATATCTCAAGGCACTCCAAACTTTTTCGTTACGTACAACAGGATCTTAGGAAAAAAAAACCTAGCAAAATTTGCACATGAACAACACTGTATTCACTGTATTTTAAATATTTCTTTCTCATTGAGTTATAAAAAAATGATGTATTACTAATCATTAATTTTAACCATTTTAGTTAGTATTATTTACGATTTACTTATTCCTCTTTACTTAACAAATAACGTTGTTGAAAATATTTATTACCTATACTACATTGCCCCTGATTTTCCCATTCTACTAACAATACTTTTTCTTGCTTATTATTCGTTACTTCTTGCTATTTGTTATTCGTTACTTCCATTCTGATTTTTATGGGCTAATGCCTGCTCATGGCTGATGAAATGTGCATGAAGTAGGTATAGGGGATATCTTTTAGGAATCTCACGATCACTATCACACCTAGGCATTAATACTAACAAAAATCCTTATTCATTATTATTATACCTTCATGTTGGCGTAGATACGATAATAGAATGGTTACTAACTTCGTCGATCTGAGTCTCACATCTGGGATTACGTAAGCGTTGAAATTCTTCAGCCTGAACAGTCGCAGGTACGTCGGAAAAGAATCGTCAGCTATTGCATTTATTCAGTCTTTTAGTCATGTCACACGCCCTAGTGGTATTTCTTACAGCAAGAGGGAAATCCTACAAACTAGTAAAGATGGTGACAAACGTTCTTACTTTCATTGGATAGTGTCACTAGTTTGTGAGAACGATATGTGCCATACTGGATGTACCAAAGTAACGGATGGGCATGTAGATTTCATAATTTTCATTTAAACATTTTATGTTCATTTTTACTCTTTCAAAGCTATTAAGACGATGCTACAATGCTAGACCTATTTTATACTACCCATAGAGAGGTATCATAACTTGCAAATGTAAAGACTACACAATTTTAGTATTATAGATAGATAGATAGTTAAATTTCTCTTACCAGACATGAAGTAATTGTGCATGGCATCTTTGTCCATTTTTCCTTCTTCAAAAGAGGCCTGAGCTGCTTTACGTAGTAATTTCTGCATCTTTCCCAAAGTATCCCACCAAGTGGCCTGATCTTGAGCCTGGAGTTTGGGAACTCTCTACGAAAACAACAATTCTATTTTGTGAGCATTCCTGATACTTTTGAAGTTTAAACGTACATTTTAAACATTGAACTTTTAATATCAATTTTATATTTTTTCTCTAAATTAAAAATATATTTATTTACATGTTTTATATATTTATATTTTCTATGTATAATATCTTTAATATCTAATTTAATGAATGTAACAATCTTGCAACCTGAATCTTTACTTCAGACTTCTCAGATATGGGTCATTCTACATCAAATCCCCCGATGAGTTCACCACACCATCACAGATTTTTATGAAAATTTATTTGCATATAAAGAGTCATAAGATAAGACATTCTGCAAAATTTGGGATTTTTAGGTCAAATATTTGCCGAGATATGAATTTTTGAAGTTTTTTTTTGTGCCACGCCCCTTCTTCGACGTATTTTTTTGAATATCTCATCTCCTAATCAATCAAATGGAACCAAATTTGTTTTCCCCATGTATTTTTTTATGCTGAATCCAAAACTTCCAACGAAATTAGTCTAGGACTAATAGTTTTGTAGTAATAGACAGCATGTAAGCATTTAGGAAAAAATTTAAATGGCCATGTAGGACAACATTTAAAAATTTGAGATTTTAACCAAGTCTAAAAAAGGTCCAAGGTAACTGATAAAAAAAAAAATCAAGAGTGCTCCTGAGCTTAGAAAAAAAATCGCAAAGTTGGTACTCTTTTCGAATCGCGTAAATGAAATATTCAAAAATTATTACTTTGTCACTGCATATTTATTTAGTAAATTCAAGTTATCCCTTGCTTTAGTCACAGCTCTGTAAGCAGTAAATCTCACTTTTAACAGGTAATAACCCAGATAAAACCCATATTTTCAAACTGAATATAGTTTGAAAATACGGCGATTCAAACAGAAAATTCACCATCGCCGATCGCCGAGCTAGACACCGTAGGCCTAATAATCCAAAATGTTATTGAAAAAATACAGGCCTTTTCATTAACTTCATTTCCTTTAATAAAAGTGTTTTACTGAGGTGTTACTTAAAATATTTTCAATAAAAATTAATTTTTTCTAACAATAAAAAATTAAAATACTAAACTCTGTTATTATACAGCGAGTTCTATTAATTTCAAAATTATTAACTAATAGTTATTCAGGACAAAATATTTAAAGCAACCTTTTTTTTCTCGCTTTCTCGCTTTAAAATATGGTTATTTCCGTATTTTTGGTTTTGAATCGTAGAATTGTACAATCAAACAATTTACTTTAGTGAAATTTTGATGGGAAACTCCACCCCTACAACCGAAAGTGAAAGTATCCGGCCAAAGTTGTGGAATGGCCATTCCCTCCCATTCCACAATTGTATGATTCAAAACCAAAAATATATAAATAATCGTATTTTGAAAAGAAAGCGAGAAAAAAAATGGTTGGTTTAAATATTTTGTCCTGAATAACTATTAGTTAATAATTTTGAAATTAATAGAACTCGCTGTATAATAACAGTGTTTAGTATTTTAATTTTTTATTGTCAGAAAAAATTAATTTTTATTGAAAATATTTTAAGTAACACCTCAGTAAAACACTTTTATTAAAGGAAATGAAGTTAATGAAAAGGCCTGATGAATTTCTGTTTGAATCGCCGTATTTTCAGTTGGAAATATGGGTTTTATCTGGGTTATTACCTGTTATAAGTGAGATTTACTGCTTACAGAGCTGTGACTAAAGCAAGGGATAACTTGAATTTACTAAATAAATATGCAGTGACAAAGTAATAATTTTTGAATATTACATTTACGCGATTCGAAAAGAGTACCAACTTTGCGATTTTTTTTCTAAGCTCAGGAGCAAAACACCCTCTTGATTTTTTTTTATCAGTTACCTTAGACCTTTTTTAGACTTGAGTTAAAATCTCAAATTTTTAAATGTTGTCCCACATGGCCATTTAAATTTTTTCCTAAATGCTTACATGCTGTCTATTACTACAAAACTATTAGTCCTAGACTAATTTCGTTGGAATTTTTGGATTCAGCTTAAAAAAATACATGGGGAAAACAAATTTGGTTCCATTTAATTGATTAGGAGATGAGATATTCAAGAAAATACGTCAAAAAAGGGGCGTGGCACAAAAAAAAAAACTTCAAAAATTCACATCTCGGCAAATATTTGACCTAAAAATCCCATATTTTGCAAAATATCTTATCTTATGACTCTTTATATGCAAATAAATTTTCATAAAAATCTGTGATGGTGTGGTGAACTCATCGGGTGATTTGATGGGGAATGACCCATATCTGAGATAGTCGCTGCTGCAGCGTTTCACTACTCGTTAGTTGAGGAATCCTAAAGTTTTCGAATTCTCTCTTAAGTAGCTGGTATTTTTTGTTTTTGTATCTGAGGGATTAGCTTTCATATAAACTAAACCTTTCCTGTATTGATTCAAATCACCAATTTGTCTTCGTTGGGGAATGGTAAAACCGTAGGAATTTTAACAACATTAGGAAAAGCAATTCAGGAAATATCACATGACCTGTTTATTATTTAAATGAGATTGCATATTTTTTTTTTTTTTTGTATAGGATTATTATCTTAGTGATGCAAGTTTGGTTATTTACAAAAAAAAAAAGTAAAAAAAAGTTAAATAAAAAAAAACTTTATGGTAAGTGAATAATGTTTTTTTTTTTAAATTAAACATCAATATTTAAATCCAACTCGATTCAAATGAAAGCAAAAATCCACCCTTTCGACTTACAGATCTAAATTCCCTCGTATATTTATTTGAACAACTAAGTATTAAAAGAGTTTTTTTTTATTCTTATCTTTTTTATTTTGGAAAAATATTAAATTTTATTTATCCAAAAACTGAAAAAGAAAAAGATCCCAGATGGTGGTTCAAACGCTTTTTCATTCTTGCGTTAATTCTATTTTTAGATTTTCGCAGGAGTTCGATTAAAAAAAAAGAAATTTACTTGATTGCCAATCTTTCTTTTTTTTTCTTTTCAGTGAGTTTCTAAAAATTCGAAAGGAAATTTCAAAAGAACAAATCCCGATCAATACAAAGTGCATCGCAATTGTTTATCAGCAGCATCAAAAACATAAAACGAATGCAGATAGCCAAGACGTGAAAAATCGAACAGACATTAACCAGATGGAAGAATTCTGCTAATCTATTCATCTATCTTTGTCAGTTGCTGACTCTGATTCGTAAAATACAATTTAACACAAAAGGCTGACAACGTTGCTTCAGTTGAATGAAGGCTGGTTTCAATGGCCAATGACGCTTCCCGCTGTGCCAAAGGATATTGAAAACCCGATACATCAAAACAATAACGGAATCGATAAGTGAAAATGATTTTTTTTTTGTCATAACTTACACCAAATGATGGCACAGAAGCTTTATAAAATATACAATAATGCTTCGTGAAGATATTTATTATTTCAAGATTTAATGATCTCATAATTGCTGAAAAATTTCTTTAAAGAAAGATATATTAAAAAAATTGCAGTAGTACTCCATGTTGTATGAAAAATATAACGTTTTAATAACTATATTGGTTCTGCATTCCTCCACACACTACTCAGTGTTACGAAAAAAGTGAGCTCTAGCGGATGTTTTATGATCAAGCAGTCATTTTAACGATCTAACTGTGAGATTATTAACTAATAAAAAATCGTTCTTACTGAAAAGGAGCTATTGAATTTCTTATTAGCACTAAAATCATTTATGAATATCATTAACCTAAAATCTAATATTTTTATTGCAGCATTATATGTATCTTAATTATTTATTTAGCCATAATAATTTTAACAATTTTAAATATTTCATTAAGCAATGGAATTACCAAGAATCCCGAAGATAAAAAGTAGTAACGAAATATGGATGCTGACAAATGAAGATATGAAACCACATTTTACAATATCTCTGGAATTGGGAAAATTTTCCAAAAATTCTGAAACGTCGTGAAAAATCTGAAATTCTTGCCACAATTTTCCCCAAATTTTGTGAAAAGCGTTAGGCAGAACTTTTTCCAACCTCTCTGTCCCGCCAATCCTAACTTAATCCAAACCTTGACCCAACGACGTGGCTTGTAAGTTGGAGGTTGGAGGGACGTTTTTCTTCTCTCGATCTTTTCCCATTCTTATCTTGCCTGTGGCCGATGAATAAGGTATACAAAGTTTTAAAAATCCGAAAATTGTTTTCGACTCCTTTTTGAAAGGTGCGTGGTGAATCTTTTCCCATCCCCTTTTAGTTGGCCTCATTCTTTTTCTGGATCTAAGACTAAAATTGCACATCAGCGTTAAAAGAAGTGTCCCTGGTGAATTCCTCTGTACTAGTCTATGTCATAAAGAGAAGTGCGATTAAAGGACAAATGAATAAAAACGGCTCATGTAAATATTAAGTAAAACGTATGTCCTATGTTACCTTTAGCGCCGTAGACAATAACTGAGCAAAATTTCATCCCGATAGCTCAAAGAGTATTGAGTTGTTAGGAACAGACAAACAAACCAGGCATTCACTTTTATCTATACTGTGTGATCAAAAATATCCGGACACCTCTCGCAAGTGAACTGAAATCTAAATGGTACGACGACGTCAATTACCGGTAAAAAAGGAGACAGGGAGTCGTGTGTTCTTAATTGATACAAAATAACAGAAGAATGGATCCATCAGCAGAGCTCAACGTGGATTGGCTGCCACTTGAGTAATAAGTCTGTCAGGGGAATTTTAACCTTTCTAAAGTTCGAAATCAGTTCGTAACATGATTGTGAAGTGAAAATAAAGCCGCGACCAGGGCCATAGAGTGTTCAAGAAGTTGGTTCGTGCAAAATCCAAACATCGATTGAAACAATCACCCGTTAATTTCACGCTCTAGCCAGCACTATGACTGTTCGTCGAAATATAGGGAGTAGGGTTTCATGGTCAAGCAGCTGCTAACAAACCAAACATTTCTCCTGTGAATGCTAAGCGCCGCCTGAAGAGGTGTAAAAAGCGACTCCACTGGACAGTGTAGCAGTGAAAACGTGTGCTGTAGAGCGATGAAGCATTTATACCTTTTGGCGGTCCGATGGGAGGGTTTGGGTGTGGCGAATGCCAGGAAAACGATATCTGCTATCAAATAGTGATGTTGGAGTAGTAACTCCAACAGTGAAGTTTGGAGGAGATGGCAATAGGATGAAGGGGTGTTTTCATGGAATGGATCGGCTCTCTTGCACCACTGCTTAGCAACTAAATGCGGAAGGGGTATAAGGACATTCTCGCCAGTAAAGTGCTGCTACGGTAGAGGATCACTCTAGTGATGATCATTTCTTCTATCAGCATGACAATGCTCCATGTCTCTATGGGGGAATTCTTTATAGACAATAAGGTTCCGGAAATGGACTGATCTGCTCATACCTTTACCCATCGAACACTTATGGGGAGGAATTAGAACGTTGACTTCACTCCAGACCCCAGTGTCCCACATCACGACCTGCCCTGGCTACAGATCTTCAGGAAGAATGGGCTGCCATTTTTCTCTTATTTCTCTCATACAGAATTCGCTGAGTCCCATGGGAATAATTACGAATGGGTTCCAAACTTGTTAATCTCACTGTTTGGATTAAATCTACTGTAAAATTTCAGCTACATAAGAAAAATAAATTTGCTTTTATTGGTTTAAATTACATATTGCATTTGTATATTCTGAAAACACCAGCAATAAATATTCAATGATATTACACTGCATCAACAGAGCGCAGAATTATTTTAAAGTGCTGCTGGTCTACCCTTTTCTAAGACAACGGTCAAATTTAAAAAAAAAAATATTAAAAGAATAACGAATATCTTACTTTGTTATTGAAATTGACGAGAATGGAGCTGATTGGTTGTAGAATGTTCACAGGTGGTACAGCATTCGTATCTAGCGCATACCATGTGTCTAATAACGTCACATCTGTCCCAGAGTTCAGTAGAGTCTCACGTAACATCACAAGTTCGGACGCCAGAATAATGGTCGGGATTGGACGATAGCCATATTTTTGACCAAGAAATACCTAAAAAAATTAATAAGATAAACAGCATCCGTTAACAAAATTAGGTCCATACGTAACTGAAAATAAATAACGTCAGTGTAACATATAAAATAAACATCAATAATTTTTTACCAGATAATTACCAGGTAATTTTTTACCTCGGGGACATAATTGATTTCAAATTTGGTAACCATTTGACAGTTTCCTAAATGCAAAAAAATCATGCTGATTGGTTCAAACGTCTGGGAAGAAAAGCGTTTTCATTCAAAAGAATGCGAGTGGGATATAAGGAACGTTTCTTCAATAAGAAATCGAGACCGGTCTTTAACGGTACTTAAATTAAAGGATTTAAATATTTCCTGTCATCTTAGACTATCCCCAGCTGTAGTTTCTTATAGCTGTGCCATCAGCGTTCAATCTGTAAATTTTGAAGGTTAATTACCTTCACAACGCTTCATGTTAGTAAATTATCTAGCTCCTAAGTCTGTACATATGTAAACAAAACAAAAAAAAAAAAGAATGAGTCAAACAAATATTTATCATGAATTCTTGAAGTTATGCTCACAGGACCGCTCCGAAAAATTACAAAAGGACAAAACAAATTTCTATATGTTTTACGGTTTTTAATAATAAAAATTCGAAAGTTCTACTTAATACTGAAAGAATTTTGGAATTTTTGCTCGAATAATCTATGAAAGATAGATAGTGTCCTTTTGAGTCTATTTTGCAGATAGATTAAAGACTTCGCAATCTACGAAGTCTTTAATCTATTATTTTGAGAGAGAAAAAAGCTCTAAGTGCGCTTTTGCTTAATAATCAATAAACTTTTAAAATCATCAAAACTTTGTAAGAAATATTAAGGACCTCTCAGATTAAACTTCAACTGATATTCGGCACAAACGAAATACCAAAGAATTAAAAAAAAAAAAAAGAGAAAAAAGCGAATTTAACTTAACTGGTGTAACTATTTCCTTTTTGTTTCGACAAATTCAATACGGAAAAAAAGGGTCTCTACAGTAAAATTCATGAAAGAAGAGCTTTTGATGACGTAATTTTCTTAAAGATTGATGTTTCCAGGACGTAACAGCGCCATCTATTACTAAGATTCGTAACTGAATCTTATAAACATTACGAAAACATTTTGTTTTTTGTAGTTTTTACAATTACGAATACATTTCTATATTATTGTTATTATTATTTTAATAATCTTATAGGGTTAAGATTATTTTATTGAAAAGGTTTTATGCAAACTTGGTCACACTTATGCGATCACAAAACGACGCCATCTTGGAATGACTGCTCGGAGTTCAAGTTGATGACGTCATGACTGGTGACGTTTGTTCCAGACAAAATCGATCGCTACGAAATGACCATATATGGCAAACCCTTTTTTTTTTTTTAAACTACTATAAGTATCTTTCGGGAACTTATTAATAATCAAAGCAATCTATTAATTTACGTGTTCGCTAGAAAGATTGCCTTGCCACCAATTGCGGGAGAGAAGAGTTACACAATTAAGTTAAATTTAAATCGTAATTTATATCAGTAGTTAAGGAGTTGATGACATCTCGAAAAAAAAAACACCAATCAGCCTGACTTTTCGGATCGATTCGTAAAATGTTTACCGAAAATATACTGTTTGATTATTACGATACATTTTTCAAAATTACAAAATTATTTGGGACTTATTTTTAGGGAAGGCGGAGACTCGGTGATCCTATATTTAATACTATCTATTTGTGTGAAGTTAGATTTGATAGGTTGAAGCCTCCCTCTGTCTTTATTAAAAAAAATCATAACTGAACTCCCAATAGTCGTTTTAATATCAAAATTTCTATTACGTCTTTAAGTCCTTCCGCCATCTTGAAAATAGTTGTGTTGTTATGCGTTGAATTAAAACAAAGCTCATGCATCTGTTTATCTGTTTGTTTTAATTCAACGCATAATATGAACAGTGCATGTAAAATTATTTCAGTTAGTGCTGTTATTCTGACATTTCTTGTCTGAGATGTCGTCAATTCCATTCTTGATGTACAAAAATACTTACAACGAAGTTGGGTCCCATGGACAAGCGTTGACAGTTTTTTATCTCATTCATACACAAATCTGTTGTCATGTGATCATCGGTCGCTTCATCTCGTACTCCCCATCTCATATCTACTACCTAAAATATAAAAAATATATTAATTACAACAGGATGTTATTTTTCTTTTCATCAAAAGTTTAAATTTGTATGGAAAATGGCAATTATTTATTAAATATCATGACGTTACAAATAGTCTACACTGAAACACCAAATTCCACCATTATTTCGTTCTTTTAATCAAAGAACTTTTTCAAGGTTTATATACATAAAGAAAAGAAAAAAATATCTTCCTTTTCCAATAACAACAAATAAATTAAAAGTGAATTACAACAAACTAAATGAACAATCCCGAATAAAACAAAGAATTCGTATATGCTCCAAATAATAACATAAAATATAAACAATGTAAACAATAAAAAACAATATAAACTGAAAATCGAAATACTATTCGAGATTTATATGTCATTATTGAAAAAAGAAGCTATTTTCCTTTTCATTATGTATATAAACATTGAAAAAGTTCTTTGATTAAAAGAAGGAAATATTGGTGGAATTTGGTATTTTAGTATCTAAATCTGAAGAGTTCGTTATATTAAATAGTCTACACTGAATGAATTAGATGATTGTTTCCATTCTTTCATCTTTTACCGACTGTAACAGTTAGGTTAGACAGATGCCAGTGGGTTTTAACCCTGAAGCCTCATTATGGCCTCATCTCATCTAACATCTTCTCAATTGTTGAGCACAAGTTCTACTCGTACACAATAGTAGCTCCTTTCTGTATAATTAAATCTAGAAATCAAAAAGGCTCGTAATGAACCCAACATAAATAGAAAAAACAGTCTTGTCCAAGACAGAAATATCTCAGAGAAACGCTAACAAGTCATTAGAGTTAATGTATCAGTAAAAATATCAATAAAAGAGACATTTGTAAAAGAAAAATGTTATTTTTATACGTACTAATAAGCGACTGGGCTTCTTTTACTAATTTTTGCCTTCACTTTCTTCATTTTGAACTGCTTTTGCCTAAAACACTCTTGAGATTTATTTAACATACGTACTTAAATATTCATAATATGCTAATATTTCTTGGTACTGAAAGTTAAAGGTAATTTCACTATGTTTGACTTCATTATGTTTAATTTCATTAAGTAAAATTTATGTGTAATTCACAGTGTGGCAAAGCTTTAAATCGATAATGATAATTTAAAGTCTCAAAAAAGTAGTTTTTTTATACTAACTATTTAGTAGTTTATTTATACAGGAAGAATTAATCTCTGTGAATTTCATATTTGTAAACAAAAAGCTTGAATTGGGATTTATTTCGCAGAATATTAGTCTCAAAAGCCCGTAAATTCTCCACAGTAACAAATCAAAGGTATTGTGGGCGCTTCGTTTAGCAGGCCTACAAAAGTTTTAAACTTCCTAGAATTGATTTATTTTTGTCGATATAAAGTTCACTTCATATTGTTACCGCAGATGTCCTTAGAGTATAGCAACTGAAATTATAAGCATTTCATATGAACATTACTTGTAGAATGAGCCGTTTTTTTTAAGTCAATGGGAAAAATAAAAATAAAATGACATAAAACTATTATCCTCGAGAATCTAGATCTTTCTTGATTACATTGGACAGTATCGTGTCTGTAGATTTAGCGATCTTGGATATGTATGATATACAAACTTTTGTAAATTTAGACAACAAATATTGATAATAAATTAACTTCACCAAATGTTAATTACAAAACTCAAATACATTTCGTGATCTCAATCATTTAAAAAGTATGGAAATCTTAAGCGATTGGGCTACCATTAAGCTGGCAGTAATGTAATGTAATGTGGTGAGCGTGGGTGGCTTGACAGCCGAGCACCGCGACCTGAAAGATCTATTGTGCTATCCCACGGAAAGAAGGACAGACGGAGACAAAGACTGAGAAAGGATGGTGTGAGAAATGCAGGGGAAACGGGAGAACCCCGGGAAAATCTGCCCAGCGCGGAGCTGGCAGTATATTACAGATTTGTGACTCGCACAGTAAGTTTTATGACAGCGCATATGAGTCATAAGATATCGTTTTCTGTATATGCGGAGCCAACTTATGACGTCAGAATTTGTAGGTCATTAACGTTAGTGAATAAAACAGAATTTCAGCGTCAGCGCTATTCAACAATCTAAGATTTGCGGCGGTGAGACAAGGATTATTATTAAGAACTATAATTAACATGAAATAATTGTTTGTTTTGAAGACGCCTTTCTCATGTAGACTTCAAGAGCCTTACTAGCATATCTTGAGAATCAATCATCATAAGTGTACTGCAATTTGATAATGCAGATGATGATATATTACACTCACAAACAAATACATCCCAATTGATATTACAAAATCATTCCATCCATCCATCCATAGTATTCTGTCCGGAGACAGGTCCAATTCTATGGAATTCGCATGGAATTCCCAGAAATGCCTGGGGAAAGATACTGGGGTAGTTTCCTGTTGCCTTCCCCAGGACGCCATTAAGGAATGACGTCAGACCGAAGAGAAAGCGAAGAAGAGGCGAACAACACAGAAAAGGAAATTGAAACAGCCAAGCCACTGCCGGGATTCGAACCCAGGTACTGGCGCACTGGCCATCACGGCAGACCGCCGCAGAGACCGCACGGCCTCTCCAGCACGGCACAAAATCATTGCACTAAAATATTGGGTTGCCAAAAAGTTCGTTCGGTTTTTTTTTTTTTTTTTTACGTACGTTGGCTCAAGTAACTCTTAGGTATCTTTAACGTCTTTCGACACCATTTTGTTAGATTGTATTGTGACAGCTGTCATATCAGCGTGTATTTAAAGCAAAAACTGATCAAAATTAGTGAATTTTGTGTCGCCAATTTAATATTGAAGATGGAAGAAAATAAGCATGTAAAATCGCATGTTTCTTTGATGACCATGCAAAAACAGTTACAGCTGGGCTGCGAAGTTCTGATTCATCCTCTATATTCACTAGATATTGCACCTTCAGATTTCCATTAATTTCGGTCTTTACAAAATTCTCTTCATGGAAAAAAATCAATTCCTTGTTGACAACAAAAGTACCTGGAACTTTTTTCTGCTCAAAAAGATAAAAAATTGTGGGAAGATGGAATTATGAAGTTTCTGAAAGATGGCAGGAGGTCGTGGAACAAACCGTTGAAGACGTTGTTCAATAAAATTATTGGTGAAAATAAAAAATGTGTCTTTTATTTTTACTTAAAAACCGAACGAACTTTTTGCCCAATCCAAGAGATAAGATGTTTTATTTCGCTGGCGCCGAATTTTCATTCAATCTAAGCCTTTTTAGGTAAAAAAAAAAAAAAAGAAATCCATGACATAACATGAGTTAGAAAGTAGTGCGAAATTTAAATTTATTTATTTATTTATTGAAAGAGTCAGTTTGTTTCGTACGCATCATTTTTGTTTTTCTTTTTTTATTAGGCTACAAGAATCAGTTCTTTTGACCAGTGGATAGCTTCAGCTGATGACAGATAAGTACAACTCGAAACAGAACTACTTGAAGTGTTAGCTAAGGTAGAAAAATAGTGTATGGCATTGTGGATCGTTTCTTTTTGGGGCCAAGGACTTGCTTACCTGAAATTCTAATCCATGTTTTTCTCTGCAATATTCTTTGAGTTTTGGATAGACTTCTTCCATAAGCGTGTTCCGTTCCATTGCAGTGTCTACAAAAACATTGATTCACATACTTTAAAAAACCAAAAAAAAAAAAAAAA
>JAFIDM010002131.1:52162172-52173442 GCA_023159025.1 Thereuonema tuberculata
ATACATATAAGAAAAGGTAACATTCTGGAAGGTCATAGTGTTGGTAATTCTAAGAAAAAAAGTTTCTATTAGCATGTGCCGTATTCCGAATGGTTTCCGAGATAGAACTATTTGAATATACAGTATTTGGAATTAGTCACGTGATACTGCCCTTCTTCCCTCCCGCCACTGTCTAAAGCATTTGATACGGTTTCTGTTTTCGTTCGTGGGATTGAATGAAAAGTGGATACACGAAACGAACTACTCAATTACACATTGGATGTTACCAATAGCATAAAGAAACATCAAGATGCACTCAAAGGATCAACACGAACACGAACTGCAAGGTGCATTCATTGTGACGGTGGAAATTTTGAAAATTTGTTATAAATGGTAACAAATTTGCCACTTCAAGAAAAAATATTATTAACAGTACGTAATATTGCTTTCTTATTTCAAACACAAATCTTACTCAAACGTTCGGAAAAGGATATATATCCTAGAAACTCTTTATCTTAAAACAGACAGACAGTAGGACCTCCTGTGATACCCTTTATATATAAAATTTCATTAGAATTCAAGTCATA
The DNA here is from genome assembly GCA_023159025.1 of Thereuonema tuberculata. Taxonomy (NCBI): domain Eukaryota; kingdom Metazoa; phylum Arthropoda; class Chilopoda; order Scutigeromorpha; family Scutigeridae; genus Thereuonema; species Thereuonema tuberculata. Next base: position 52,162,739 of record JAFIDM010002131.1, read on the forward strand.
TGAGTCCATTTGTGTTATCGCACAGACACAAGTACTTGACCAAGTTAATGTGCTCTCATCGCAAGCTAATATATCGAGAAAAAAAAGGTAATAAATTCTTGGCACCAGAAAAAAAAAGGTTGTGTTAAAATTCAAAGCTCTTAGAAATGACGCGTTCAAGTGTTCTGGTAAGTTCTTCATAATCGTAGTTGCTTTGATAGCTCCGTCAGAAGTGCGTTCGATCTCATTTCTATGGAGTTCCCGGAAAGCTGAAAAAAAAAATCTTGAGGGGAGAGAAGAGTAGGTGAGGGTTAAGATACTTTGACGATGAAGTGTTTAATTTCCGGGCAGATGGCATCAACTGAAGAACCCCCTATACTTGAAGTACAGGTGGATTTCTTTCTTGGCAAAGAACGCTATATCAGTGTCAATCGTAGCGTGAGCATTATCGACTTTGGTCATCGCCGGAAAGAGGGTGGATCAAGCGCCTTTCTTTGGTTGTCGCTTCAATTTTTCTTCGGGTTCCATTTCTCGATTTTTCTGTCATCACTTGGCAGTGAAAGGCGTCTGGGATTTGCGGAACCGTTGTTGTGAAAACTGAAGCTTGAGACTGTATAAGAAAATGGTAGACTCTGTCTTGTTCTCTTTCCCTCTCTCTATTTTTTTTTTTATTTCTCCTGTCTGTCACTCTGTTCATCCTGAAGAAGTGTCTCCACTGGCCTTTGATTGTTGGGCTTTCCGTTTTCATATACTGTTTGTAAGTTCTTCACTGCCCTACCCTTTGAGATCGCCATATTGAATTTTCATGTTTCCGAATAGCTGCATCCAGACAGGGTTTTAATTCTCTCCTGTACTGTATAGAATGTTACAAAATTATCTAGCTGGACCTTTAACTAACAGCGATAACCCGAACAATATGAAATTGTTTCCATGTATGAAATTTGATTGATTTATTCTCGTTTCTATCGAGAAAGGAGACTAACATCTCTCCCGGAGATATCTTGTGACGTGCTCTACAGAAAAAACAAAAAACATTAAGTTATGAGACAAACGTTTCGAACTGAAGTTTATATTCTTATTAAGCTATATAAAGTTTCATGTTTGCACCTTCGAATTCTTCAGATTTATTGCGTTTCTAAGAACAAAGAAACTTTCCAAAAATATAAAAATAGATTTAGAAATTATTTGAACTTCTGTCCAGGGACTGTTTTTTAGGAACACTACTAGCCATCTTCTTCTAAAACTGATTTTTTTAAGGATTACCAATAAATACTATAAAAACAGAAAATAGAAGATTAATGTATGTATGTTTGTTTGTTTTTTTTATTTATTTTTTTATCGTTTCTCTGTTATACATAATATAGATGGGTTCAACGGAGTGAATAATCAAAATATTGTCGTGAGGCCGAGAGTCTCGCTTTCCAAACAAAAACAAAAATTGCCCTGTTTTTGTAATTCTTACTGTAATAATGCGTCGAGTTTCTGAGGAGCCGCCCGGCGTGATCAAGTAATCTAGTCATCTGTCGAGGATTTGGGGAGATTCTGAAGAATCTTTCTTATTTCACTTTCATTTTTCTGGAATTTGTCTCATCTCTCTAAACTTAAGGCAATTTCACGATCGAAGTACTGTACAGTTTTCTCTTGAATTAAGCATGATGGAGGAAAAAAATTTACTCGTCTAGTCATTGATTAAAAATAAGGTTTTAGTAATATGACATAACAGCATATCTCGCTCCACTAATTGGGGATATTGAAATTAAAATTAAATGCGGATTCGAGCTCTTCCTGTGTTGCAGCATCTCAGTGAATTTTAATTCTATAAAAAATTTGTAGCAGTTTCTTTATACACGAATTTATGGACAAAGAAACGATGAAATTTGCAAGAAATTACGTGACGATGAAAACAAGATTTCATAAAACAAACCATTAAAACAGAAACATTGAATTTCTGTCGAAAACTTAACAAACATGTTAATCCATTTATTATTCTCTTAATGTCTTCGAATGTGTTATTATAATGAAAGTATTTTATATTTAGATTTTTTGAGAAAATGAAAAATTTATATTTATAATATCATCAAGATCTATCTATCTATCTATCTTTGTATCAAAATACAGGGTGACTGAAAATTCCCTGTACAAACTTTAAAGATAGGTCAGGAATACAAAAACAAGCATATTCATAGTGGAACGTATATGCTAGAAGGTACACTAGGCTCAGAAATAAAAGACAACAAGTAAGATAGACAACATATTTATTAGCTCTAAGGTTTACAATATGACAGTAAGGCATACACTTACAGGTTCACAGTGAGTACTCAAATTTCCTTCCACCAACAGTAATACACACAATCTCTGATACAAACGCATCAACGTGTGATGATTGGGCACATCAAATCGTTCACGATACAATCGTACAGCGACTCGTCCGTTTCCGTTCGCTGCCCTATGGGCTAGGTGCATATCTGCCCTCTCAGCATTAGTGAAGCGATGCATCTTACTCGTACAAAGTCAACGTCTCAAATAATAATGGCCCACACTATCCAACGAATAGCATATTCACACTTCCAAACAATCTCTAGCACATTCGGGTACCGTTTCCGACATACGTTCCCCCATGAATACAGTTTGTTTTTGTATTCTGACCTACCTTTAAAGTTTGTACACGATATTTTAAATCACCCTGTATGTAAAAGAAAACATTGGTTGGTTTGTTTTTTTTTTTTCTGTCTGCTACTTCTCTGAAACCGTAAGACACAGGAATACAAATAAAGTGTCAAATGTTAGATGTAATATTGTCTACTTTTTATTTTTCATTGATGTGGGTCAGCCGGAAGTCACGTGACTTAAGGTCAACTTCTAAACCGTTCATTCTAGATGACGAAAACGTAAAGACGAAGTTGTTCCTTTCATTGAGATGAACGTTTTACAGGTAGTCCGGTCGCGATCAAAGATCACGTGACTGATAAAATGACCTCAGAATCCCTGATCAGGAGATCGCTAAAATTTTTACTTGACAGGTTTGCTAGTTATAAGTTAAAAATAAACAAGATTTTTAATTTGTATTGTTTTAGTTTGTATTGTTCTCACTACATTTAAACAAAATAAATTAAAAATAGAACGCTTCGGAAAGCAGTCTTCGAAGTCTATTCTTTCATTAACTTCTTGTATGGATATGCGTTCAATCCAGATCCATCGATTGTTTTAAGCGCATTTTCTTAAAGCATCTCATCTATGATGCCTGGAGTGCGTCCTCTGTATAGATGGGAATAAAAGATAGGGTAAACGTTCATCAAGTCTCCATTCAGCGTCATTCCTTGTCATTCCAATGAAAACTGCTTCCTTTTCTGTCAATACTATTCTTCCCTCGAATCAGCCCTTTCTTGGTATGGTATGGATGGATGCATGGCAGTGGATTGCATAACCGCAATCTTGCTTTAATGAGGCGATTCCATAACTTTCCATTCGAAAAATTCTGAGGTGACTGTGGCTCTGCTGCGCTTCGCTGTAGTGGCTCGGTCTGGCACAGCCTGCAATTCCGATGAAATATCATTAAATGCATCTGTATATTTGAACTATCCAGACTAATGATTGCGGGTCGTGTACCCCCTCTTCCGATTCGCTGAGATATCTCACCTCAAAGGTTATATCTCTAATTTATCATTTTGACCCAAAACAAAGTTGCGCAAATGAAGCACGAGTACGTTCACTAGGCTTGACAAACACTTCACTTCACTGTAGTGCATACGATACAAAATATCCACAAGATAAAGAGCTGTAAGCTCAAAACTATCAATGTAATTGAAGGAGAATAAGAAAAATTAATTAATTTTTTTTGCCTTTTTTTTTTCTTTTTGCAAGATGTTTTATTACCTTCAAAGGGGTATTCGAAAAGCATTTTCAAATGCACGTGTTATTCGTTTTATATCACCTGTTACTGTATAATAATAGGTGATATTTAAGTATGCATTCTATTCGTAAGACGAATGTCTGTCTATGAAAGTACCGGAACGTTTTACTGAAGTGAAATTTTATTCTTGATGATTGGTTGTTCCTTACCATACGTCACTATCTGCGCATGGCCCAAGTGTGTTAATTGGCGTTTCATTCATTGTTGTTTGGCCTAATTATTTCCTTTCGTTTCCTTTCGTTTCCTCCTTGTTTGGTCTCTGGGCTCGTCATCAAGCAATTAATCAATTGCTGCCAGTTTCTCTTTCCGCTCTGTGCGCATGCGTTCGAATTCCTGTGGATCCACCAATCATCGCGACCTTGCGCTCCTATAATGAACGGGATCACTTCAGTTACGAGAGTCGTTTCTCCGTTTACCTCATAAAATGCTCATTTACTTAAATGGAATGGTCGCATGAAAAACGGAGGATTTGTTTTCCGCTGGAAAAAGTAATTGAAAATGGCGACCTTGATTGTCAGTAGTGCCACTTTACTAGCGATAGGTGATTGCGTAAACACTGTGTAACGAAGTGGGGGAGGAGGGTATTCATTCCCGGACACAGGAACTCTAATTACATTCTTGTGTGAACTTTATACTGAATGGTTCTTAGGGCGGTGAAGAGTATTGATGGTTAAGCCATTCAAAATAGCAGTAACGATGTCATTTAGCAGTTCATGTAATTTATATCTTCAATTCACTGAAATCAAGATTGACCTTGGTTTGTAAATATTAGCTCAGTGATATTCAATCTGGGTAAGATATCTAAGAGGCTACCTGGAAAAAAAAAAAAGACATTGTCTGGACTTTTCTTATTTTTCATAAATTTACTTTAAATTAAATTATTTTTTTTTTACTTTTTTTTTTGAAATGTTAATCTCTTGAGACGAGAGAAAGTTTATTATATTATTTTATTTTTCTGTTTTTCACTTTATAATTTTTATACGATAAGAAATAAGAAAGATGTATTCGTAAAATTACAACTTATTGTTTAATTATTAAAAGAAATATTAAACTTTAATATATTAAATTGAATGTAAATTATGTAATTTACATGTTTCCTTTAAGGCCTAGAATTTTATTTATGTACAGGTAAATTGAATACCTGAATTATGTACCAATAACCTTGGGAGCAAATAGTTAAAGATAAAATATATCTCAGGGTATGAAAACAAAAAAAAGGTTGGTTACCACTGTATTAGCATCTCCTTAGCTTCAGGGATCAATTGATTTAACGTTTGACCATAATTTATTAGAGAGTTTTTGCCATAACGTGATTTATATACGGGAAACGCAAACGTCACGTGAACGAATACGGTAGCCACAACAGCGAGCTCTGTCATGAAGAGAGTTTTTGCCATAACGTGTGAGTGGACACGGTAAGCTAATAAATAAGATGGAAGACATACATCAGATCACTGCATTTGGAGGCATTGACGATGATTTGTTTTAGAATCTAGTGTTAAACAAAATCCTGAGAGAAAGAAACATTCAGGTTCGAGAAGAGGAACATCCAAGGTTAAGTTTAAATGAAATGAATGATGAGGATTGTCGATTGTATTTCCGTTTCGAAAAAAACGATATACAACGACTAGCAGACGGCTTAAATTTGCCAGCAATAATTGAAAATGAATTGAAAATGAAATGAAACTTCGCGCAAGAGTATCAAGTCATTCATGTTAAATCTAATTCTCTAAGGTTTATTGAAACTCATGTTTCCTACCGTAAAGCGATACGCTATTCGAGAAAAGTTAACGTATCACGTTAACGGTATTTCCTCTACGGGACAGTGACGCATGCGCAGAATACCAGTCATGTGACTTTAGCGCTACCGTATAGAATAGCGAGCTGGGCAAAAACACTCTATTTACGTTGCTTACTACTAAGAGTCATGAAGCTACGTATCTTAGCAGCTGTGGAACTGATAAGCATTTTTAGTCGTAAATTATTCGTTGTTTTCTAAATATCTAGTGTTTCTCTCACTGCGAAATCCAAAGTTTTGTAAATGAAATATTTTTTGCGTAACTCTTAAACCTTCTCCTATCTCATCTGGATGCTGCGGGCCTAACTGTATGTCAAGCAAATCTGCAGCTCTTGCAGATACTGAATGCCTAAAGAACAATATACAAATAAGTACATCTATCTGATTTATATAAAGTGTGTTTCTTCTTTAGTTTTTTTCCTGTACAGTTTCTTAGAAATGTTTAATCAATTCAGTTAACAATTATTTTTGTTTTATTTTTTGTCACTGTCGAAAAGTGCCCTGTAAACGGAGACCCACCTCCCATTAGGGAATGGACACTGGGGTATTCATCCCTACTAGGTGGGATACTCCCGCTGGCTTCCACGTGAAGCCATTTATGGCCAGGCTTCAGACCCGATGAGAAAGTGAAGAAGAGGCTGACAAACATTGGAAAGGAAATTGAAACAACCAAGTCTAGACCGAGATTCGAACCCTGGTTCCGACGCATCTGTCTCGTGAGAGGTCGCCGCCTTGCACGAGAGACCACGCCGGAACGACTTAATAATTGTGTAGAACCATAATTAAGATGAGAGGTCGCAAAACGTTAGAGGCTATACCTCTGGCGCTCCCATGAGCCAACAGAACCGGAAATACCAACCATAATTCAAATAGGAAATCCTGAGAGAGTTATTACTGACAGATTATCAAATTTTAATCAATAATTTTTAACCTATAGACTTCAATTAATTCATCATCAAACTAACAAATCATTAATTACTCTCATTCTGAGAAAAATCCCATATTGAGATCCCATATTGAGTATTTGTTTTTCTTTTCCCTTCTATCAGTTAACGAGAGTGAAACAAAGCACTCTTCTCGGCTTCCTTGAGACACTTCTAGATTGGTTATTAAAGAAAAATTGCTTGAAAGGAATCTCAACGTGAGAATGTAACTGATTTTTTTAATGAAATTAGCATTATGTGAAACAGTTCATAACATTAACAATTAAGATTATTTTAAAAACTTTCAAATGCTCTCGATTCCAGATTTTACATTTGGCTGGAATTTGGTTGCAGATCTTACTTAGGTTTTGGCCCAGATGACTCTTAATAAAATTCATAATGAAATTAAGGCAGCAGACTTTCGTTACCTGCATTTTCCACAATTAGCATCTGCAGCAGAACTATTTAACTATTTAATTTAAAGCAGAGAAAATGTCTACAATTTGGCTGATACTCAACGAGACTAGCTTTTTGTTCCGCTTCGTGTAACATGAATCTTTACAATAGGAACTTTGTTCTTTCGATTGGGCATGTGCACGTTAGTACCGTTTCATTCGTTCTCGACTTACATTGTTGGAATATGCATTGTTAAAGATGGACCAATGCGCAGTAATCAGATCAATCTGGTTAAAATGTGAGGGAAGTATTCAAGGACTACAAAAGTTTGGTGAAGATTGAGCGTTTCGAATAAGCGCATATTTTCGAATTCTGTGATTTCATGATAATCAGCTCCAGATCGGAAATAAAACGATCCAGCTACCAAACATAAATCCATTGACTTGGCACAGCAGACTGTTTAGGGCTCCTGGATGTGTACATATGTGTGTGTGTGTGTAACGATTTCCCCAGCCTATTCCAAAAGTCCGAGCTCCAAAAGTCATACCTTGTTGAACTGCCTATGAACTGGAAGTTTGAGAAAAATCCAATTTCCATCTAGGCCGTAGTTGATTTTAGATGGTTACTGATCGAGTGATAAAAAGTAGTAATTGGACAGAATTGAGATCTATCTTTCGTGAATCCCCTATGCTGAGAACGAATATGATAAACCTCCAACTTCCTGTGTCCACTTCCGGTTCAAGAAGCCACTGGCTACTTATGCAGAATAGCCCGAATGCTGAATATTGTGTAAATTGTACGGGGTTGCTTGGTTTGTGATTAAATACAAAACTGAATTGATTTGCCTTATTTGTTCTCGGAATTCAAAGAGCGTTAAAAGGGGATGTTCAACGAAAATAAGGTCATCCACAAGAATAACGCAGCACCTGAAGGATAGTATGTCGGAGTAGTTTCAACTATGCTTCGTTGTTAGGAATGTTGTGTTTATCAGACATAGATTCATGGCCAAAATATTTTCGCTTTTACAAGCTGTGTCTGGTTTTTAAATAGCCATCTTTGCTAAGATATTTATCCTTATTCTGTATGGTGGGTCTGTAAAAGCAAATAACAATCAAAGAAATTATTGTATACAATAATGTGCAAGGTTTGAATTTAAAGCCTAAGTTATTTCTTAAAAATTAAGAACTTTATTTATAGAAATATATAAATTCTATAAATTAAGGAATTTTATCCATTTTTATAATATAATAGAATCCATTCTCTAATTTTACCTGCAGTTTAACATTTTGTGGCTGTTCATCTCATAAATATTATGAACAAACCCTAAGGGAAACCTTGTACCGAAGCATAATACGTTTTGTACATAAAATACCAAATTACCTTTATTTTTTCCCAATGAACTACAGAGTAACTAATGATAAAATTTTCCACGAAATTCATTAAAACAGAACAGAAATAAATTTGTTTTATCTGTAATTTTTCTAATTACTTCAAAATAAGTCACTCCTATTCGATTTATAACAACATTTCTCACCCTGTGCTTTTTTTTTTTTTTTTTACGTCACTCGTATCACAGAAAGCAGAATCGAAATATAGAAAAAAAAGTGGCACTACATTAAAGTTTGTTGGTGTTCTGGGGGTTAGTGGCGCCATCTATTGAGTAATTCTGTCGTAACCGAAGATATAGAATCTTTCTAAAACTTTACCAGTTCGTTAATATTTTTAATTTACTTAGTGGATATTTTCAAGAAAGTTTACAAAACTTAAATAACATAGCTGTTCTGTATTTACTTTTTTGGAAAAATAGAAATTTTGATTAATTAATTATTATTAACTAACCATTTATCTTACCATTTGCTTAGTTATTATCCTTAGAGGAAGGAAGCGATAGAATTTAATAAGTATTATAATTTCAAAAAGCTAAAAGAAATAAACTTAATAAGAAATAAAATTTAATATAAAAAGCTAATAACAATAAATTTATGATCTCTTTTGACAAATGAAATATAAAATGGGACGTGGCTCTTAAAAGACAACCTGCTTCATTGATTTGCTTCATTCATTGCTGTAGCACAGGCGTCTTATTTGAATATTAACATAAAATATATTAATCATCATTTTTATTACTGTATTTGCCTGATATATACGCCACACACCTATATGAGTCAGGCCTGAACTTTTTAGGTCACAATATCTTTTTAAAAAACCGAACTAGATGTTGTGATTACACTTACTATAATTTATCATAATTTATGGTATTTTTTTTTTATTTCCATTTGCAGATGATGACGGTTTTTCCCATAAATATGGATTCTTGGTCAATTTATTTTTGATTTCAAATCTCTATTGGGATGTATACTGGGCATTTCATAAAATGTGATATTGCTCCATGGATAGTGCATTGGAATATTACGGCATTGAAGGATCATTGAATCAATACGAGTACTACTACATGGATTTCTATTGTGATGTCTCAAAAAATGTCAGTCAAGCAACTAAGCTATGTTCTTTAATAGCAGGGCAGGGATTGAAATAGGAATGGATTGAAATATTACTTAATCTTTAATGAGACACTTTAAATAGGCTACTGTTAATTAAATCGTTTTAAATAACATCAACAAATCTTTTTAAGTAACATCAATTAATCTTTTTAAGTGTTTGTTATTTGTGTTGATTTTAGTTTATCATTTAAATAAATGCATATAAATTGATATAAGTTAATCCGCACGCCCGATAAAATTGAACGATGTACTGGTATTTGGAGATGGATTCATAACTGTCGTATCTTCTTTCCAGTGAAGCAATTTTTTTCTAATATAGTTGAAAAATATTCCATCTATAAGCGGTATCCCAATTTGAATGGTAAATTTTAATCAAAAAAATGTGCGGCTTACATATGCACAAATACGATGCTTCTTTATCATAGTGAACTTGAATGGTTGATGGATGCTTCCATTCTTCAATAGGCCTGTAATTAACAGATCGAAATTTCCCATTGATTGTGTGTTTACCTAAAGTTCAGCTGTGAATTGGCATTTGTCGTTTTGACTTAACGCTGTCAGCCTATTGCCGTTGATGCATATAAAAATTTAATGAAGTGGTGATTTATTTGCTCTGTTGTCTTGAAAATATTTAATTATTCAGTGGTTCTGTTAGAAGGATTATTATATTAGCGATATATTGAATTTGTAATGGCTCTTTGTCGTTCGAATCGTAATAAAGGCAGAACAATTGTTGTTGTTAACAAATTGAATTTTTGATTTTCGTTTTGACTTGCCCGCATCGAATTTAGTCCACTGCTTATTTTAATCATTGCTTTGTTTATTAGCTCATTTTATTAAGAAAATGAGGTTCATCAGATCAGATAACCTTTGTATAGGTGTCCATCTCTATCTTCCTTGATAACGTTTGAACGCTGGATAGAGCTTCCTGAAGCATTTAAGAACTTGTCAGGGTTTTCGCATGCCGCAGCGCTGAATGGTGCTAATTTTTTGAGCCCGTTAAGCCTAACGCTAGCCCTATTCGAAATGCGAATGCCTTTACTTTACCGCAGAATTATTATAACTTTTTTTGGATATACGAAAACGATGAGGAATTGCAAAATATTAAAACGAATGAATTGAACTTTAAAAAAAAATTATTTTAATATTTACAATCGATGAGACCAAATTGTTTACAAGTGACATCCTGGAACAGCT
>JAFIDM010002131.1:52200003-52252217 GCA_023159025.1 Thereuonema tuberculata
GCACAGAAACAACAGTATTTGGGAAATATTTTATTGCTAATAATTTAAACGATATACAACAAAACGGATCATGTGTACAGTGTTAAAAACCTAAGGACAACATCATGAAACACCTAGTGAGAAGTTTTCAAACTAAATAAAACCATGTTCTTCACAAGATGGTATTTTCAGACGGTCCACAGATATAACTTATATTGGGCTTCTCCCAACAAAAAGAATATTTTTTAAAATATCTTTTTTGGTGATTAAGAAACGTATATACAGATACATTACTCTTAATATTAAATGTCGTATGACTGATAAACGATAAAGGAAATGATGTGACTTAAAAAAAACAATAATAAATTAATTGTAAACGATTTTATTTAATATAAACATTAGTAAATCCTTATCGAAAATATCACATTTTTTTATTATTTTTTTATTCTGGAAAATATTTTTTGTCTTTCAAGGGTTAATTTTTTTTCGGGAAACATAATCTCGGCAAAGGATCGAAAATAAAATAAAAAAAAAAAAATATATATATATTACTTTAATGAGGGTGGGGTGAGCACATATACATGAATTAAGAAGTAATTCGCAAATACTCTATAAACAAAGATTTTCAGTTTTCTTCCTATGAGAATATATAGTAAAAGCAGAATAAAAATGAAATGGGATCATTCTGATAATGCTCTTATCATCTTGCATTATCCATTTAATGACGTATTATTATAATCAAATTTCTAAAGTTTGGTGAAAAGAATTTTTAATATCGAAAAGAAAAAAATAATAATAAGACATTAAATATCTCAAAAAGATTTCGACTTCAATAAGAAAACCAATAATAAATAATCAAAAATATACAATAAAACCTCCTAATAACGCAGTTATCGTTTGGTTTCTGTCCTCATCTGTAAACTCCCGTAGAATTTACGTTCTTTTTTAGATTTTTAAATTGCGTGATCAATCGTATGCTTTATTAAACAAAGCATTTTTTTTTTTATCGCTAAGTTACATGCAATAATTGAAACCAATGTTAAGTGTACGTTCATGGAGGCTTTCTTAGATTCTCTCGTTGTTTTTTTTGGCAGTACACAGTTAAGTGCATTCCTGATTGAAAATTATTTTTTTTCACGGATCTCTCAATAACACGACGCCGGGGTTTTACTATATTTTTAACTCAAAACTTCGCATTCTTTTCAATAAATGACCAGGAAATCTTTAGAAGCAGTTAGTTTTCTGCAGCACGAAACACAAAATGATAGCGATTAACGCCACAACTGAGAGGAAACAAAAAGTAATAATAAGATAATAATAATTAAGAATTAAGCTTAAACAGCTTTCAGCAATCTGCTTTAGCAGTGATGAAAAAGCGTAGTTTGAAATTATAACTATAACCTAGCTTGTCTCAAGTTATCTATTTCATTTGACACCTTTTGGTCTTTACTGTCTTGATTGATGCAATAATAAATTTCTTTTTATTTTTTTTTAAAACTTAAAAAAAAGTCGGAAAACTTGTTAGCAACAGCGAAGAGTAGCAGTTACATAAAATTTATACAATACTCAAAAGCAAAATTGACATTTACACACGAAATGACTCGATTAACATGAAAATGTAGACTGCTACGAAATATATCTAACAGAAGCACTCAACTTTGCAACATAAAACAAACAAAAATCAATTTTCGATACTAAATTTTTATTATCATTTTTTTTTAATAACAACATAATAAATAACAACTTACAAGACAGTATTCTTTCCAGAATCTCTTTGTGATCACCAAAGCAGATATTTTTCTTTTTCTTTGTCTCTAGAAATGTGAATTTCTTATTATTATAAAGGGATGTTCATACAATGGTAACAAAAGAACACCAACTTATAGTTGTAGTTATTCATTTTTGAAATATTTTGAAAAATTGTTTACTGAAAAAAGCAATCAAACAACAACTAAAAAAAAAAAAAAAATGAATAAAATTTAAAAAAAACCTAGGGAATGGCATTAATTTTAAGGCATTTCATCAATCAGCGGCTTAAGGCCACGTCTGGTCCTCATCTAGTCTTTGGAAGAATCCTATAATAAAGTTATGGATTCTTTTCAGTTCGTGTACTATTTTTCATCAAAAAGTATTTTTTTTTTAGGTCATGACTTGTCTTTCATTTACAATTACTTCCCACGGGCAGTTAATTATTTACATTTTTATTTATTAATTTTATGTTTTTAGGGACTGTTATGTACAGATACTGAACTTGCTTTTACGATACAGCAATAATAAAAAAAAAAGTATCACTGAGACAAGCTGGAAAATCGGGAGTGCCTAATACCCAATCTATCTGAAGGCACAAGAACAGAATTCAAACGGGATGACTACAAAATGTTGAAATAGTTGTAAAAAACATATCAGATGATTATTGAAAATAAGAATTTGTCAATTTCAATTTATAATTGTTAGAACTAAAACCAACTCGTTATATTAATAAAAATAATAAAACGAAAATATGTGTGTTAACACTAAATTGAATTAAGTTTCTATTCCGCTCTTTATACATTTATATATATATATATCAAAGACAGTAACATCAGGTTTCCCATGCCTCAATACTAAGCATATTGACTGTTGTAGACTGTTTAACTAATGATTTGACTGTTTGATAGTTATAGACTGCTTTAACCTATTTCAATTCGAATTTTGTTCTTGACATGGTTTGGTTTCTTAGATGAATTAAAAATCAAAATACAAAACATAACTCAACCCTAACCAATCCTACAGATCTATAGTAAATTTAAGGTTGGATTTTTTAAATTTTTTTTTCCCTTCGTTACCCATACCATTGAATGTACTTGGCTTTATAATTTTTCTGCTTATTATTATTTTGTCCTGACCTCTTGTCATACAGGCAAGATTTAATTTTAAATTCTTGACTTTATTTTAATCAAATTTACAAAGGGACACAACTAAATGGACCAGGGTGGGATTTGTTCTAAATTTTAGTGTTGATCAGCTGCTGTAATCAGTTTTGAAAAATGCAAATTGAAATAAGATGACAAGTCTGAGTCCCATGTTATGAGTTATATGTTATAGCTTTATTTGATTATTAATTTTTTAATTCAGGTCTGCCTGACTTCCAGCTTACTCTGAAAGAGTAGCATTGTTCAATCAAAAAATATTTTACTTAAAATCAGCAAACGAAATCCAGCTTTAATAGACACACTAATCAAATAACAGTTCAAACAAAATTGGGGAGTAAAAGGCTGAAGATAAATCAAGCACAACTATGAAGCAAGTAATGAAAGATAGGTTGAACATATTCACTTGCTAGGAAAGTAAATACAATGATTTAAGACAATGTAGAGAGCAAAAAAAAATGCCCGAAATTCCTGAATCTTTTAAACTTGTGATCTGAAGGAACGTGATTGCATTTAAGTTAAATGAGAATTAATGTTATGATTAAACAACTTTATATACATATAGATATTTACTAGGAAATCATACTATTTTAAGTTATCACTTGCTGTAGCTTTGTCGTCAACTTGCATTAGTACCAATAACAGAGCAGTTTTCCTCAAGCGAAGACTGAAGGATCATTGGTAGCTATCTTTATTTCACTACGAAGAATCAGCTAAATGCACACGTTGCAAGTTTAGGTTAACTTAAATTGACAATGACTCTGTAAAGTAATCAATCCGTTAAGACATTAAGGACACAGTCCTCAGCATTCACTCAACAATTTAATCTTCAACATTTCTGGAAAGCTGAAAGGAACTGTTAATTTACAGACTAGCACATGCCAGACAAATTAGATTATTAATAATGTATGAAATTCTTAAAATTACTAATAAAATGACAATGACTGTTGCTCATTCAACTGTGTATTTCCCTGTTTTTATTTTTAACGAACATTTAATAAATGTGCTTTTATATACAAAAAAAAAAATGTAATAATAATAAGGAAGTTAACATTAATATGAAGTTATGTCTCTTGGACTTACTCTGAATCTGAAAAGGATAGGACTATAAAAGAAAGTCACGGCAACAATGTACAACATTGGTCTCAGTAATGTCCACCATACATATGAACGATGAATGTCTTGCCAAATGGGGTAAGATTATGTCTGCAATATTTACCTTCTGTGCATGTCTTACGCACAAATCTGATGACACGTATGAACAATGTGTTAAAAATAAAATCGTCTCTCACGTACGCCTTAATTCTGTAAAAGAGAAAAAAAAAAAAGAGAAAAGAATGAAAAAAAATAATTCAAAAAATTGATTAAATTTTTATGATTATTTATTTATTTTTAAGTAAACACAAAAAAAAAATCACAAAGAGGCCTTCTTTCCAAAAAAACTTTGCCAATTAATTTAAAAAAGAAAAAAGAAAAGATACAATGTTATTCTTTTGAAGAACCTTTCAATAAGTAAGTAATTTGCAATTATTCATAGAACTCAATGCCAAACGGTTCAAGAGAGCTGAATGGCTGTAAATATAAGAAAATAAATACATTCAAAACTGACTAACTTTTTTTTAAAGTTGACTGAAATATAATGTAAAGCAGTTTCTGTGAAATCCTGTGCAGATTGAAGTCAAATACTAACTGAATCTTAAAAGACAGAGTCAAAATGTAAAATTATTGTAATGTTAAAAACGACATTGAAAGCATTCATTTTCATCGAAGGTTAAACTGAGACTGGACTTCAAAAAAGGAAATTCTGTAGTTTGCTACTTGTAATTATATATATCTATATATAAATATCACAAAATACTCTTGCATCAATCTACAAAGGAACAATTAATCAAATTACAATCTTAATTACTTTGAACTGTTTGTTTCAGAACTTAAAAAAAATTCCTAGACTACTTTAAATAAGAATTATTCCCAGTAAAAGCAGACATATCTACTTTATGTTCTGATAAAAGCTTTAATAATTTTCATTAATATCATTTATTTTTTACATTCAAGATAAAGGGGTGTAATGAAAAACAGAATTGCTAAAAAAAAAAAAAACAATATATCTAACTTAGTAAAACACATGTCAATATTCAATCTCAATTTCTTAAGAAACTGAAAAAAAAAAAATTAAGTAAAGAAAATAAATATCACAAGGTCTCACCATATTCCATTTTAGGCACTTTGATTTTTTTTTTTTTTTTTTTTGCTTTTGACTATACCTATCATGATGTTACCATTTTATAACCATAACTATTTCTTGTCAAGCTTAATAATGATGAAATTGAAAATACTGATTATAATCTTGACTTCAGACTTCCTAACATTTAGGGCCGAGTGCACCAAACCTTTGTTAACTTTGATGGTTGTTAAATCAATGATCAAGTGACATTTTTTGAGCACCAACATGGGTTAGAAGTTTGACAGTCTCGAAACGCTGATGGGCAGCCAAATTTTAACAGCTCCGAAACTGGCGAGTTAAAAATACGGCATTCAATAGATAACTTCCGTCAGCCCCCGCGCCGTTTCAACGTTTAAAGATGGCTGGCGTCGGCTTCGATTGAAACAGACTCCTGTGATTTTGACGATGAAGTAGCTGTATTTTTCCTATTAAATATTCTGAAACTAATGTTGAATAAGTTTACTTCCTGTGAAGGTTCTTATCTGGACATTTCGTATCGTCAAGAAAAAAATTCTGTCCACTTGTATTTTTTCTACTCCGTGGAGGCTGCCATTTTGAACGTTCTGCGCCTATGAACAGACATCCGGAAATGACGTTAAATATTATTAACCAATCACAGCCACTTTTATAAACACGTTCGATTTTTAGCGGCCATCAGTAAATGACTGGCAAATCGTCGTTGATGCACTGCAACTTCTTTTTGATGACCGGTTGTTCGTCAATAGCTCATCAACTAATAACTGCTTTGATTGCTGGTTGGTAACTCTGCCCTTTAGTCTTTCAAAGGAAATAACTATCAGATTAGATCATATCTTCTGAAGTCACTCAGGTCTGCTGCCCAATTCGTTCGGTATTTCTATTCTTTTATGGATTACGCAAGAGCAAACATGTAAAACCGTCAGTTGAAACAACAAAAGTACAACTTTTGTATTGCAAAACAATTCAGTAGTAAAATTACTGTAACATGAAAGCAGAAAATGATACATGGAAATGACTAATAAAACACATACATGTTACATTCATCAAAATGGTCTTAATTTAAAAAAATGGGAATTGTGAAATATGTATTGAGATTATTTGTTTACAGCTCAAACAAAACCCTTGAGAATTTACAACATATCAACTAAAAAGTTTTATTGGTGTTGCAAATACGCATATGGCAATGCCCAAGAACTGATTTCTGATTTACCAAGTCAAAAAGGAAGTGGGGAAAATTCTTGATGGCATTCTAAGAAACATTATAAGAAGGATGCAGTTGTAGTACAGAATAGCATTCTAACAATGTAACAAGATACACACATCTGTTGTCTAATATCTAAACAGAATATCTATCACCTTTCTTATCATAATAAAAAGAATGCATGCATCTAAGCAACAACAAAAAAATCAAGAGAATGAAATAATATTCCACAGCTCAACTCTTTCTAAAGAAAAACTGTCATATCAGTACGACAAGTTACTTCAAAGAATTCTAGTCTAGATGGATGGAGAAATCAAAAGCAGTATTATTTTGATTCTTTTAATGTAAAATGCGAAGTTGTTGGGATTTTTTGTCTGCATTAAAAATACAGTAATATATATATAAAAAAAACTTGCAGAGAGTTAAGTTCGATATTAATTCTTCTTTGTTCCAGCATCTTCCTGCATTATCATTTTTCTTTTCCTTTGAGCTATCTAATATACAATAAAAATTAATAGCCAGCTTCATTCAAAGCAAATTTCATGAAATTAAAAGATTTCACATCCCGTACACCAGAAAAACTGCTTCCGAAAATTTTCTTTATGATTCCAAATGGAAAATTAATCTTGAAATCAAAATTTGACTTCTTTTCAAAAACAATGAGCAAAAATAAAGTCAAAAATTTGCTGCCTACCACAACCTATAACATTTGAAAAATATCGTCTCATATCAGATGATGTCATTCTACCGTAGTTTCTGCTAATGATGCCAAAACAATGGGCAAAATCTTTCTCCAACAAGACCTTTTGGATGACTTCACATTTGTCTTTATCAGTGGCGTTTCTTAATTTGATTGTAGATGTATTCCTGTTAAATTCCACAACAATTTTTGTAAACTTTTGGATCTAACTTCTTTGATTCCAGTTGAGATAAAAAAAATTTAAGAATATTTTTAAATCCTTTTACTGATGTAAAATCAAAATAATGGATAAAAAAGAAAGGCTTTCTCCAATATAAGACTACAAATTTTCTCATTTTTGTTTAATAAATAATTGTAATAATTTTGTGTGAATTGTTTTAAGGTGGAAAAAAAAGTTTTTTATTATCATATTAAATCGAATGCAAAAACCCTTTTTTCTTCTTTCATTATAATCTTAAATTACAAACAGCAAATTGTTCTTCTCTTTTTTTTTTCTTGATTAAAAAAAAAAAATACGAGATAAGTTTCTACTAAATATTGTATAAATAAATCTTATCTACTTTGAAATTACCAAATTCAGAGATAAGCAGAATTTGTATACATAAATTTCCTGGAAGAAAACTCTTGAAATTAGAAATGAAATTTTATTTAAACACATTAAATTGACGGGGATAAAAAGCAGAAGAAATGTGTAGCATTTGTCTGTTAGGCAGTGAAATATTTTGATGGATCTTTATGTGGAAATGTAAATAGAGATAATAAAAATTGGAAACATAATAAAAGGGAAAAACTTTATATGGTAATTTTAAAAGAAGGCTTTTCCAAACCTGGGGGGGAAAAAAAAAAGAAAGACATATAAAAAGACATGAAAATTTGGCCAATGTCACATGTCAAATAATTACCTGAAAAAAATTCAGCTCAGTAACCATAACGCCCCAAAGTAGGTTGATCTGACTTCCAGGCACCACCAACACCACTATCTCCAGATCTCCTGTGAGAACTGCTGTATGGTGAAATGACTTGGTTCTGCATCCGACCGGCACTATTTTCCGTAACTCCATAATTGCCAAATCCCATCATGGCATCTTTCATGTTTATTGATGACTTGCTGCTTTGATTCCCTGACATGGTCCTGAAATTTCCGATTGGGTAGGTAATGAAATTACTGAAGTTGCTGTTGTCTTCGAGGAGTTGGTTTGACTGCCAATTCTCCCCCATGCTCTTCATGGTGTTTCCACTGCTGTTTTTGAATTGGGAAGAGGAATTGTATAGATTTCCAGAAGGACCGAGGCTTACACTAAGCTGATTCCTCATCAAAGGTTGAGGATCTGAAGAACCCATGTTGAAGCTGGTGCTGGTACTTGACTGCTCAAATCTGGATTTCCTGGCTCTGGATCCTGCAGTTGATAAACTGGCTGAACTGTTGTCTCTATCAAATGAAACAGTATTGGTGGGCCGGTCAAAGGAAATGGCATTAGATTTTTGAAACGATGCGGTAGGACCTAATCTACCCAGAGAAATGGGATTGTCAGATCTGTCAAAGGAAACAGTATTTCTAAGCATAGACAGTTCGTCATACAACTCGTTATTACCTGTCCTGTCAAAAGAAACCGTATTTCCAGACCTCTGGTATTCATCTGATCGATCAAAGGAAACTGTATTTCTTGTACCACCAAAGGAAACAGTGTTGTTAGACCTGTCAAAGGAAACAGTATTACCCGATCTTCCGAGTAAAGGATTGGATCTATCAAAGGAAACCGAACTCTTAATTTCAGGAGGAAGCTGCTTCGATTCATCAAAAGAAACCGATACTCTTCTGGAATTTCGCCCCAAATTAGTAGTATTTTCAACATGTGATTTTATTGTACCGCCTCTGCCAAATGAATAGGATGACTGCTGATGAGATGAGGCACCGCCATCATTAGAAACTTTAGATGTAATGGCTTGCTGCACTAATCTTGAAAGCATATCTTCACTAACATTTGTATTTCCCATCGATGCTAATACTGCTGAAAGCTGTTCGGCAATTTGAATTTTCTCTATTGGGTTAAGAAGTGAAGTGTTTGCCTTCGGTTGAAGTTGCAATCTGCTTTCTTTGGCACTGCCACCTCCTAACTTTCCTTGAGAGCGCTCCCAACGTCCAGAATTGGACACATGTTCCTGACTAGACCAAGATTGATTAGACAATTCATTGAAATTAGAAGTACATTCAGTATTTTGCACAATGTTCTGATAATTGTTTTGCAATGGAACATTTAATCTACTGTCAGTATCCTGAACACTGAAAGAAGCCGACTGAGACATTTTAGGTCCTGGATTGGCAGGATTTTGAGCTCTTGCTAACTCCAACATGCGAGCAGAAAGAGCTTCTCGAATCATACTGCGTACAGCATCATCTTTTGTATCTGGTTTGTTTGATGAAAACGTCTTGGACTGTACATTCTGATGCACATTAAAATTACTTTGTGGAAAATTCATTTCATTGGAATTGTCCTGAAAACCAAAATTTTGCTTGTTTGTATTCACGTTCATATTTCCCTGATATACATTTTGCTTGTTTGCATTCACGTTCATATTTCCCTGAAATACATTTTGCTGGTTTGCATTCATGTTCATATTTCCCTGAAATACATTTTGCTTGTTTTGATAAAACTTTTCTCCACCTTGTTCTGCAAAATGGGTCGCACTAGAAAGTTCTGCTTCTGCAATGGTCATTTCCTCAGTGGTAGCTCTCTGCACTGTCCTTAGCACTCGCTCACGACCGGGCTTTCCATAAAATTGAGTCGGATTGGCGGTTGCTGTGGCTTTGTTGGCAGGCTTTTGTGGAGTAGCACCAGCTGTCTGCTGAAAACCAACTGTATACTGTCCAGAATTGAAAGGTGCCACCTGGTCAGTGTCGTTATTGAATTCTACATAATAGTTAGTTTCTGGTGGCTTCTGGTAACTTTCAAACTGTGCAGGAGGAGGATAATTCTGGCCCATTCCTGAATTGAAACTTGGAAACGAAGGTTGTGGTGGCTGAGCATTGTAGACATTACCATCATCTCGTTCTGTAAAGGGTTGTTTTCTTTCAGAAGATAATCCAAAGTGTTTCCTATTGTTCGGGGATGTTGATCTGCGTCTGCGGAAAGGACTCCTGGATCTATCATAACTTCGGTCAAAAGGTGAATCTTGAAACCTGTCAAGTGACCTATCATGCGAATTCTTCCTGCTATGCAAGTCTCTACTGTCAGATCTTCGAGTTTCCCTGTCACCAGACCATTTCCTGTCTCTTCTGAATGGTGAGCGGCTTCTATCATATCTAAGTTTTTCACGGCTGCCATCTCGGTAGCTACGTCTGTGGAGGGGACTTCTGGATCGGTTTGTCCTTCTATCATCTTTATCTGTTTTATAAAGTTTTTCTTCTCTATGCTTAATGTCAGTGGACTTAGAAATCTTCTTATCAATCTTGCCATCTGGCAACTTAGTAATCGGCTTTTCGATCTTGCCATCTGGTAACTTAGAAATCAGCTTTTCAGTTTTGCCATCCAGCAACTTAGAAATCTTCTTTTTAGTCTTGACATCAGAGGATTTAGAGATCTTCTTATCCGTCTTGCCATCAGAGGATTTAGAGATCTTCTTATCCGCCTTGCCATCAGAGGATTTAGAAATCTTCTTATCAGTCTTGCCATCAGAGGATTTAGAAATCTTCTTGCCATCAGAGGATTTAGAAATCTTCTTATCAGTCTTGCCATCAGAGCCTGCACTTTCTCTACCTATGGTTAAGGATGATGAAAATTAAATCTATAAATCTACATAAAGAAAAGATTAAAATTTTTCCTTTACTACATCCAAAATTCTATTTTAGTCCATTAATAACAAATACAATTTTGTAACAATAAACTTTTTGTTAAACAAATACATAAAATTACTGTATAAAAGATTAAAAAGTGAGAATAAATAGACAGCAAAAGTCTTCACCATTTTAAATTTCTAGCAAACATAATAAAGTACTCTTCAGCCGAAGAATAGTAAATGCAGCCTAAAAAAACATATAAAATTGTGCATGAAGACAAAGAAATTTTGATGAAAAATGTGGAACTAGAAAAATTAGTTTACAAATAAGGAAGCAAATTAATTTAAGATTTAACGTCTTTCTTACTTATACATAGAAATGAGTAAGAAAAAAGTCTTTAAAATTGTAATGTGCACATTTTTTATTTTTTAATTTACAAGTAAAAAATAAATAAATGAATGTAGATTCCCTAAAACTGTGTTAATACTTGCAATATATTTAATCTCCTGCTTACTTCCTTGTCAAACAAAAACAAAAATCCTCTTTGACAGTTATCCTGAGAAAACTAATAAAAAGTTAAATTATAGCAGAAAAGATATTATTTCAGCTCTTCAATAGCAGACTGAAAATTGATTCCACGACGGTCGAATGAAAAGTGTTTGTTTACATGAAAACAAAGCCAACACAAATATTTACCAGCATATTCTAATGAAGAAACATTTTTATATTCAATAGTATATCAAAACATGAATTGTTTCCTTTCTTTTGTAACCAAAAAGTCTCTCGAGTCACTATACGTATTTGCCTTTATGTGTACTTAAAAATAATGTCAAAGTTTTAATATAAAAGACAAAATAACAAAATCTGGAATTAGTGCCTAAAATCCTACTTTTTAAAGTAAAAATTGCCAGTTGTCAGAATAGCAAATTTCTATATCCAAACTACTATTCAAATTACGATTTGACTAGTTCATAATTGAAAATGGTGAAGGTGCATAATAAATTATCAATACTGCCTTGCCCCACCAACCAATCTACAATATTTCAAGAAATAACAATGTTTTTTAATCCTTTTTGATTCAGTTTTTTCCAGTAAAATTAGATGAAGAAAAGGCACTTTCCATGGGATGGAAGCTCTCCACATTTACTTCTTTACTATTCAAATAAAATGGGAATTAAATGTTCATCTAAGATCTAAGGGCCTAAACGTTGGCACAAAGTTTTCATGAAAAAGAAAAATGAATGTGGTGCCACCAACTACATCTAAATATTCACCTAAAGACTGACTTTACTTTTCCTAAGTATATTTTTCTAAATTGCTTAAAAATTAATTCTACATTCAAATGGATTGTAAATATTTTATCTCTCTTAATAATTTTATTTAATGAAATAATAAATAAGGATCTAACAAGTTAGTTGAAGCATCCTACCACAGGCATCTGTGGCTTTTATGGGTCAGAAGAGATAAGCATTTGTTGACCAACAGGACTAAATTGAGGCTGAAAGATCAGCACGATGCCTGTCTATTTTCAACCCTGGTTAAGAAACCCAGTTCCCATTCTAAAAAGGGTTCTTCATATCATTCCGATAAGACTGCAGCTCTGCATTTGACATAAAAGTATTACATTTTCCAAAACAATCTTATTAATATTTAGAATTTGTCATCAAGAGTTACACCTTTGTGTTTTCATCAGTTAAAACTTAATTAAAGAAAGATGATTCTTCCATTCACAAAATTCAAATTTCAGGAAATGTAGTTATCTAGCAAGTATATATATCATATAAACGTACGGATACACTTCAAAAGTCCAACTTTGGAAATTTTAAGCAAGTTTTTCATATCTTGCTGGGAAAATTTAAACTACATATCTATCCAAAACCTGAGAATTCCTTTGAAAGGTCAATGACAAATCTTCCAAGCTTGATGCAAAATGTTATTCTTGATACCACAAGGATAATAACGAAAATCAATTACAAGTGCACTATCGCTCATTAATTAAAAGCTAATGTGAATCAGATGAAACAACTAGCAAGCCTACTTAAGAACGACATTTCCAATGACTTTGAAACTGATAAACAATTACATTCATTTCTAAAACTAAGGTTATTAGAATTCAATGAAAAAAAATTTGTGTCCAAAAAAGTAACAGAATTACATTTCAATTATTATATTCAGAATAAATAAACAAATTAAAAAAACTTCTTAATTTACTTTCCTTAACATAATTAAAGAAAATACTATTATTAAACGAGGGAAACAGTGATGTAAACATTCAACAATCAGAAATTACTGCTTAAAACTGTACATGGAGCAAAACTGCATTATTCTCAGCTTTATGAAGATTTTTTTTTCTCTATTACTCTACTTAAAACCTCTCAAAACTGGATATTTGTCAGCATATATAAAATTCCAAACAATTAAGAAAAATAATTCTTCCTTTTTTTTTAAGTTCATTATCAACAATATGCTTTTTTAAAATTAAATTACAATAATTTAATTTAGGAATAAGTTTCTATCATTAACGGTTTGGGAATGAAATATGGAAGTAATTATTGTCATAAAATGCCTAACTTGACACTTCTTTTTATTACGGATCATTAAAAAGTAAATCCAAATTACATTTGATGGCATATTTTTTTTTGTTGTTGTTACTTTCTTCTTTCATTAAAACATTATTTTTTGGAATTGAACCCCCCCCCCCCAAAAAAAAAAAACTAAGAATTGTCTGCCAAAGATAAGCTTTGATATAAAGGGGTGAAGAGAGAGAGAGAAGGATAAAATGAAAATCAACTATAGTTGGATGTTCCAGATATGGCAGTAGCACTTTGAAAATTAACACAAGTATCAAAGCAATAAACAGTTACAAATTATTTATGAAAGTAGGAAAGACAAAAAGAAACAGTGTGATAGTCCCAGACAAAAGTTAAAGTTGAAAGTAATTAGGAAGTTGCCATATTGGAAAAATGGCAGATTATGCCCAACAATTAATAAAATAAATGATATAACCTAAACTCAATACATTTAAAAATTATGTCAAAATAGTGAAAGAAGCCGCTTTGTTAAGTTACGAAGGCGGTTCAACTCCTACTCAATTTTTGAAATAGCAGGAAAAGAAGAAAGAGTGGCAGTATGCAACTGACCTTCACTTCTCCACATAGTCCCAATCTACCTGTTGACTCTTTGTTCCATCAATGTGGCAGTGCTTGTATGCCAGCAGCATAGAAATCTTTGGTACGATCTCTGAATCACTTCAGCATTGGACTGGAATCGGCAACCACCCAAGTGTTCCTTTAATGGCCCAAACAGATGAGAAGTCTGGACTGTATGGAGGATGTCGCAATAGCTCCCAGCCAAGTGAGTTGATAGCCGATATTGTTTTGTGGGAAGTGTCAGGGCGAACATTGTCCTGGAGAAAAATTATGTTCTGTTCCAGTTTGTGTCCACATTTCTTCCTCAGTGCTTTCTTGACATTTGTTAGCAGGAGGTTGCTGTAATACTTGGCATTCACGATGACTCCAAGCTCTAAAAAGTCCATGAATATCATTCCTTCATTGTCCATGACGGTGGCCACGACTTTTCCAGCTGGGGATACAACTCTGCATTTTTTAGGCGGCGGCGAGTCCTTGCAGAGCCATTTCGTGGAGGTCCATTTTGATTCAGGAGTGAAATGATGAACCCATGTTTCATTGGAAGGGAAAATATCTGGTTCAGGAAGCTGTCTCCTTCACACGCTTAATACTGCAAATGCTGCCTTGACACTTCCTTTTGACGGGCCTTCTGATCAAATGTTAACAGTTTGGGAACACACCTGGCTGCAACTTTTCTGAAGTGAAGATGTTGGTGGATTATTGTTTCTACACTTTCAGCACTGATGCCTACTTCTGAGGCCAATTCCTTCACAGTAATGCGCCAGTTGCTGAGAATGAGCAGTTCAACACACCGAATGTCAACTTCATTCACGGTGGTGGAAGTGCTAGGAGCACGTGGCAAATCGACCACTCCCTCCCGGCCTTCTTTGAACTCTGTTGCTCACTCATACACCTGAGATTTTGATACGGTATTGTCCTCGTACTGTGCACTCAATCTCCAGCAAATATTCACTGGTTTTACACCTTCTCTCGTCAAAAATTTAATGCTGCTCCACTCTACAGAGACACCGGTAGCTGCCATCTTTCCTGCTGTTACTTAAACACCATCTACATACCCATGACCGGTACTAAATTGTAGAGGGGGGGTCCACTCTTCAATGCGGGTCTAGGTGGGAAATTTAAATATCCATAGGCTATTTCAAAAATCCTGGATAGGAGTTGAAACCGCCCTCATATAATAATTAGAACTGAACAACAAAACTTCCTTCCCCTCTGTTAAAGAGTTTGATTGGTTACTTTTTCTCCTGTAATAATTTCCTCCATTTTCATTTTCCCATTAAGCCTCCTTTATTTTAAATCCATTTTCCAATTTGGTTTTACAGTGAACATTAAGAACTAACATGGTATCAGCTCCATCAATGAAAATGATCCTTGCTTTCTTTTCAGTAAGTTGACTTTATATCCAATTCTGTTAATTTACTGACAATCTCTTATTAAGATCAATAAGACTTCCTGTTAAAACAAGAAATCCAGAAGAGATGCTGGTGATGGTAAACAACCATCATGTCAGGCTGTTATGTGAACTTGTGTTAAATATCTGTAAAACATCAAGATTAATCTCTGATGTTAAGAAAAACTTCCACAATTTGAGAAAAAAGCTTTCTATTCATAAAAGAAAACCAATGACTGCACATAAATAAACAAAATCACGCCTTTTGAGTTTATAATTGTATTCTTTTAAGTTTTCTATTCATTTACAATGAAAAAAATAAAATTAAAACAGCTGATAGGAAAACTGTTTAATGTAACACAATATTTTATACTATTTCATTTAAAAACAAAATGCTGTGTTTGACTACGAAAATTAGAATATTAATTTTCAATTTCTTGCTGTCAGTTAAGTCGTGGTAAGGGGGAGGGGGCAACTGAAGACCTATTCAACAGACAAGCTTCTTTTTCTGTTTTGCTCAGTGAATTGTTATACATCTATGTTTTGTTTTTTGGTTTTTTGTTGGATTTGTTTTTATCAAAAAAATAAATAAAAATAAATGCAGAAAAGAATTTTTACCAGCTATTGATGTGATAGAACACAAAATGACACACTCAAAAATTAAAATAAGAGAAAGTAAATACGATGTCAATTCCTTGGATTGCTAAATGCTCACCTCAAGAGGCATTTCATCACAATGAAAAATAACAAACAAACAACGTTTTTAATAGGTCAAAAGAAAAGGAATAACTAGTGGACAAATATGACTTCAAAAAATACAATATGCTTAGAGGAAAAAAAACTTTAAAAAAAATAATAATCTTCAAAAACAATGAAGTAATATCAAAAAGAAAAGTCATTGAAGTCAAAGATATTTTTACGAAAATAAAAAAAAATTGTAAATATTGAAGAAATCTCAAGGCGAACCAGCAGAATGAAAATCGGTTGAAGAATAAGAGAAAACTCAAAGGTGGATGCAAATGAAAAAAAGTAAAATTTAAACAGTTGCAAACCAGCCAACAGTGCAACATTTGTTGTTGTTGCTCTGCTAGTTGGCTTGCCACTGTTTGAAGGAATGTAATTTTACTTATTTTTGTTTGCATCCACCTCTTTATTTAGCAACAATAACAAATGTAATTAGCAGTGAGTATACTAAGGAAACAAATTTCTAAGTGCTATGTAACTTAAACCTACTAGGCAAATAATGGAGATACAAATTATAGATACTGAAAAGCAAACATAATCACTGCATAATGAATGGAAAAGAACCCCCTTATACCAGACATTTAATGATTTTTTTTTTTAATACTTCATTTTTAATTTTCGTTATTCTTGAAATATAAGCTCAGTATAGAACGTGTATCTTTTAATCATGTCATGACGAGCATCATTAATAAAAAAAATAAAAATCAATCAAAAGTTTATTGCAAACTTCAGAGCAATAAAAACATTTATACTCAGAAAGAATATTCCAAAAAGAAAAGGGAAAAAAATTAACAACAATTCTGAGACGAATGGCCAAAATAAAAGTTGACAATGTTGAAAATATCAGAGATGAAAGAATGTAAAATAACTATCTACACTCTGAAGAATAAGATGAATGAAGAAACTTAATAAAAAAGTACAAAAGCACTTTATATCAAGGAAAATATCAGAAAGACTTCAACATAATTGCCATGATGATCAATAACGTCAAAGTCAATGAGATGTTGGAAAAGTTTCCTGTGGCCAAAATATAATCATTGGGATAAAGGTGAAAAAGGATGGCTTGGTTACACAAATAGGTAAATACTTTGGGTTGTGTGCAAAATTAAATGGAAGAATACTGTATTCTTAATGATAGGCCACTCTGTATAAACAAAGCAGATACCAGAAGTTTAAAGATGCACATCCAGTAGGCCAGCTTTTCTTTCAAAGCACAGAGGATGGAATTTGAGCTTGCAAACTGCTATTGAAGATTGAATATTGAAGTAATAAGACATGCATCAAAAGATTTTTGGAACATTACTTTAGATATTGGGGAGGAGGAGAAATTTCTACTGGTAATAAAAATATCTCGTACTACCCATAACTACGAAAAAAAAAATAATGTTTTGACAGAAATTCTATTGCCTTTCAAGATATAAAAGCTCAACAGAACCACAACAGAAAAAAAAAAAAATACTTTACTAAAAGTAAGCAAAATGTGTCAGGAACTATTTGAACACATTTTGCTTACTTTTACTGAAGTAAATAGTTTCGTTCAGTTAGTTAAAGTATCCCACTACAGTCCTTGAGGTTATGGGAGGTAAGGTTTCCCAGCATTTCCTGACCTAAGGGACTAAAGTTGAGATTGGGTGGTCAGGGAGTAAAGGCCCTCCTGCTTTTAACCTTGGGAAAGAAACCCGTACCCATTCTACAGAAGGCTGGACGGACTCTAGACACTGTCTGGAGATTTCAATGGGAAAAACCTCCGACCTCTCTAGGGATCAATTCTAGTTCCTCCAGCTCACAGCCAAGTGTCTTACCACTTGGCTACAAGGCCCACAAAACATGTCAAATTGTGATCATAAAAATTTTTCATTCAAAATTTCACTTACTGGTAAACCTTAAATAGAAAACTTTTGAAATAAACTGGACTTAGACAGGTGGTAATAGTATCAGGATGATAATAGAAAGGAAATCCCAAAAACTTATACTGCAGGCAAAAATTACCTGATAACACTTTACTTGTGAAATTTTAACATTAAATAATTTCATCATGAATTTCTCATTGGTAAACTAGAAATGGTATAGATTTTATAGAATGAAAGGCTTGCTTTAAGTTTGATTTTTTATATTCTATAAGATAATTTGCAAATAATTTAAGCCAAATATTTTAAGTCATAGGATTGTATGCTATCATAAATGCAAATTGTCATTTATGATCAGTCAACAAAACTAATGTACCAAAAAAGCACTTTCAAAACATACAAACAAACAAACAAACAGAAAAAAAAAATAAAAACAATCCTTAACAATTCATTATCAAGTTAGAAATCTCATAAGACTTAAAATTTTAATAGTATCTTTTTATTTCCATATTAATATTATATTCTATAATTATTATTTTTTTGTTTAATTTTCATTCATTAATTTATTCAATTAAATTATTTTGCCTTACGTCAGAAAGTTAAGTATACCTATCTAGATGAAGAAATTAAACAATTCATGATTTACTTCTTAAAATGATATTTATCATCATTAAAAGAATCAAATATTTAATGTTAAAATCTTTCACTAACCTCTAATTATTCTTCGGTATTTCTTCACTTTCCCATCTGTTTTTCCTTTGTCTTTTTGACCATTTTTCTTTTCTGATAATTTTGGTATTCGATAATTTTTAAAATTCGTCAACTGACTGTCTTTTGCCTCATTTGATCTTTCTTTGCCAGCAGCTAGTTTTGAAGCTGGCCATTTCACAGAAGCATTTTGATGCTCCAGAAGTTTCACAGCCGATTTTTTCGGCTGTGACTGCTTTACAGAAGGCTGCTTTGGCCTCTCCTGTTCAATTACTTTTTTGACTACAGATTCAAGTATCTGCTGACATATCAAATAATCTACGTTTTCTTTGTTATCCGACATCAATGCAATGTCAAAGGCTGAAATTTTTAAATCGCTAGACAATTTTTTTGCATCCAATTTCATAACCACAACAGTTACGTCTCTCAAATTTTTATTGTGATGCTTGCTAATGCTGCCACAATCCCTGAAAGTACTGAAATTTTGATTTGTTTGCGTTGCATGTTTCGAAAGAGATGTCATTCTAGAAGGAACAAATTCTTCACCTAAATCTTCTTTGTCGCTTTCTTCTGTTTCCTTAAGGCCAGCTTCTTTTCTGGAACCTGCTTTTCCTGATTCCAAAATAATAGAGAAAAAAATAAATAAATCAGCAGTAACAAATTACTTGCTTTCTGAATAATGAGAATTTGGTTTTTAGAATACCAAAATTTTCACAGCACTTCTCATTATAAACAAAATTTCAAAAACAACATTCCGTAAAAACAGATATAGGGGCATGATTTTATGGTGAATACAAATACTGAATATCACAAACATATTGTGATAAAAAGTGGTGAATAAAACTGTACTTAATGGTAAATGATGCTAGAATTTAATTAATTGTTTTATTTACTGCCTTCAACAGCTACAGAAAAGGACAGAACAGCTTTTAAAACAAAAATTCACTTTTTCTTATTTTTTGTAAGTTTAAATTGCAATAAATTTAATTAAAAATAATTCTGCAGGTAGCTTTGGATAATCTAAAATGTCGCATAGTTGCAGCTGATGTGTATTTATTCAGCATTCCTACTTGTAAGAGTACTGTAAGTTTTCTGGAAGCAGGTGTTCTCTTATCAATAAGGATATCAGAGCTCTTTGGAGTCAACACGAGATAAAGGATGTGAAGTGCTTGCGAACATTTCAATGCTATTGAAGTATGCTGCTACCAGCATTCCTTGTAGCACTTCCATGGCCGGCCAGAACAAAAAATAATTACTTCAGTTCACATTTGCAAAACAAAATTTACAAATTTAATACACTAGTGTGCAAAACTTAAGCAACATTGCTGATTTTGCTGTAATTTCACACAAACTCAACTGGGAAGACGTGAAATTCATACTACAGAGGCACAAGATAGTACTGAAAGGATGACGAAAGCATAGTGACTCAGAAATGAATAGGACGCCTACAGTGTGGAACAAAGCAGAAAAAGGCTTTATTGACAGAATGGCATTGGTACAAAACACTGTCTGGCCAAGAGGGCGAACAACAACCCAACATCTCTTAGTAAGGGATATGACCTCCCCTAACTGATAATGGTCTCATGGCATCATCTGTCCATACTCAACACCAGATTATCCAACAGTTCTTGGGGTAAAGAGTGCCCATTACTCGACGAGTATCTGTGTCAGTTGTCTGGTGGTCACCGGAGGATACGATCGTGCCACCAGGAGTCTCCCCAAAGCATCCCACACATGATCAATGGAATTTAAATCGGGAGAATGCTGGCCAATCCATTCGACGGATATCTTCAGTTTCGAGTAGGTCCTGCACAGCACTGGTCCTTTGTGGCCTTGCATTGTCGTCCATAAAAACAAAGTCTGGACCAATGGCACCCCAGAACAGACGCACGTGGGGGAGGATAACTTCATCCCACTAACGATCTCCAGTAACTCAACCTCTATTGAAAATGTGGAGCTCCGTCCTTCTGTTCATCATAATGCCTCCCCACACAAGCACGCCAGGACTACCCCAATGGTCTCTTTCCCTGATGTTAGTGGGATGAAAGCGTGTTGCTATCTCTCTCCATATCAACTGGAGCCAAGAATCGTTTGTGAGACTGAAACGACTAATCAGTAAAGAAGACGTGACTCCATTGTTGAGATGTCCAGTCTTTTGTGATCATCACACCATTGTAAATGGTGCCACCTTTATGAAGGCATCTGGCCACAGTAAATCGGGACACCTATCACCCGGTTTCAGTAAGCAGTTGTTGAGCAATGTTGCCCGCTGTCTGGTTTTGGTCTCTTTTCCCCTTCAAGACGATATATCGGTCATCACTTGCCATTGGTTTCCTTGGCCGACCACCACCAACCTTTCTTACAGCTGTATCTGTCCTTTGGAAAGCTTTCCACGCCCGGGAAACAACACTTTTGTCAATTTCAAATTCTTCGGCAACACTCATCAAACTCCTCAAGCTTGCCGATCATTCTACTATGTATAAAGGCGTCCTGGTGGTGTCGTGTATTCATATTACACGTATGCTCACACTTTCACTTGCAGCGAATGTCTTGAAATGCACCTTTCCTCCTTCGTTTGAAGTTGCCTTGCACTGCGCTCATAGCCTACATGTGTTTTGCGTGTCCTCAGGCCACCTCTGAGGTCATGCTCCTAAAATTTGCATGTGCATCACCTTTCAACTGCGTTGGCATTTCATTGTATGGAACACAAAACGCCCTTTTCTCCGATTTCATGG
Organism: Thereuonema tuberculata; assembly: GCA_023159025.1. Classification (NCBI taxonomy): domain Eukaryota; kingdom Metazoa; phylum Arthropoda; class Chilopoda; order Scutigeromorpha; family Scutigeridae; genus Thereuonema; species Thereuonema tuberculata. The sequence goes on from JAFIDM010002131.1 coordinate 52,221,344, forward strand.
CTGTATGCTAAAATGACATTGTTGCTTAAGTTTAAGACTAGTGTATTAGTATTAAAGAAAAAAGTGTGTGTGTGTGTGGGGGGGGTAATCAGATCTGCAGTAATTGCACAGATAAATAAAACAGTTCTACAAGTAATTCAAAACTTTATATACAAGTTTGTTCAATATCATTCGAATCGATTTTGGTCTACATGTCATACCAAAAGTTTCGAAATCCATCACGATGTTAGCTTTCCACCAAGAAGTTGGGTTTTATCCAGTAGTTTTTTTTTTTTATTTTCCTAGTTTCAGCACTGTCGTCTCTGATTGTATATGCAATACCAAGTTCATTCATTTTTGACACAACTTTTATGAGCAAAGCATACGACATCTCAAAATGTACTATTTCTGCAGCTAAAATGCTCTGATGCAACTTCCAATTTTAGGACTGTTAATCTTATAATTCCTGAAAACACTTTACTTCTTCAGCATCACTTTCCACAGATTTAAAATTCCAGTTCATTATTACAATCACTAGTGAAGATACAGCCTTTGATTCTTTTTCTCCTTCTGTAAATCTGCTTCAAAAAAGGAAGATACTGATACGCCTATGCATTCTTTTGCTTAGAAAAGCCATTCTTTGTCTAAATCACAAATCTTTATTAGATAATAAGTTTCTTTTCTGCAACAGAATCCAGCTTATGAGCCCAGCACTCAATACAAATGACACTGACAATATCAAGTGTCCAAGTCAACTCTTTATTATATGAGTCATTCTCCCCAACATATAGGCTTGAACATGTTACATTGAATTCAACCTTTACATTCACCCTTCTGCATCTTTAGCAAACATTCAGAATTGCACAGAATATATATTTATTACTATTTTACTATAAAAAGTACATTTCGGAAACTTCACACATCAAACAATACTTCACATTTCGTCACAAGCACAATATACTTTTGAGAATAAGAATAGCTGTAATAGAGAAGGAGCTAGGAAAATTACTTTGGGACTCACCAAAAATCATGCCTCTACTTATATAATAGGCAAAATTTAGGATTTTTTTTTTTGCATTTTAAGGCAACAATCCTGCAAATCGTGAAATAAAAGCAAATCAGTTGCACTATTGCACAATGATCAATGTAATTTTTTCTTTCATAAGTCTTTAAATACTGTTCCCATGCTTTAGAAAGAAAATATTAAAACCTAATTCCTTTTTTTAAGAAAGGAGAAAAAAAATCGGGGCCTGGGAATAGTCTTAGGAATCAACATATTTTTTCCAATTATCACTTGAATTTAGTAAAGATTAAAAATGAAAATCTACTTATCAAGGCAATACAAACTGTTACGATAAGCAACTGTTAATTTGTCATTATATCGCTCACTATTTTCCCCCACCGCCACAGAAATTCAAATTTCTTCAAGTTAACAATTACATATGATAAGTATTTCAGGAGCTGAATTCAAAAGAAAAGGTGAATTTTAACGTTTTTTAATAAGTAGTGAAAGTCCCCAACTCTAAAGCCTCAAGCAAAATTATCTTCAAACATCAGGTTTGAGAAAGATGGGTATTTAATTAGGTTAAGTTATACAAAGAGAAAGTGAAAATAAATAAAACACACTTACTTACAAAAATATTGAGGACAGAATTATAAACATGGTAATAGTTTAGTAGTTTTAATAGACAGGATTAAGAAAGTTTAGCCCACCGATGATGGTGTAAACTTTTATGATGGATTATATGGAATGATTCAGCTAGGAGACGGTGGGATAGTTCTATTATGGTCGGAAAGGGGTTTAGCAGCTGAGAAGTTGGGAGTGTGTCCCATCTCTTTAAAGTGCATGACAGCCAATATAACAGGTAATATTCCTCTCACAAAAATTTACCTCCAAACACACGGCCTATTCATGGGCCTTGCCATATCAGGACCGATTGCAGACCTCACACTTCACTATATTGAAAAACAAATGTTCTCCATCCACCGCCCACACATTAAAGTTATATGGAAGATATGTCGATGATATCATCATCATCACAACACAAAAACATATCACACAAATACAAGACCATCTCAACTCAATAGATCCCCATATAAAATTTGAACTGGAAACTCCTTCCAACAAACATATCAACTACCACAATGTATCCATCACCTACAAAAATAATCCCATACAAACCACTGTCTACAGAAAGCCCACCTGCTCAAACAAGTACATACAATATAACTCTAACACACCCCATACATACAAAATTAACAATAGATTTTCTAATATGCAGAGCACTCAAATCATGCTCCACAAAACCAGCCTTACCCACTGAACTAAAAACCATACACACCATACTACTTAATCTTCATAGCTACCAGCTTTTTCACAACCGCCTCAATATCCTCACACTTAAACTCAACAAAAAAATCTAACAACACTAACCCTAAACCCCTGTCATATACATCCCCTTCCCTTATTATCCTCCCCTTGAAAGCTTCATCAAACAATACCAATATGCCCCTGCCTTCAAATCATACAACATAAACTTAACACAAACCAAACAACTTAATAACTTTTCCAACACAATATACTGGATCCCATGTGGCCAATGGCTCCTCTGACAAACATCCCGACCCCTATCCACATGCATTAAAGAACATCAAAAAGCATTTTAAAACACAGATCCCACACGCTCATACACTGTCATGCACTTTTTTTAAAAGAGACAGGACACACACCCATCTTCTCAGCTGCTAAACCCCTTTCCCACCATAATAAACCATCCCACCATCTCCTAGCTGAATCATTCCACATAATACAGATTAAAGCTTACAATCCCATCATCGGCAGGCAAAACACCCATCACTATTGCTAAACTTGCTTAATCCTGTTTCTTCCCTCACTCTCACCATGCCTTCCCATCTTGTGTTGTCTTAAATGTTGTTTTAATGTCTTATATGTTTGTGCCATCCCTGATGAAAGAATACATGCAGTATTCCGAAACTGTCGGTTTATTACCATGTTTATAATTTTCTCAACATTTTCTAAGTAAGTGCGTTGTATTTATTTTCACTTTCTCTTATTTCAATACATGCACGTTAAGCTTCCTTGTTAAATTATACGAAATTATTATGATCAAAAGGTAGTGTTAAAAAGAAAAAGATTATGACAAAATATCTTGTTAACTATATATGAAGGCCTGCTAAGATTCTAGTAATGTGGAACAGCTGACGAGCAGCAGCAATATTTGCAGAATTAGATTATTTCTATTCACAAGTGTTCTTCGGGGAAAGCAAAATTACTTAACTTTAAAATTTTGAATATTTGTGATTAAACCAAAACGTTAAAATTGAAAATAATTTCCTTTTAGTAAGTCTCTTACATGTCCAGAAACTTCCTCTGGCATATATCTGCATGATATTCAATTTAAAATAATAAGTGCAACAACACTATGTCTTAAGCTTCTTCATTCTGGAAGTATCAGTTTTTGGGATAGCTTGATTTTTCACTAAGGCAAAGTTGAAAAGTATTTCAAAAAAATTCAAATTTTGAGTCCCTATCAAATTTACTATTTTTTGTAAAATTTTTCTAGTTTCAGAAATTTTAAATTAAAATAACCTACAATTTCATGAGGTTTGATAAATTTGACATCTTTTATGGTTAGCTAGATTTGTCTCAAGAAAGAAGAAAATTTATAACTAAAATATGACCTTTTGACCTTTACATCTAAAATTATTGAATTTTTCATTATTCAGTTAAATTTGAAAATGTAGGATTTTATGAATCATCTTCAAGTGCCATGATAACACTATAGAAACTTACATTTTGAAATACTTTCAAATTAAAAAAAAAAATATTATTATTAGTATTATTATTCACAAGCCTACTGATGTTAGAACAATAAAAGATATACTATCATATAATTTTAACTACTTGCTAAGATCAATCAATTTATTTATGGTGCAAAAAACTGTTGGGACTGAACAGATTCAAGTAAAATTTCTCATCTTTCTGGAGTTTTAAATCAAGATATGATCTTTTTTCTCTATTATAATCAAGATTGTAAAAAAAAAAAATATTTTGCTATTGATTATCATTTTTCTTCAAGCACAATCTCCTTTGATGATATCTGCCAGCTGTTTTGAAAATCTCCAAATGGTACAACATCTGCTACTGGTAAATGCACTTACGCGCTTTAATAAGCCGATAGATTTTTGAATTTTCTAAACCATCTTCACCTACATTTAAAAGGTTCAATGTTATCTGTATTATATGATCTTTTTATTATTTTTAAATTCAATAGTAGATATAGAAAGCAATTTTTGGTGAGCTTTTGTACTTGATCATCAAACCATAAGTTATGTATGTATTCCTTTTGTTTACTTCCATATGTTTGGGTCTAGCTTTAGCAGACAGTTCTCTGTATTTTAAATGATACACCTATTTACCAATTAACTTATTTCTCTTCTTTTTCTTGATGGTTTCATATCCACATGGAATCCATTTTGACTAAATATTGGTCTTTCATTCCCAAATTTCATTATTATCCAAAAAATATTCTTGCTACAGTATATTAACTAGTTTCGTTGGGACTATGATAGTGCTAACAAATGAAAAATGCTATAGTAATGAAAAGCCTGCTTATCACATTTGTAATAGATGTTTGTGGAAGTGTATATGTAATAGGTAGTCTGTCCTAAACAAACTGATAAACTGCCTTTTGTCATAGAAATTCTAACCACAGCAATTAAGGTTCTAGAAAAAGAAAACTCCATCATATCATTGAGAAATAATCACTGAACTTTGCAGTAACTCTCAAATATGATTTCTATGACGGCATATATGTAATGGTTCTTTTCCTTCACAATTCAATCATCTTCAAATTAGTCACACAAATACTGGTCTTAACTGTAATGGTTTCCAAAAAAAAAAAAAAAAATACTCTTTACAGTAAAAATGAAAAAAAAGTTATTTTTCTGTTTTCATTTGTTAAAAGAGTGAAGTTACAAATATATTTTTCAAAGCAGTAAATATCCAAATACTGCTTCATTTGAAATTGCTGAATTAAATCCTCTGTACTGTTTCTACTAATTCAGGTAAATGAACTGGCAGCCAATGCATTAACTGCAATACTGCCTATAATTCATTTATTTGTGCATGAATATATTTAACTTTTTGTAATACTAGGCCTATCCGTAATTAAACTTAATTAAACCAAAGTTGTTTAATTAATAAATGTTAGTAATGAACTTACAACATTAAAGACAAATGTAATTCTTGTAAATTTCATAATATGCAGCTGAAACCAAAAAGAAAAAAAAGGATTAACAGCAAAAATTCCAACTGCAATTCTCTTGACAAAGTATAGAAACTACCAAGTACAAAATTTTTACTAATAAATTATTTTATAGTTATAAAGAATTAATGACTTAATTCATTTTCTCAAAATTGTGCAATTATTCTTCTCAATACTGTGCAATTATTTGCTGGTTAACACTTATTAGAACAATCATACGGATAAAACATTGCTAAAACATCCCAAGTTCCTTTCAAATGTTAGGTAATTTGTTTCTTTGATCAAGTGCACATTTCAGTGTGCAATTTTGAATGGTGCAAGAGCAGTAGAGGATTAGTTGCACCAGGAATAAGATTAAGAATTGTGAACAAGTCATTGAATAAAAAGATTAACACATACAGAAGAAAGAATTAATTAATTTCAAAATAAATATATATAAATTGCCTTGAATTCAGCTGATACCAGCAACCAAATTGCAAATAGCAAGTTAGATAATTTATTGCAAAGCACTGAAAAATATACAATAGACATGGAATAAATTTTATCACATTTTATTAAGTATTTATAAGTCAGATTTTTTTTATTAAAGAGACAATTAGTAATTATATGCTTTTAAAATGGGCTATTTTCTTTAATTAATTATTCTGTTTAGTGTACCCTTATTATTAATAAATGTGTCAACAGAAATCGGTCTCAAGAATAAATACGAACCATTGGTATCATAAATCTATTACATTAACTACATAAAACTTTTATTATTTCAGTTACTTGTTTCAAACAGGGTGTACCAAAACTTTCTCTACAAATTTTAATGGGAGATAGTGAGCACCAAGACAAATCTTTTTCGTCTATGAATGTAGAATGTATGTCCCTGATGGCAACCTTCTAGTGCTAAATGGCGCTGTTCAGCACTTCAATCAGCTACAGAGGAGATATGGAACACCAAAACAAACCTAAAAGAATGGAAACAAGTGTGAATAACATGTTTATTCAAAGATGGTGCTCAAAGTTGCGGACGGCCTGACAGCATCGAAGCATTGATTGCCGTATAATTTTGAAAGATTCCCAGCATTTTGCAAACAGATGTAGTGGCAATAGCACTCCTTGCGACAAGGTCTTCTTGTGAGTCAATGGGATCTCGTACGTGAGGTTCTTCCAGCGATCTTGGGGGCCAGGCAATATAGCACCAAAGGCTGCTGTCAGCAGATATACATTCGTAGACAAAAAACGTTTGTCTTGTTGCTTCCTATCCTCCATTAAAATTTGTACATTTTTTTTTTTAATACACCCTGTACAATATAAACATGTTATTAAAAATAATATTAATAAAATATTAAATATTCAGATCATGGCAATTTTTTTTTCAAACGATGTTATTTACACAACGATTTTAAAGTCTCGGTATATTGGGATCTTTAATAAGTTTAAGTTGACACATTTAAGATTTTTTTTTTCCCTCAGAAGAGGGAATAGAGATGATCCTACTGGCAGGATAAGGAAGGTGAGTTTTCCTAGTCAAGATGTATCAGGTAAATGCACAGAAGACAGAATACCTGAAAATACGCAATAATTATGCATGTTTATACTTAGGTCGATCAGAAAAAAAGTTCACAAATATAATTAAAGTGGTGTATAAAAATGAATGAAAATGCACACAAATAATTTGTGTGTTTTCATCCTTTTTATACCATAATAATTCTTTGAAAAATGCTTCAAACTGTTTTTGTAACCTCTGTAAATCAGTTGACAGACTCCTGAATTCGTGTGTATCTTTATATTTTTTAAATACATTTATTTAATTAATGATTATGCGTAGGCTCTATTGTTTATTTATATTCATTTAATGAGAATTTGTGCACGTTAAACTTTCTTATTTTCATTAATAATTCATTTTCACGAATGTTAAATTATCCCGTAATAAAAATGGATTAATGTGCAGAATAATTATATGAAAAAATAGGTAAACTCCCATCATGCACCAATATAAACAAAAGCCTATTCGTGCTCTAATTTTGTCATTGACAAGGAATCTGAACAGTTTTTTCACCATTATTAAGGATCTTCATTCAGGTTCACATCCTCAATGACAAGATCGGAAGCATGAAGGTTAAGGAATCTACAACCACTCCCGGCTGTGAGTTCAAACAAAAATCCACTTTTGTTTTGATTATTGATATTTTTGTGGCACTTTCTTTATAATTAAATTCTTTAAATTAAATTTAAATATAATTTATTAAATTAAAAATAAATTATAATTTATAATTGTATCCGAAGGTTTGAGGGTCATTCTTAAAAATCTTGAGAGTTACAGGCAATTTCTTTTTCTTGTTTTTTGTTCGAATACAAGCCGGGAGCGGTTGTAGATCTTTCTTGCTTCCGATTTTGCCATTGAGGGGGGTAAAGCTGACTGAAGATCCATAATAATAGTGAAACAGCTGTTTTAGATTAACCTGTCAACGAAAAATTTAAGCATGAATAGGTTTATATTGGTGCAAGATGGGAGTTTCCCGATTTTTCGAAAAAGTAAACCTGTATTGGAAGAAAAATGAGATGGGATCTTTTAAGTGACATATTTTTCTACAAAGTCATTTTGATGATTGAGGCATTTATTATGTTTGATCAGTTTGTTCATTCCAGTAGCATAAAAGTCACAACCCTGCTGTTGTAGCTACTTTTCTGCATAGCATAGGATTTTTTTCATTTCATGTGAAGTGTCGACTTGACATGAGCTCTTTTACGGCAAGGAACACACTAAAATCACTGGAAGCCAAATCCAGACTGTCTGTGGATATTCCAAAACTTCTCTGAGGAAACTGTGCAGAAAGTTGTGTGTGTTCCGTGAAATGTGTGGTCAGGCAATTTTCTTGGAGGAGGATCATACTTTCGTTCAAAGACCTGAACGATTTCTTCCTGATGATGCTGACTCTCTCTCTCTGCCTGAAGAAAGCTTATAACTGCACAAACTTAATAGAAGACTAGTTATCCAAGCATATCTACATTTGAAATAATAGTGCACAGCTCTAATGACCCACCAAAGAAAGACTATGTAGCACTGAGCAGTATTGCCCTCTTTAGGATATTTCAGCAACCACCAACATTACGGCAAACTCAAATTTAATTTCTAGCAGCTGTAAACTATTTTCTGATCAAACCCTCGTATATAACATGAGGTGGAGGAGTAGGAACAAATTTGTACATGTAGGAGTGCAGTGGAGCTCATACAGTACATATTTGGGAGTATAGAAGTACAGTAAAGAAAGCATTTTTGCTCAACCAGTATTCATGTGGGTGCTGAAACAACAAAACATAAAAAGACTTAACCCTTGGCATGCCTGGTGAATGAAAATCACACCGCATGCCTGGTGGGTTTGACAGACCCCAATTTCAAATAATTTTTTATAGCAGAAAATGATTTAAAACTTCATTTTTTTTCCAATGATTCGGTTGAAATACTATTGATGTACATTATTAAGAAAAAAATAAAAACTATTTCAGTAAATTATTATTTTTAATAAATTTTACAAAAACACTTTAAAATTTCAAACAAAAATTAACCTCTATTGGATTTTAGACCAAAAAAAAAAAAAAGAAACAATATTATTTATCTCTTATTATTTTTAAGGCACTTAAGGCTATATTTAGCTTTGGCATACAAAAAGGAACTAATTGGAATCAATCTTCATCATGTTCTAGACCATCTCTTTAGAAGCAAATTTCACACACAAGATCTGCACGTTCCATGCAAATGTGGCTGCTAAGGTGACACAAATAAGTTTTGATTTGCCATCTTTGATTCTTGAGCATAAGTAACAATGACTCTTTATACCAGAAGAAGATTTCTTGCTTGGTGGTGCTTCTCCTTCACCAAATTCTTCAAATCCAAAGTGTAGTGTTGATCTCTCGACGTTCTTTGAATTTCTGAGGAATGCAAGTTTTGTTGGACTTCAAGGTACCCACAGCAGTCAATTTGTGATTATCCAATAGATGTTGTAGTGTAGGATAGCTAGTCAACCAATTATCCATAGTGAGATTTCGCGCAGTTTGAAATATAGGTTGCACCAAGCGATCTACAACATCTTGCGGCTTGTTACTTACTTTGTACGGCCCTCTGGCTGTTCTACCAGATATATTTCCATGTTCAAGAAGTAGTATGTCATGGCATCAACCAGAGCAATAATTTTTAAGCATACTTCGCTAGTTTGCTGGGAATATATTGGCAAAAGCTGCATCGACCGTGAAATACTATCAGTTCTTCATAAAATTGTAAAACTATCCTCAAAATTGCGAAAGATTAAAAAAAAAGTATTACCTACAACTATACCTATATTAAAATAAATATTATGGTATTATGCCATTTAAAAGTATAAATAATTATTAAGGCTCGGATTATATGCAAAATGCATATTTGTTATTAAGAGGTATATCAGCAAAATTGTAAGTTTTCTAGGCATATCTAATGTTTTTTGATTAAAATAAGCCATTCTATCAAAAAAAATTAGATATGCCTAGAAAACTTACAATTTTGTTGATATATCTCTTAATAACAAGTATGCTTTTTGCATATAATCCGAGCCCTAATAATTATTATTATCAGCAAAAAAAAAAAAAAAATACCTCAAAGATAAAAAGTCGCGTCCTATGCTTGGTGGGGGCCTACCAGATCCCAAATCACTTTACGCATGTCCTACTCACCGGGAGGGGATTATTTTCATGGATAGTTCATAAACCGAAGCTACCAAAAGCGACAGTTCCCTTAACTTTGTATTTAATAAGATATGACAGATTTTCTATCATGTGGGGTTCGTGAGACCCCACCAGGCATGCGGAGGGTTAAAGCACTGTAAGAGAAGTTAAAAATTCAAAATATTAAGTTTTATCATTTACTAGCAATTGTTCCTCTACCTAGCTTAGATGGTGTGCATTCTCCAAAAAAATTCTGTTTTTCGTAAGTTGTTTATCGTGAATTCAGTTTCATCAAACTACTGCATTTTAAATTTAAAAATTCTTCTCCTCCCACAAATTAAATCTTTTAATAAAAAACTGCAGCTTCACTTAAAGTAGATCAAGAAATGTAAGTTATCCACACTGATTTTTTTACAAGCTTAATGCTGCAAGGCTTCTGCTAGTTGAACATTCTTCAAATTTCAAAATTGAATTGGCAATTAAAATTCAAAAGACAGTGACAAAATAAAAATATAATGAAATAAATAAATAATATCATTAAAGTGTAGCAATTTTGCTGTGCCATGATGTTTTACTACTTAACATCATTTGCGGTAAATAAAATTTGATTATCTTTCTCTTGATTTATTTATTTATTTATTTTTAAGTTCAGAAAACCAATTTCTTGCCCAGAATTTTCTCTAGTATTGATTGAAAATCACAATCCTGACAAAAACAATTAAACTTATATTAAAAAAAAAGCCAATTCAATGACTTATGTTTCATACTTGATCGAGTTGCTGCCCATTTATAACATTTTATAATAAATAAGATAAAAATAAATGCCGCCTGTTTAAATATTCTTCTATAATATCATAGGAAATTACTTTCTACAACTTGTAATTTAAAAATTTTTTAAAAAGTTCAAAGTTCTAGCCAACACATATGATAAAACTATAATGAATTAAAATTAAAATAAAAACTAAAAAATTAAAAACATGTTAAAAATAGTCAGACTAGTTTCGGCTTAATTAATAAGCCAGCCTCAGTGTGTTAGAACAATGTTGTTAGAATGCAAGCCCATTGAACTTTTTTAAATTTTACTTTACGCACGTTAAATATTCATTTTAACTTGTAATTTAGATGTAAAATAAGTTTCAATTACTTACCAGAAATTCACTCAATAAGGATGTAATTCCTTAGGATCGCTGTTACACAGGATATCATAAGATACAATAGGATCAGTTATTATTGGTCATACTCCAGAAGTGTTCTTTTTTGTTATTTCAATGTTTTTGTTCATATATACTGCAATGCTGTAATGAAGAGCTTAAGAATGAAATGCATCGAAGAGTGAAATTCCAGTAAGCCAAAGAAATTATTTTCACATCAAAAACGCATCATTCCAAATAAAGGGAGACTGGCTGAATTTTTCTTACAAATGAGCAAAAAAAAAAAAGCTTGGAGAACAGTGGTCTGAAATGAAATTGCCTATCAATAGCAGTCCAAAAAGAAATGGTGATTTTAGAAATGAGGGCCATTACAAACAACAGATCTATGATTGCAAAAAAAAAAAAAAAAAAAAGTCATCCTTAGGTTTGAAGACTAAATTAAAAGTAGTCGTGGTAACCTATCATACCATATGTAAAAAGCCAAGAGATAATCTTAAATAACAAAACTTAACTTGAATTACTGAATAACGAAATTTCTGCCAAGAGCCACATCCTATATGGAAAGACGAAACGATAAGCAGTCATACAAAAGACAAAAAATTCTGATGAATTTTCTAAATCTGCAACAAGTCAAACAGTGCTCCGAAAAGAATGCCTTTTGAATCCTACCTCAAAATTTTTTTGTTCATAAAAAAACATGGTCAATATTTATTTTTGAAAATACAGCATGTTGTAAACATAGGCTTGTCTTGTGAGGGGAAGAGGGGAGGGGGAAATCAGATATTAAATCAGCTTTAAAAAAAGAAAATCCTAAAGTGTTTAGCTAACTTCACATAGATAGTCAAAATTCAGTAAACTATCCAAAGTCAAAAGATTAATAAATAGTTTAATTAAAATAATAATAATAATAATAATGCTTTTCAGAGGAGGTACAAATGAACTACATCAGTACAAGTACAGTGGAACCCCGCCATTCGTCCGCCTCGCTATTCGTACAACTTGTTATTCGTCCAACTTTTTCAAGTAAAATTGAACTCGCCATTCGTACGCTTGCTCGCGATTCGGACAGTGTGACCTTGTTACTGGCCGCCCCATGCGGTCGCTTCAGTTCAGTCTCGTGCTAGCTTCCGTACGCTACGCATCATCCACGCAAGCTTCATGAAACTTTGTGATATTTTATTGTTATTTTTATTGATAATAGTGCAGCCATGGGTCCAAAAAAGATTACTGATTCAACTAAGCCTAAAAGGAAAGCAGTGAGAACGACAAATGAATTGAAAAAAGAACTCGTTGCGAAGTTTGAAAGTGGAACTCGTGTCTCTGACCTGGCAACTCAGTATGGCATGGCGAAATCAACCATATCGTCTATACTGAAAAAGAAAGAAATAATAAGAGAGGCCTATATATTTATTGTTTTCATAGTTTTTATGTATTTTACGCTTAAAGTATTATTACAAAGATTTAAATAAGCAATCATCTCTGGGTTCTGGAACGGATTAATCCAATTTACATTATATCTTATGTGAAAAAATGATTCGCCATTCGAACTGCCTCCTGGAACGGATTGTGTACGAATAGCGGGGTTCCACTATACAATCAAATTTCGATTTTATTCAAATAATTCCTAAGCATAATAATGTACGCTTGTATATATAATAGTTAAAGAATCCAATATCTGAAGATGAAAATATTTGGGAATCACAGAAGGGGGAGGTTGAACCTTTTAAAACAGGAGATACAAATTTCTCAGATACCTTTGAAATTGTAATTTTTAAAACTCCTACATAATCCCAAGAGGCCACATGTTTATCGCCAACATAACGACAACAGCTGCTCTTGAATGGTAAAGAAAACGAAATTTTCATTTCATTTATTCATCTTTCTTCTTTTTCCAATTTTGCCTTTGTACAAATTATTATTACAATAGAATCTCTCTTAACCGGCAACAACGGATCTTCGCCGATACCGGATACAAGATTTTACTGGATAATTGAAATACATATTTTGAGAACTTACCTGTTCATGTTTTGCGATGCCATCTGTAGCGGCAACCTATGGGCTAGGAACATACATATATGAATGCAGTTTGTTGGCATGAGTTCTGGCGAACAATATACAAAACAACCCACGTAATCTCTCTTATCCAATGAGCCACTGGGAATATTGCGTGAAGCATATGTTTAGGAGTCGTATGTCCATGTGACTCTGCTCTATACACGACAATGTTGTTAGAATGCAAGCCCATTGAATATTTTTCCTATCTCATAGGTTTAAATTTAGACCTTCGAAAGTGCCATTGTTTTGATATTGCCAGTTAATTGGGTGCCAGTTAGGAGAGATTTCACTGTACTTGCAATTTTGTTTATTTACAAATATAACATTTAGAATACTTTAAACCAGAAACCAATTTTTATATCAGTACCCAATGTTACTACACATAGAATCTACTGAAATTTGGTAAATAAATACTTACAATTTAAAAATAAATAATTTGTGTTTTAATCAGTGCTACAGTATTTGCATGAAGTCTAAAAATGCAAGATTAAAAAAAAAATAGTTCAAAATGAAATATAGTCACGTGCAGATCCAATTTAAGATTCCATTTTTATTTTCGTCCAGAATGAGACAGACAACAAAAGTCTAACAAATATGGTGTTGTAATAAAAGACTTGATTGTATTAACACAAAACTGAGTATCTTCCAAGGAGATGAAAAGATAAAGTAGAATTAATAGCAATTTGCTGCCCAGACAATTGGCCTAGCGATCCTACATTAACATTGGTCTCCATTCAATCCCATCATTTATTGAGTTATCAGAACTTCCTGATGTGGGACCATCTTGATATAGATTACGAGAACTTTCTGAATGGGACCTCACCTCCATTCTTTTCTCTCCTCTCCAGTTGTCAATGTCCTCCAAGAGTTTTGGCCAGAGAACAAAGGGTCAGTTCCACTACCTTTTAAATCTTGACATGTTAAAGCGAAATTTCACACTACAGCATTCAGTCTGATAACTTTTTTTTTATTATTATTATATAAGTAATTTTACCTCAAAGATTTATTTCTAATGAAAACTTGAACACAGCAAAATTGAAGTAAATTTCAAATGTTTATTATAAACAGTGCTTGGTAAAAAAAAAAAAAAAAAATAATTTGAAAGAAAAATAAAATATTCAACCTTAATGCAAAGTTTAAACAGAGTATGTGTTTTGTACTGCGATCAAAACTCCAAATCTGGTAATCCTTTATCAATATTCAAGAAGAGAGCAAGAACAGCACTAAAAGATTAGCAAAAATAGGAAAATTCAATCTCATATCATTGGTTGACGGCAGTTCACAAAGTGGTTTGGGAATTTTTGTTTGGATGAACTTTGGAAAGCTTTAAAATTTACTAATTCATGGTTTTTTCTCTTACTTCAATATTTTTATTTTTTAGCAACCATTTATGTTGCTGTAAAAGTAATCTGTTTAAATAGCAAAAATCATTTTGATCAATTATTGATCATCAATAATGATTTCAAAAAACTAACGAGACCAATGAATACTTCCCGTTAATTACAATGAATTCTTAAACACTTGTGTTGGCTATAAGCCAACCCTCGAAAATTTGTGCCTAAACCAACTCGCAAATGGAAATTTACACTCGCTAGCTAATCAACTGGGGGGGGGGGGGGGGCAAATGTCATATACAAAATTTACCCAAGATATACCTATACTAGCAGCGGAACCTGCCCGATTGGTAGGTGTATAAAATTTGGCCGAACTAAAAATAGAACTGGGGTTGTGATTGGCGGTTCCCAATTGACGAATGGTGATTGGTGAAGGGCAAAGAAAACTTCCATCATGAAATACCCCTCTCACGAGTGTTCATATCCTGGTGAATTTGAATAGGCGATAGCCGGTAACTTTGAATTGGTTTTGAATTTAGAAAAAAAACCGATTTGCGAGGTAATTTTTTCCACTCGCAAGCGCCTAATTTCTACTCACAAATTGTGAGTTTTCGAGTGGGATTTTCAAGGGTTGCTATAAGCTAAAATGATTTATTAAAAAATCTAAGGCTAATAATTTCTAGGCAAGCAGATTCACAGATAAAAGAATTTTTCTTTTGTTTCTTTCTGTAGTGATTGAAAATCATGTAGCTTTAGCAAAGTAATGCTGCACATAAGCTCGAAAACTAAATAAAACTTTTTAACACCAGTCGAACCTAAATGAATTATCTGAATTCCTAAAAACATTTTAGAATTACTGCTTTTGTTTATTATTAGAATCTTGATAACAACTAGCCAATTTTAAAGAAAATTCACTAAAATTCAATGTTATAGGATATTACTTAAATATATCAGATTAAAATCACTAGTGAGTTCTTCGTATAATCAGTAGATTACAAACACAAATTGAGGGAATTTAATAATCTGGCTTTTGTCTATGCACAGCTGCTTTTTTCAAGTATTACAAAATGTAAAATTCATTGCAGAGCTTGCACGATTCAGAAATTCATAACGAATTACAATAAAATTATTAAATGTTTAAAACTACAGTTTCAGTACAAAGGGTTATTGACAATCTTAAGCAAATGATTTCATTCGCAATAGCAAAAGATGAATACTTAAAAACAATTATTACTTAAGTCATTGTAAAAAAATAAGTTTTAGTAGCGAATAAATAAATTAAAACAATCAAATATAATGATCAATCTTTTTATAGCGATGTAAGTAATTGGTGTATTAGGTTAATTATCTTGGTAACAGCACGTATTAAAAAAAATATACAAATTACATGACTTTCAATTGAAAGATCTACTGCAAACTTAAACATATATGTGACTACTTCATTTTATATAATTCCACTATCTTTGCCTACTTTAAATTGATTTACTATCTACTAGTAACTCTTCAAAATTGAAAGAAATATTTTATATGGTATTTTATACACAGAAAGGCGTTTTTCTTTTTAATTTCAAAGCAGAATTCTTCTATTTATACTGAACACGGGAGTGGCAATATATTAAATGTATTAGGTAGTTGGTTGCTACAAGCTGTTATTTAATAGAAGCAATAAAAGATGGAATGAACATTAAATCTTAATCGTTTTGGAATCATAATGAAAAGGGATGAAAATAAATTCCAAAAGCTAAAAACCACAATGAAATGTGTGTTGCGACAGGTACTTAGTGATAATTGTAATGTTTCAAACATGAAATGTTTTATAGCACCGCTGCTATGCCATACTATGCCTTAACCCTTTGCGGTCTTATGTCGACATATAATAGACATTGAGGAAATGCCAGTCTGGTCCATTGTCGATATATAATCGACAATGTCATTTTTTGATGCTGGCGTTGTCTTTTGTCGATAATAAACCACTGTGGAAGTCATATGCTATTTCTAGTGTCTTTTGTTGACGTTTTGCGCCATCTATTGAGCATCTGCTAAAATATTTTGTGGAAAAATCAGCCAAAATGCCTGTTAGGAAACCAAAATGGCAGGTCCTTCGTCGAGCGTTCCTAACATGTGTAAACGAAAGCACTGTAGTGTTTTAGATGACGATTTTGAAAATAAAAAGCACAAAGACTGTATAGTGTACAGTAATAGAAAAGTAAAAGGAGGAAGGAAGGAAGGAAACATATTATTATTGTAAAACCTGCACATTTCTTTCTGCAATGTGTCCAGGAGAAAGCTTCAAAAGATTTCACATAATGATAAATTTCAAAAATTATTAATTTTTTTCTTATAATTTAACTATTATATATCTGAATTCTATTGTAATTTTCTATATTTTAACATTAAATCTTGAAAAAAATCTATAGTTTTGAAAAAAAAAAAAAAAGACGTTTGTCATTACGCTCCCCATAACACCCTTAAAAATACGATGTCCTGGCTGTGGACATTTTGGGATTTGCCTAAGACCGCAAAGGGTTAAACAGACTTCACTCTTATACTTTAATAACGCAAACCCACTAAAGTCCATAGGGCTTGCACTGAGTGCTTTCCAATGTCCTAGATAGGGATGACTCGAATGCCAAATCTTCTTTCCATCAGGGCATAGAAGGCAAGGGATGATCTGGAGGTAAGGCTGGAGGCTTTGTCCATTTGAATGAAAACTGGGTTTGTATCCTGTGCATAGAGACGAGGGATATCCTTTGTATAAATTGGTAACATCATGTATCACTGAAAGTATAGGGAATTGACTTTAAGTGTTCTTTGGAAGTTTTCAAATTATCAATTGTCCTCAATGGCAGTATCCAGATAGACCACGAATCCTTTCGGGAAACTTTCCTTGACCTGTGATACCCATTCAGATCTTTTTCGTCCATTGGAAGGTATGCTATGGTCCAAATTTTGCCACAGCCTGTAAGGTAAATCCAAGTCTCATCAAGGAAAACAAAGAACTTGTACTGTCACCTGCCAGGTATTGTTGTAGGGTTTACGGGAGTAGGTCAGCCTTTTAGCTTTGTGAAGCTGGGTCAGCACATATACAAGAGTTTGTAGAATTTCTTAAGTCTACAGTTGTTACCGTAGGACTTTGCTAATCTGAGACTGACATATAGCTTTTTTTTTTTTTAATGCTCAGTTAAATTTAGTAAACAAAGATTAGATTAGCAAAGCAAATGTGTGTGTATATATATATATATATATATATATACAGTGAAACCTGCTAAGTTGACCACCCAGTGGTTCCACGTTTTCACGGTCAACTTAAGACAGGTGGTCAACTTACCAAGGGTACAATACTTACTTTTTGATTTCCATATTTTATCATCTACGGACTACTACTATACATATACATAGTATAGTGTTACAAAATGATACAAAATATGAAATCAAAATGATACAAAATGGGAATAACATTGCTTATTAGGGCTAAACATTAATTATACATACGTATTAATTATTGGATATTGTCGTAGTTACTACTATAGGTACTACAGTAGTAAGTTGAACAGAAACAAGTTAATTTAATTATGAAGCTCAATTTATTATTACAGTTATACATTTTGCATAGGTATAATAAACTTCGTGTACGTTTTAAGGGTTTGTACTTCACACATACTATACTGGAAAGTATAGTATTTCACACATACTATGCTAAAATTCTGGAAGTGGTCAACTTACAAAGGTTTTGAGCTGTGCTTTGTGACAAATTCTACCTAATTACCTGGTCAACATACAAGTTAGACAGGTGGTCAACTTATAAAGGGTTCACTCAATGTTAAAGTAATTAAACCATTCCGTTCCTGGTCAGTTAGGTCAACTTAGATAGGTGGTCAACTTATAAAGGTGGTCAACTTGACAAGTTTCACTGTATATATATAAATCTATTGGTAAAAAGTTCATGGCATTTTTTTTAGTAAAATTCAACTAGTTTTCTTATAGTGTGAAAATGAATTTATTTAAACCAAATATGCTCCATTATTAACGACAATGTTTCGCCATTTTTCGGGTAGAGCTATGATGCCATCGGTGATGAGCTTCTGTGGTTTCCAGTTGAAAAACTAAATCAAGTTTTCACAGGCTTCTTTTGAAAGCAGTTTTTTTCCATATAGAGAATTCTTCAGAGATCAGTAAAAGTGATAGTCATATGGTGCTATGTCTGGACTATGCTGTGGATGCATCAAAACTTCCCAACCAAGTTCTCGCAGTTTTTGACGGGTCATCAAAGAAGTGTATGGTTCGGCATTGTCATGATGGAAGACAAAACCTTTCCTGTTATTCAATTCGGGCAATTTTCTTTCAATTGTATTAATATAAAACATTTAAGCCCAACGCACAAAACTAAATAATAATTACAAAATTAAAAAAGCTCACATGAATCGATTTTCTCCAGCGCCCAGGCTGGCTTCTTCAGATGCAATTACATAATAAAATAATCCTGGCGTAATCTCTCTAGTTGAGCATAGTAGAGTTGAGAATCAATTGTCTGACCAACTGGAAGTAGCTCATGGTGGACGATTCCCTTCCAATCGCACCACACACACACAGCATCACCTTTTTTGGCATCAATCCTGGCTTCGCGAACGCTTGGGATGGCTCGCCATCCCCTGTCCGTGATCTTTGACGCTTCTGATTGTTGTACGTGATCCATTTTTCATCATCGATTATGACACGTTTCAGAAATGGCTCGATTTCACTGCATTTCAGCAGCGCATCGCAGATGTTAATTCGGTCTACCATGTTTTTCTTGCTCAACTCATGAGGAACCCAGACATCGAGCTTCTTTTTGTAGCCAGCTTTGTGTAAGTGGTTCAAAACAGTTTTGTGTTCAATGCCTAGGTCCATACCAATATCTACACTGCTGATATGCTTGTCTTGCTGGACTTTTTTCAAGAATTTCATCAGCTTTTTCACTGAGTGAACGACCAAACCGTGCCGCATCTTTCACATCAAAATTACCAGAACGAAAGCGAGAGAGCCGTTTCCACGCAGCAGATTTTGATAAAGTACCTTCACCATACACAGCACAAATTTTTTCACAAGCCTGCGCAGCGTTCTTCCCTTTGTCGTAATAAAATTACAAAATATAGCGAAATTTTTCATTACTTTTCTCCATTTTCAACCGCAAACAACTTTCCAACCACTGCACCAATTTCGATGTTTATGCACTCAAAGTAACGCTCGGAGTGTCACCTTTCCAATGAGCATTTAGTGGTGTCGCTGCGATCTGTGTTTCCGGTGTTATTTGCAATTGACGCTATCTATCGGGAAAAACGCCACGAACTTTTTCCCTGACCCAATATATATATATATACATACACACACACACACACACACAAAAGAAAAACAAGAAAAACAAAACATAAGAACCATCCTAGAAGTTGATGGATAATGGAGCTGCTTTAACAACTAACTTAACAAATCACAACTTCATACATTGAATAATTGAAGATAATAAATGGTACAAATTACTGCAAAGCATGATTTACAGTCAAGGTTCCTTCAATGAGCACAAAGATGTTTCGATTGATGGAACAGATCACTGGAATCAAAAGCAAATAAAATAAGCCACTGCCACTGCTTCGAATTAGCAGTTTCTCTGAAATAAAACCTATTCCGCAGGCAAACAATAATTCTCGATCAACTGTACTAGTGCATCGCTGGCTTAAGCTGTATTTTCAATTCGAAAAACACATTTTTTGTTTTCAATCTCTAATGATTTTGAATGAAACAAAGCTTTCGCGGTTGTTTCCGTCTTACCATGAAAGGCCAATAACATTAATCAACATGCTTAAAAGATTTCATCCCTTTACACCGTTTTAAAGTCAACCACATTAACCTCTACTGAAATGTATTTAATGTGAAGAAATACTTGAAGGATTTCGGGACAAGAAAGATGTAAATTAAAACTACCTTTTACAAAATAACTCAACACCACGATATTATTTTAACATTTTAGATTTATTAAGCTAAGTTTACATGTTTCACAATGAAACTACTGCTTATTCTTTTAAATGGAATTACAAGTTAAAAAAAAATTTCTTAATATTTTGAATTTACAAATATTCCTAAATAAATTTAAAATGACAACAACTTTTGATTCGAAAAAAAAAAAAAAAAAAAAAATTGCACTAAATCTTAAGGTTAAAAATTCTGAAAATAATTCCAAAGAATTTCAATCTCAAATCTAGTCTTCTAAAATATATATATATATAAAAAGAGAGAGAGAGAGAGAGAGAAAGTAAACTGCTTATAAAATTCATACATGTTTAAGTACATATTAACTTTCACTAAAAATCCCATTCACTTAGAGAATATTACAATTTTTAGCAAATGGCAGCACAAAAAATATTATGATTATGGATATGATTTAAAAAAAAAAAGAAGAAAATATGAAGTAGAACTCGCTTATGATACAGCTTGTAACATTTTCTTGAATGACAAAAGAAAAATATTCTAAATTGATTATGTTATCAGATTTAACTTGATAATCTTTTATATTTGTATATAGCAATAATCATCATTATTTTTTTTTTTAAATATTTACACCTTCAGAACAATGGCGGGCAAAACAATAGGGGAAAAATGATGCTATTAAAAGCCAAACAAATTCAGAAAGACATGATCTGTTGCTGTTTCCTGGGTAAAAACATCCAGTTCATTTTTTTTTTTTCCTTTCTTGCATTTCCTGAACACTTTAAAATTTCAAATAGTCACGTTTCAATAGGAGAGTTTTACGTGCATATAATGTAACATGAAAAATGGGAATCAATGAAATGCACAATTGTTGGCTTTCGTGTCTTCAGCTATCATCGACGGGAATCTGGACAGTTGTTTTGCCTTTGTTGGGACTCGTCAATCAGCCAGATTTACCTTCAATGATAAGCTCTGAAAGAGCTAAAGCCGATGGGTCCTTCTCCCACTTTCTGCCAGGAGCAGAAGTGCTTTCAGAGCTTATCGAGGGTAAATCTGGCTAACGAGTCCTAATAAGGACGAAACAACTGTCCCAGATTCCTCTTGATGATAGTCTAAGGCATGAAAGCAAACGACTGCGCATTTCATTGATCCGTTTTCATAATCAAGGACAAAAAAAATAGCCTTAAAGATACATATCTGAACACAAAAGCGCAGAAATTAAATGAATCAATAAGGTCAAATTTATTATACTGTTAAAAAAAAAAGCCTGTTATACTGTTACGACTGTAATTGGTGCAACTGAAACAAAACTTCAAATGATAATTCAAATAAATGCTGGTTTTAGTTCATTCTGTTTTATTTATTTTTTTAAAGAAAAAAACTAATAAATATTTTTGAAATTTTAAGGATTGCACAGATATATATAAAACTTTTAGCTGGACTTTAGTGAATTTACAGAAAATGACCCACTTTAAAATTATAACATTTAGCCATTTGTTCCTTCATAAATCAAAGCAATGTTTTAAGTAAATCTTTAAGCTAATTTACATAAAACTTCTACGGAAGAAAAAAGAAATCTTCAAAATTACATCAAATTCAGATTTTATCGAAAACACAATTTTTTTTTCTGTGGGATTATGCAATTACTTAAAACCAGTAATGCACAAATGAAAGTTGATAAATCTCAAATACACTGAAAAAAAAAGAAGAATCTTATCAATCTGGGCTCTCTTCTAAAATTTGTCTCTCACTGACAAAAGTGTAATAGATTTACTGTCGGTTCTGTTACAAACTGGTTCATCGCAATTGTATACAAATTACACTTAAAAAGATTTATCAAAGAATTACAAACCATATTACATTTTTAATGTAATTTTCTTTTTAACACTACTTAAATAGGATTCAAGTTACCTGGAGTCAACTTCTCAGTTGTAGCTGGTGTCTGTCCTTTAGTTACCTAACAAAACAAAAATTTAAATTAGTAAATAAATAAAACAATCAATAAATGCAGTTAAAGGAATATGTAACAGAAGGAATGTCTTTCAAGAAAGAATTTTTTGGTTTTTATAAGAAATAATTGATGT
The DNA here is from genome assembly GCA_023159025.1 of Thereuonema tuberculata. NCBI lineage: Eukaryota > Metazoa > Arthropoda > Chilopoda > Scutigeromorpha > Scutigeridae > Thereuonema > Thereuonema tuberculata. The sequence goes on from JAFIDM010002131.1 coordinate 52,243,876, forward strand.
TCCACACAGGCCTGTGTGGAGTCAGAAAAATTAAAATTAAAAACTAAAGCTAAATTGTTAGCTTAGTTTCAAAATTCAACACCAGAAGCCGCTGATGACGTGTTTGTATATTCGAATGTTAATACTTACACAGAAACAGCTTTTTGAAATTAATTTGGTTTTTAAATTTCAGAAAGCTGTCTGGCAAATTTTATATATATATATATATATATATATATATATATTTATTTATTTATTTTAATGACTCCAACTCTGTGGAAAACAACCCTGCCCAACTTCTAAAGTTTCTTTCCTGAATCCTGGAGTTGAAATAGGAAAAAAAAAATTTCCGATTCCAACATCAGAATTGTATTAAGTACAACACCAATTCATACTCCACTAAAAACCTGCAAACTCCATTAGCCCTGTTTCAACATTTTCACCAATCTAGATACAAAAGGATCACCTCTACTATAATCCAGCTAGTGTCATTTTCTAAAAGCATTAATTATGAAGCACTGTACACATTTTAAGAGTAAATACTGAAAAACTCTCATTATAGAATTTATACATACAGTAGAACCTCTTTATAACGGACAGTTTTAAAAAAAATTGACAGCCTACAATTAAGGTGATCGAAGTGAAAGACCATTTAAATTTTGTTATTCAATGTGTTGAACAATCGGCGAATGAAATTGTGTTTGCATATCATGAACACTTACGGCACTTACGTCGGTTATTAAACTGAAGCAATAATCAGCAAACAAACCCAGCAGAAAATAAATATTTTTTTCAAACCAATGAATATAAGCAATCAACATGAACCAGGACCTTCTTGTTATAAAAATTAATGCAATGTATACGTACACATCTTTTTCAATTCAACCTTCTATGTTGAAGGCTGTTTTTTATTTGATATATAATAAACACTTTTTATAGCTAACTGTTGTACTTTCATTGATGTACACCCTGCTGCATTAAACCCCTATAAGAATTATTTGTTATAAACCGGACAACCTTCAGCCCCTAATAGTCCGTTATAATGAGGTTCTACTGTAATAGAAATTTTAATGGGGAAAATGTTTATTAAATTTAACTCGTAAGCCCATTGCACATGGATCCGAAAATCGGTCGGTCGAATCCATGTGCAATGGGCTGAAGGGAGGAGCATTTTTGAGACCAAAATTATCATATTGAAATGAAAAAAGATAAAGTGAATGAGGGTGTTTTGGAACACAATTTAAAAATAGGGTGATTCAGTCCAAAATTTACATATTCAAAACACCCTCATTCACCTTACCTTTCATAAGGTTTATATGATTATAGGTTTATGAAACCTATTGTTTCATAACTATTTTTTTTGTTTGTTACATTTTCAAAAATAATAATAATTTGGAAAATTAATAAAGGGAAAGTATAACATTATACATTCTATTAAGTACAAAATGTACACATTTCCGTAAAATTTGAGGAAAATGTAGAATAATCAACTGCAATTTCTCCATGCTTAAATGTTTACAACTATTATTGGCAATTCATTCATGCAAACCTCCTCCTAGTAGCATTAGAATTTTTTAAAACAGGATACTTAAAAATGCGGAAATACTTTCTAAGATTTAGCTATTTACAAAAAAAAAAAAGAAATTTCTTCGCAGATTTGAAACTTTCTGTATCAGATATTTGTTAATTGATAGGATCATTTTACAAATGACTCATGGAAGAGCAAAGAGGCTGAATAACAACTGAAGGATTTTCTTGAGTCGTGACACTAATGTCTGAAGTTTCTAACTAAAGTATTATTCTGTCTAATAATAATTCAAAGTATTATTCTACCCATTACCTTACTTTTGCACAAAGTGTCTAACCTCACACTTCAAATTAGTTAGAAACTTCAGACATTAGTGGCATGACCCAACTTCAGTTATTTAGCCCCTTTGGGCCTTCCACAAGCCATTTGTAAAAGATCTTGTAAATTAACAAAGAATTTATAAAGACCAACACTTAAACCAGTGTCACATAATCAGATCCATTATCAACACCAGGCATTCTTTAAACAGCCTTGTCAACTATTACTTTTTTTTTAAAGGTAATACCAAGTCAAACGCTACATCCCAAGATTAATGCATTCTGGGAATGAAGATCGGAGAGTTGAATTAATTTTGTGTGCAGTTCCTTTCAAAGTTACCAAAGAAGCTTTGTGGAGTACCCCAATTGTTCATTTGGTCTTTTATCACTATATATAATGTACGCAGGTATTTCTAAGGCAAATTTTCCACCACGAAACCCACAACACTTATATACAGTTACGGCATGCAATGAAAGAGAATTACAAGAGATACGTTAATTCACATTTGCAGATCAGTTTCTCACAGATGTCTGCAATGCCTTGATGAGAATGGAGGACAAATGGAGGACATTTTGAACAAAGGAGATGTAATGCTTTTATATCTAATTTTTACTATACTTTTACTTGTAATAATTATAAAGTTATTAAATTAAATTTAAGAAAAACACATCAGGTATCAAAAGCCAAAGTAAGTATACATTTTTTTTTTTTTTTTTATGAGGTCTCTGTCTCATAATGTGTAAATACAATTAAATTCCAAAATGTCATGTTAGTTAAACTATAATATTTTTCCTAAATGCAAGTTTTATGCTGGGCCACACTTACTTTTGTTACAAGCCCTGAAGTAGTTAAGTTAAAAACCAGTAACATTAGATGAACAGGAAAAGTGAAAGGAAATCGGCAACATAAACTACATTAGTATCAGATATCAGCTTCAAATCGGAAAAAGCTCTTCTATAAACTCAAAAGCCAAAATAGGATTAAAACAAAATCAGTTAACAAACAAAAAATATTTAAGATATTTTACGTGCGTCAATAAGTATAAACTAAAAATAAAAAGGCCAGAACACACAAATTTAAAAATTAAGACATATTAAAATTTAATGAGCATACATTTTTCGAAATGCATATAAGCATTACAAAACATGTATGCTCATTAAATTTTAATAAGTCTTAATTTTTAAATTTGTGTTCTGGCCTTTTTATTTTTTAAAAAAAAAATTATTATGGATTATGAAAAATGTATTTCTTCTTTCTGAAAGCTTGTTCAATATTCACTGATTGCCTCAAATTTCTTAATTTTTCGATTGTTTTTCATTCAAATTAAATGCTCACTCACCATGTAATGCATATGCAACTAGGTTTCCTTCTTGTAGAGCAGTGGTTCTCAACCTTTTTTTTGTTCATGGCACACTATCCTTTGTATCGAGTCCCCGCAGCACACTAACTTACGAGTTGGCAAACATTGTTTAAGCTCTTGAATATTTTTCTTGTGCCTTTTTCAAATTAATATTGAGTGAAATTATTTTAGTTACTTTTATTAGCAATATCACAAAGTCTTGGAAGTTTTGTGACAGACCCGTTGAGAACCACTGTTATAGAGGGAAATCAATCAAAAGACCCTCCTTGATCATCTCAACGAGGTATTTTCCTTACACAACTGAAGTTATTTCAATATCCTATCAATTGAGAATTACCTAATTATGTAATTAATTGGATTCTTCAACTGGGAAAAACTACATCTAATATTTTAAGCACATTTGGTCTGAGTCATTTCAACATCTTTTTCATGAGTTCTGGAATTGGAAACAACATGAAAAGATCAGTAGCTCTCTTTCATACCATTCGTAATCACCATCTAGTCCTTTTATCTCCTACTATCAAATAAACCACTCTCAAGAAGTTAATAGGTAGACATTCTGTCTTTATATGCTTTTTAAAGCTTTCTCAACTTATATGCAACATTATATCTCTCTTCCACAATTAATATCCAATTCGTAGCAAACAAAAGTAAATTAATGACCCACATTTTTGTATGCAAGTTACATTAAAGATATATCTTCAAATAAAACTTCCCAATCAAATATATCACAATATTTCACTTCACTAATCGTAGAGCTTCAAGGTTTTTTTTTTAAAATGGACGAGAATATTTCTCCTTCCTAATAAACTTAGTACAAAAATTCATTAAAAATACAGAATTCACATGAACGTTATTATAACAATCTAATCAATTATATCTAACCCTCCACTATCGCACCTTCCGCTAGAGCGTTTTATTACTATCGCGCATACTTAAAAAGCTGCCCAAATACCTTTATCGCGCCCTAAATGACTGCTACAGCGCACCCTGGTTGGTCGAAAAAATTCAAATATTTGCAAATTTCAAATATATGCAAGTGAGTAGATTCATTCAGTGATTCGTCAGGACATCACGGGTGATCTGAGTGCTGATTGGCCAAAGCGATGTTTACAGCTACCATTCTTTGTTTGCCGCCAATTTTCACGTTGTGTGCGTCTGAGTGTAAGCCAGTGATAGCCTTCACCATTTTTTGTGTACAATAATGGCCAGTATCCCCCCCCCCCAGTCCTCCTACCATTGCTGAACGTCCTCCTACCATTGCGGCTAACCCGGGAAGGGAAATAAAGAAGCGGAAGAACTTGACTTACGCTCAGAAACTTGAAATAATGAAACTAATAGACTGTGAGGGACTCAGCATGGCTAACATCAAGGAACTCATTCATTGACTTGGGTGTCAGGATGCGCCACCTCCTTGAACAAGATGTTACCATCAACAGTGAGGCAAGGCGTTCCTTTGTTATGAAAGCACTGGAAGGTTACAACAAACAGTATCATGCCCACATCAACTCCCTCCAGCAACGCCAGATAACAGACTTCCTACGCCGTCGCACCGAGGCTCAGCCGTCGAAGGGGTGGCCAGTAAGACTCCACACCAGCCTTGGATCGTCCCCAAAAAGGTAAATAAAACGGGCTATTGTGTTATGTTTTTATTATTTATACAGTATAACCGTGATTTATTTTTTTCTTTTTAATTTCCAGCATTTGTTTATAATTATAGTAATTTAATAAAAAGAGGTCAAAATATGTTAAATTAGGAGTAAAATTTGAGGTCAGGGAACCAATAAGAATTATTAACGTAAGTTCTTCAGTTCGGCATCACGTTTTCAGCTATAGCGGCACCAATTGGGCGCGATAGCGGAGGGTTAGGTGTACAATTTAAATTAAAGTTATACTATAATCTAATCAATAATTACATCTCTTCTTTACTAATAGTTTCAACAATCTAAACTCACTTTTAACTTTGTTCAACTAATACGACTAATTTTATTTTAGAAAAAAAATCTTCCTATATTTTTTTAAAAAAAAAATTATTTTTAAGACATATTCAATGCAAATTCATTTGTCATGTGATTCCATCAAAAAATCATCTAATACAATTCATATAAAAAAATTTCTGTATTTTTTAAAGAGCTTTTTAAACCAATAAAAGATTCTGTAAAATAAAATGAGCTGTTATTAGATGTTTCAGTTGAACAAAGTGATTTTGGATTGTTGAAACTGTTTTATTAGTAAAGAGGAGATCTAATTATTGCTTACTGCATAACATTCATATAAATTGTAATTGATTAGAATGTTATAATAACTTTCATGTGAATTCTGTATTTTTAATGAATTCTTGTTAGTTACTAAGTTTATGAGGAAGAAGAAATATTCTCTTCCATATTAATAAAAACCTGAAAAAGCTTTACGACGAGTGGGGCGAAGTATTGTGATATTTGATTGTGAAGTTTTATTTGAATATATTTTTTAATATTAATATAGAACATGAAATATCTCAAGATTTGCCAACTTGTATTTTGCCAGAACTCCACCCAAATAATTTTCAATTAATGCAGGAGATATTTCACCATTTTCTCAAAAGTCCTTTATAAGAAGCCAATGATAATCAACAGCTCTCGTTTAACTGCAACTCGTCTTGTCCTTAATGTATCCTCAAAATATTTTTTTAAGTAGCCATAGTATCCCCAAGGAAAACAATGGGCACAAGGAGCCATTTTTTTTTCCTATTAATAAATATCAACCGAATCTTGACACTTAGTCCTGTCAATTTAAAAAAGGAAAAAAAAATTGCCTTTCGTCTTAAGAAACTAATATTCAAACTAAATCCCAAATGTCCTCCCTGCAGTCCATTACTATATAATTCATCTGATTCAAGACAAAATATTCGACTATTCAGGTTAGAACAAATAAAAATGAGAAAGAAAAATAGAATTGTTAATAGTCCACGTTAGGCCTGACATCGTCACATCAAAAAAGCTTCCATTTAATAAATCTTTGAATTTCAATTAAGGTTACATTTTTATCCTTAATTATATCAATAATTATGCTATGTTGTGGTTTAGTCAGCATTATTCATTAAGCTGTGTCAGAGATCATTTGAAAATGCACTGAAATCTTTCAGGAAATATTACTTCAGGGGCTATAACATCTCAAAATAATAAAAACACCAAATAATTTATGAATACCTCAAAATTAACTAGATGGAGATAAAAGATAATTAAAGTGTTAGTGAATATATAAATGTCTTCTTTATTATCCGAAATGCAAGCAAGGAATATTAATATCATGCCAATGTGTTATGTAAGAAAGCCTTCCATTAGTCCACTGCTAAAATTTCCAATATTTTTTTTGTAAATTTTGGTTATAGAATTGTATAGAGCTGAGTAAAATCAACAGACTTACACTATTACAAGCAAAATTAACAAATTAACAGTTACAAATAAAACTTTCTGAATTTATGGCGATTCTAAGCAATTATTCTCCATTTGAATACATTTCAAACTATTCAAGATCCTTTACATGTCATTCATCTTCTTAAAAGATTGCCATTCTCTTTTCTATATAAAAACTGCACTTATCTTGCATGCAGAATATAAAGTTTGGATTACTATTCACTTTTCAGTAACATGTTAAGGGTAGAGAATTTTAACTTTTTTATTTTTGGAATTTTCAGTAATTAAACTTTACAATGCTTAATTACTTTTTCTCCTTTCATTATAAATAATTACTCTTAATACTTCATATGTGGAAAAAAAAAAAAAAGATGGAGAGGGGAAAGCTGCATTTTGAGATTCAGAATATAGTGTTGGTCATTTTAAACAGGGTGTATCAAAACTCTGTATAAATTTTAATGAGAGATAAGGACCACCAAACCTTTTTCATCTATGAATGCATGTCTGCTGGATGGCAACCTTTGGTGATACGAGGGCACTATTTAGAGGCACTGGAATTGGCTACACACACGAAGTGGGAACTGAGAACGGACTGGTGTTTTCTGCAACATTTGTAACGTTGTACAGAGTTTAGATACATCCTGTATTTTTACCCAAAAAATATTTTATGTAAAAACAAGTAGGTATTATGTAACTAAAGTTTGAAGATATTTGTACCTGCTATTTTATCTGCCACAACAAAATGAATATTCTATTTCATTAAAATGAATTTCCTCATCATTTATTAAATATTAATTTGTAATCTAAAAGACTCGGCATAAATATTCATCAGTCGTTAATTATGAAATGCCGAATTCACCCCATCATCGTATCAAATATCTTTTCATATGCGATTCATTCAAAGCCAACTTACCGTGTCATCTTCTGTGCTCACAACGGATTTCCGCTCAGCTGTATCTTCATCTTCTGTCGCCACATCACTGACTTCTTCAAGGCCATTATCGTTTGTTTCCTCACTGTTGATTTTAGCAACAGCTTCTTCAGTAGGCTTTTCGGATAAATCGTCTTTTTTATCAGTGGCAACAGGAGTGTCTTTGTTATCAACAGTTGAGGTAGGTTTCTCTTTCTCTTTATCATCAGTTACAGGAGGACTGCTATTTTTACCACTGGTATCATTAGCAATGCTTTTTGAGTCATTGCCTTGAGAGGAACTATCGACTTTTTTCTCTTCTTCAACGTCCATCTCATCGTCTACAACTTCATCAGTCACTTCCCATTCACCCGAATTTAACAGTTCTGATAAATCGGCGTCTTCATCTTCTCTTTTATCATCATGTCTCCTACTAGATCTTGAGGAATGCCTATCCCGTCTATGGTATGAATGTCTGTCACGACTGGAATCTGAGCGATACCCCGACCTGCGGCTACGATCATTACTGCTTCCTCGTTGCCCGTCTCGGCTGCGACTTCTTATTTTTGATCGATCCGCCGATCTGTTGCTTCGTGAACTTCTTCTGCTATGTGATGAACTGTCTTTAGACTCTCTCTTGCTACTTCTAGATCTATCGGACTCGTCTTTTTTGATTTTCTCATCTTTGGAGCCAGGTTTTGACTTTTTATCGGAGTTTCCATCTTTCTCTTCATCCCGTTTATGTTTAATTTTATGCTTTTCTAAGGCCTGTAAAATAAATAAAAGAGGTTGTATTAAGCCTTTATAAATTTAAAACAGTACATTAAACATTTAAAGTAACCCACTACATAT
>JAFIDM010002131.1:52252227-52276095 GCA_023159025.1 Thereuonema tuberculata
TAAATTTATAAATTTAAAGCATTACATTAAATATTTAAAGTAACCCAGTACAGGCCTATGTGGGCCTTCGGTTGCAGGAGGCAAGGTTTCAGGCAGACCAATGGAACTATGTTGAGGTTGGACGGTCAGCCTAAAACCTGCCCTCCTTTAATCCCCAGAAATATACAGGATACCCATTCTACAGAGGACTGGGTGAATTCTAGGACCAACCTAGAGGAGAATTCAATACGGAAAAATCCCCGATCACTGGCAGGGGTTGGAGATAGAACCCAACTATTTGGCCTTCTACATTAAGTATTTTAAAAGTGAAACCTTAACAATTTGCTCAGTCTCAAACCTTGTATTTTAACTAAATGAAAGCAGCAGAAATCTTTATTTACTTTACTATTTTTTTTTCTTTTCTTCTTTCTTTCTTTTTTTTTTTTTTTAAATTTCCATTGCAGTCATTTAGATTTTTTTTTTATAACTGAAGTCAAAATTAATTATAAAATATTAAATGTATTAAATAAATAGTGGTCAGTAATTATTATAATACTAACAACGTGCATTCTACAAGATTTAATGCCACAGCATTTCTATCAGAGGAATTTATGTATAATTGTATCTTTGCAAGATTCAAGCAATAAAGGTGAGTTGCTCCATTTCTGTATATGCAATTAAAAGCTAATATAACACATGGTATTCTGGTTAACAGCAGCATCATTTAAGGGATGGGAAAAAAAAAAAGAAAACGAGTCATTTTAAGGGAATCACAAATTCTCAAGTACTCCATTTACAGAGTAAAATTTGCAAAAACAATGCTTGAAGGTTTTACGTTTCCCTCTTATTCTACCATTTTATTTAATTTCTAAGATGTACCTACCAAGAAAGTACCAAGATAATGCTAGTCTATAATCACCATGAAAACAACATATATGGTGCAACCTTACCTCTAAACTTTATTGAGATAATGCACTATGATTCAGAAGTTTCTAGAAATCTTTCGTCATGCCCGCGTCACACCAGCATATTTTTCATCATTGTTTTAAATCATTGGCCTTAACTTTGAGGTCTACGATCATGTGATTTGCCTCTGTTGACCATTTTCATCCCTGATTCCATCATTGAAAAAATTTCAGAACGTTTCTAAATACAACCCTGTTTTCAGGGATGCTCATTAGTGAGCTCCAATCAGAACCGACCAGCTACGATCCCGAAGGAGCTGACCAGCACCATTTTGGCTATCGTATCGAGAGAATCCGAAGGCTATTAGGAATTAAATATCACTGTGAGGAGATTATTTTTCGAAAATAAACAATATTTTTACTGAAATAAATTAATTCTATGCATCAAAATGTGCAATGTCAAATTTTTAAAGAGAGATTTAATTTCTTCTTGAGCTGTGTGAAAGGCCGCAGGGGCTTATGGGATACCCGCTCTTTTCAGCCGAAATTCAGTTCGCTTTCGCAAATAGTAGATATGCTTGAATACAATTTACAATTAGTTTCAAACAGATTGACAGCTTACTAAAAGTCATTTCAAATTCTACCTAAATTGCGTTGCCGAAACACGATTTTAGCCTCTAAAAAAAGATTAATCGCCGTCTTTTCGTAGCTTTCGAGAAACCGCCAAAATCTTTTAAGCTCAACTCTCTAGTGCTCTGCCAATCATATGCACTGTTTCACCAAATTTCGTCGAGACGAAGGAGGAAGCAAGGAAGCAAGGAAGGGGGAACCCTGCACTGATTTCACTGTAGCAAAACAATGTTAAAAAAAATATGCTGGTGTGATGCGGGCATCAGCAACTACCTATTCCACTGAACAATACCTAATTTACTGCATTAAAGGATTATTATTCAAATTTCATAAATCAGAGAATGTGAATAATTAAAAGCCCAATAAACTATTGAAAGAAAACACATTTCATTTTGAATCAAAGGCTATGAACCTCCTTCAATGTCAACGTATATCCTTATCAATTAGACACCTAGATCTCAAGTTGCAAACTGTACAAAGGCAATTTAACCTTCCCTCTTTAAGAATTCCCATCTTGATTCTTTAAGTTTCCTTTTCCTCCTGAATGTCTTCACTCTTAATATGACATCATACTGGCCTAAGTATTAAAATCAAACATCCGCCATTACATAATATAGATGGCAAGTGATTATCACACCACATTGGAAATGCTTTCAGCTCTACATGTCTCCATATTCTATTGCTACTTAACTCTCTTCCACACATCTCTCATATATTCAATCTAACAATGCATATGGCTCATTCAAACTATATTCATGTTTGTAGAATTTTTGGTATTCAGTGTAAAAAATAAAAAGAACTGAGAAACAAAACTGGGCAATTACAAACTTTACAAAATTAAATGAGGACTAAAGTATGCCATGAAACAACTGGTAAATTTAGATAAACAAAATCTAGTAATAATAAATTACTAAAGAGTCCAATAACTCAAAACATTGCACAGTAAAAAGACAAATTAAATAAAAGTCAATCAATAAAACTGAAAATATTTCTGATGTTGGAGTTTTTATTATCCTAAGGTAATTTTTAGAAATATAGAAAAAGAAAAGAAAAATATTGTTTACTGTTATTAATGAGGTTTCAGATGATTTTTTTTTTTTAAGCCCATTGCACATGGATCCGAAAATCGTTCGGCCGGATCCATGTACAATGGGCTCAAGGGGAGCACCTGAGACCAAAACCATCACACTGAAATGAAAAAAAGGTAAGATGAATGAGGGTGTTTTGGAACACAATTTAAAAAAAGGGTGTTTCAATCCAAAATTTACATATTCAAAACACCCTCATTCACCTTACCTTTTTTCATTTCACTGCGATGGTTTTGTCAGGCGCTCCCCTTGAGCCAATTGCACATGGATCTGACCGGCCGATTTTCGGATCCATGTGCAATGGGCTGTAACATTTATTTAATCAAGGATCATCTAGTGGTTAATGGGAATAATTCCTAAAAACTTTTTATCTTTACTCAAATAGCTGCAAATAAAAGTGTTAGGATACTGATGCAATTTTTCTTTCTCCAAACCCCCATTGATAAGCACCGAAATTTGTGAGCGAAAAAGAGGCTTTATGACACTCACTGAAAACACATGTTGTTTCAGTCATAACATCAAACAATATGAAACATTTAGAGATAATATGACTCTTATATATTTTTAATGAAGAAACAATTAACAAAAATTAGTTACAAATGGTGTTCTGTATTTTTGTGTTAACATATAACAATCTATGAAAAGGGTAAGAAAAATCTGAAAATGCACAAATTCGTAAGAATTGTTTGCTTTTAACGCATTTCGAGTTCCATTATCAAAGCTAAATCTGGCTGATGAGTCCTAATAAGGACGAAATAGCTATCCCAGATTGCTTTTGATAATGACTCAATGCGTTAAAAGCAAACAATTCTTACGAATTTGTGCATTTTCAGATTTTTCTTACCCTTTTCATATTACATTTATGCACGTTAAACCTTCTTTATTATCAAGTTTTCGACTTTTCGTTGGGCCTTATGCCTTTATTAAATGCCTTTCGAGCCGAGCTGAATGCTGGCCGAGGTAATTTTGCTGTAATGGTTGCAGCGTTTTTTCTTTAGTTGTTTGCTTTCAACCGGGTACCGCTTTCCTGGTGGGGAGGCGGGATCATAGGTTCCGACGCATTCCGAGTTCCATTATCAAAGCTAAATCTGGCTGATGAGTCCTAATAAGGAAGAAATAGCTATCCCAGATTGCTTTTGATAATGACTCAATGCGTTAAAAGCAAACAATTCTTACGTATTTGTGCATTTTCAGATTTTTCTTACCCTTTTCATATTACATTTATGCACGTTAAACCTTCTTTATTATATAACAATCTATATTACGAAAATCTTTTATTTCTCTGTCCGGCGCAATTTCCTGTGAGAATGGAAAATATAAGTAATTTATACAATGAAACAACGGGAATCGAACCTGCAACCTTCTGATCCGAAGTCAGACGTCTTATATATTAGGCCACCAACCTGTTTTTTGAATCTCAAGATTGTTTATTTATTTCCGATCCGTCTATTTATTTGTAATTCAAAAATGATAATTAAAACTATAATTGCCGAAACGTTGCAATATTTTAAATATTCTTACTTAACCAAATCTATGTGATGTAGAAAAACAAGCGCATGTACACGTGAAATGGCCTAGTTTCAAAAAAAAACAACAACAAACAAACAAAATAAATAAATAAAATTAAGGGTTTCTGTAAATCCAAGTGGAGGAAAGGATAAAAATTGCACAAAGAGAAAATGCATTCAATGTCTAATGTTTATGACCTTTAATCAATTTCTGGGAATTATTATATTTAATTAATATCAATACATAATGAAATCTAATTTTAGAAATCACTGGACATTGAAACACTATTTTTAACTACATCGTGGATCATAGAAAAAGAATGAATGAAGCTATGAAACGTGTTTTGAAATTTAAATAAATGACCTGTACTTTGGATGACACTTTTGATGACATAATATTCATTATTAAGGCAATAATGTTTTGTTGAGTATAAAACCAAAAAGGCACTTAGTTAAAAAATATATATCTGTTGGAATGATTATCAGTAAAATAAAGAACATGAATGTTTATAATTTTTATTACTTTTTAAATTATTGTATTTAATTAATATCTTATTACTATATGTAACGGAAATTCTAACTTTAGAAATCATTGGTCAGGAAAATCGCATTCAAAGCATCTGTTTACATCATAGATGATTCAGAACGAATGCAAAAGCAACTACATGGTAAAGTTGCCACTGAAATTAAACATCTATAAATATTCTATGAAAGACAATAACTAAGCATAGGGAGGGAAAAGAATGGGTCCTCCAAATCAGAACAAGAAGACAAGAAATACACAATTAAATTTAAAGAATAGAAATTCATGTGCCAGTCTCCGCTGGCCGCAATGAATTTTCTATGCGCATCAGTTAAGAAAAAAAAAAGCGCCTAAAAAATGTTTAAACACATTAAAAAGGTGACAAAGTTTTGTTTTGGTCCCATTCTTTCCTTTCCTATACTTATACTAATCTCCGCAATAGGACTTAGTGGTTTTATAGCGACTACTCTCCACTGAAGATCGGCAATTTACTGTGAAACAGCTGTTTGGAGATGTCACTTCTGCACTGATAAACACTAGGTCCACCTTTTAATAACTAAGCACTTATTAATTACTCTTATAACTAATTATTACTTTTCACTGTTAATTTTCAAAATTGAATAAATCTGGTTTTAAATATTGCTTATAAATGTAAGTATTTTTACTCGTTCAAAATATTAATAAAAATTTAAAAAAAAAGTGGAAGTATTTTGAAATACTAAATCTTGTATATTTGATTATTTACTATTAAACATTTTAACAAGAAAATGAAAGTAATAAAATAAAAGAACATGTAATTTAATTTTCATGTAAAAAAAAACACCCGTTAATCAATTTATAATAAAATTAAAAAAAAAATGGCACAAACCAAAAGCCATTTTAAATTAATTAACTGAGTAAACTCTGAACCATTGTTTGTTGAATTTCCTCACAAAATTATATGAAGTTTCTACAGCAAGTGCACATACATACTTACTTAAACAAAGGACTCGATTAATTTTCTTCTTTTTAAAAAATGTACCATTCAATTAGGAAATTAATTCTTCCTTGCTTTAATGCAAGAGGGCAAAACACATTTTAGCACTTTCTGGGATCATTGATGGATAATATTTTTGTTTATTTTAATTATAGAGCCATTTTGTATTTTTAATGCTTTTTGTATGTTGTGTGTAGATCCATTTATGATGTACCTCTGCAGACATAAAAAAACAATAGTAATAGAGGAGGAGGAAAACAGAGTTATTTTGTCAAGAAATTAATTCACTTTGTCATTCAAATATCAAGATAATTGAAAAGTGGATATCAGAATGCATTTGCTGATAACTGTGATTTGGGTGACACCAACTGCAATTGGCAAAACTAAATAAGAAAAGTTGTATATTTTTATAATCACTGGATTAACTGATCAAGTTAAAATTTAGCTATTTACCTCTTCAGTTGTACAGAAAGTGCTGCAAACTTCACACCGAAGAATCTTCGACATGTTTCAGTCTAAGAAAGAAAGAAAGGAAAAAAAAGTTAATAATTACATTTCTAAACAAAAACTACATAAGACTATTGCCATCAATATCGAAATACAGTAGAATGCCTCTTAACCGGCCTTGGATCAACCAGCCACCCACCTGCTGCACTGTGACCCATGCATCCGCATACATTTTTCTTTAAATGTACAGTACTGTACAGTTTTCTTTTATTATTTTAGCAAATGTGTGTGTAAATTTATATCTAAGGACAAAAGAAAGTTTTTGGTTATTGTGATATGTGCTTGTGACAACAACTATATGAGTGTATACTATAACTTGTACGTACTGTAATTTTAAAATTTTTTATTTTGTCAAATTATATAATCTTTGTTATTGACCTTTTTCGTATAATTGAACAGTAGAAGTACTTTAATTCAGTTAAAAGCTAATTTAAATGTATTTTCAGATTAACTGGCCATTTTGCCAATCAAGTCTAGGGTCCGGTACCAAGCTGAACAGTTAAGAAGGTGTCTACTGTAGTAACATTAAAAAAAAAGGGGGGAAGCTGTCTCTCTACTACTTTCTGCTGTGTGTTAAATCTGTTTATTTACATTCAAACTGACAAATCAGTTATGGTATTTTTAATCAAAAGAACTTCAAAAACTATTGAAAACTACCTAAAAATCATTTTTTTTTAAAATTATTGTTGACAAGTATTGTGCAACTTATAGCAGAAATTACTGAACTGAGAATAGTATTGTCTCATACCTTAGTATGTTTTATTGTTATATGACGGTTGAAAAAAGATGAAAATTTTGGGTTATGGATTACTATTTCCATGTATTCTCAGTGACATCTATCGCAAAGCATCGTAACTAATTCCTATATTTCAGAAAAAACAAAGTAGGAGAGAACAAGATTTTCGATTTTTTTGTTTTTTTATTCTTTGCACTCTTTAAAATGTATGTACTGCTATTATTTTTATGTTATTCATATTTTTTATAAATATCATCCATATCCAAAAAGCTTGGACATGGAAAATAAAATGGGAGGATGAGGGAAAATGACAGAATCCTGTATATTGTGCAATCGCTCATAGGGTCTTCGTGTGAAGTAATGCGAAAGCAACAGTTCTATGAAGCAGAATAAATCTAGTAAGATTCTGACGAGCCCTTAAAAGGACCACAAAATAGGCACTTACATTGAGTCATGGGGGTGATGGCGACAATTCTTGATAACTAAACTTTAATCATTTGCATAAGTTATGGGATGCTAGCTGAATATAGAATTTCATTCAAATTAGATGCTTCCTTCCAATTTTTTCCCTCCCATTTTGTTTGCAAGTGTCTTTTATATATATATATACACAATCATACACATCAGATTACTATACCTATAACAAATTGTATTTAAAAAAAAAAAAAATAATAATACTGAAATTACATCTTGTCTCTAATAACCTACATTATAATAATTTTGTTAAATTAAAATTATTAATAATGTAATAAATTATTAATAATATTTCACATTTCTTTCACGACTTTAAAAATATATAATACTTTCATGGAATTTATATTTAATTTTGCTATTTTTCTGCATCTGCAATTCAATTCTCAATAGTACGAACTTCTGGAAATTCAAAGAGCATTACATTTTCTAATTGATACTTCAGCAAGAATTAAAAGAATATCTCTGATTAAAAAGAAATATGATAGGAGAAAGGAAAATATTGAAACCCAAAACTTAGGAGCAAGATCCACATTTCTCTTAACAGATCAGAGACTTGTATCGGGTTTAACATATTACGAAAATTATATGAAACAGAAAAATTGACAAGCTGCCTTAATGCTACAATTCACTTATTGATTTTTTTTTTCCTAAACGATCTTCCTAATAATATGCTACAATATTAACAACTTTAGAATTGCAAGCTGTTACTTTGCCATTATAACTCAATTGCAATCATTTTTATTTACTGCTTTAACACTTATCATTTCATTGCTACAATTTTTTTTGTTTACCTTTTGATGCCATAAAAAAAAAATATTATTTCTAAATGAATTAAGAGCATTTCAATAATAATAAATCATGTTATAAAAAAAAAAAAAAAAAAAATAGAGGTGGGAAGTAAAGGGACATTAAATATACTGAACCCTATTATAATCAAAGTTTAATCAAATAAAAAAGTTTGCATTTCATTGAACAGTATTTCTTTTTGTTTTGTTTTTTATAGAAGATTAAATCCTTAACATTTCTTCTTTGTTTATGTGAAAGGTTTTTATTTTACGTAAGTTGAGAAAATACTGAGCTGTTAGAAAATTATCAACTATAATTTGCTACAAAGTTGAATTTCCTGTCCGTTAATGTTCTTGAATAAGAAATATTAAAGCAATGGAGCTGGAAGATCCCTATATAGATTTCAAAACTCGACACAATGCACTGAAAGTAAAAACAAGGTTTGCTAACAACATTTCAAATGGATTGCAAAAAAACTTCACAGGGTCAAAAGTGAGCGCAAACAAAGCAAGTAATGAAAGCATGCTCTTGCGTAAAAGACTTGAGTAATACTAACAAATGATTGGTGATGCACGAGATTCATATTACAAATATTTAATTCTTTTAATGAAATTAAGTCTTATTGATTTTAACTCACAATATATGAAACATGTCACAATCAATAGTAAAGATGACTAAGGCCAAACAGATTTTACCTTTTGTAACAAGAAAAACTTAACAGCTTCAGAAGAGGCAATCATCTTATTAATTTTTCCATACATATATATAATGTGTTTGACCTTTTCATAATTACTATTTACAATATTCCAATTTATTTTACAGTTCCTGGATAAATAACAAAGAAATTGTAAAAGAAATAATTTCTGCCCTTACACAGAAATTTTCATTTTTCCCGAAACATAACAATCATTTAAATAGAGCACAAATTCTACACAGCAAGGTATTAATTTTTTTGTTTTGTACTTTTTCAAATTTTCAAATAATAAAATTACAAATATTTAGGGAGAGCAGAGTGCATATTTAAGAGAGAACTTTTCACTTGCCATGAGTAACCACAACAATAAAAATCCAAAAAAATATGATTGTATTTTAATTTTGTAAATCCCAAAAGCAGCTTATGGATTTTTCTCTTTGGATGGACATTAACATTTATCTAAATGGAGACCTTAGTGTTATTCTCTCTTTTCTTTTTTATGCCAATCAATTTACCTGATCCAATTAAGAGCTCACTGTCAGAGTGGACACATCATCATGGTTTATGAGTATTATTAATAAATTTCTCAATAAATACGATTTTAAGAACTCTCAATTTTAATATATTTTTGGTGAAAAACCCTCTCAGAAATTCTATTCTCAGGCCTATTTATATATTACATTAAAAAAAAAAGGCATTCAGACAAATGGTAACCCAGTCGTAATTCTAACCTATCAAGTCTACCCAGAATTTAAAAGTAGGGAACTTAAAAAAAAAAAAAGTTTTTTTTTTTTTTTTATTAAAATTATCATACTTTTTTTTTTAAATAAAACTTTAATCTACTCATTTAAGAGGATTTAAATTTTATACTTCAGTTTCTCAAAATGGTACAAACGTGACTAGGCAATATCTTATCCAGTGCCATTCATATATTCTTCCTAATGTCTAACTAGATCTTTTGAATTTAGTAATATTTACTGTTGATAGGAACAGTGTTAGAGTTCAAATCCTGGATAAACTAAGTATTTCATTTACAGTTCACCCACCCATAAGGGACTGAAAAAAATGACTTTGGGAAAAATTTTCCTTTTAACTGTCACTGCTTCTCTTGAAATAAAAACATGTTATTCTCCAGTTACAAAACCATACTAAAATAAAAACAACTACGGTAATGAAAAACATTTAAGAAATTGCTGAAGTATTTGGTAATCCTCTGGTTTATTTTCCTAAATGAGTTCAGTCAATTTTCACTTTGGTTTAATATTTAGATAGAAATAGCATTTAGGCAAGAACATATCACTCATTTGCTGCAACAAAGACAACTCAAAATCACTAGTTTCGAGTTATTTACAAAAAAAAATGGGTCGTTGGAGTTCTTTTTACTGGTAAAATGACATAACTGAGCTTCTGAAACAAGAGCGAATTGTGTCACTATTGCGTCAACATATTTCATTAACCTTCGGCGTACAAGGTGAAAAAAACTCCTCACCTACACAACGTGGGGTTAAATTAACCCCACAATGAATTGCATGTATTTTATAGATGCATTAAATAAAATTCGCTTGAATGCGTTTTTCTGTTGAAGATATTATTAAATAAATATAAAAGTATAAAAAAAAATAAACTTTTTTAATAGAAAAACTAAAAAATTTTACAAATTCTCCTTATAATCAACAATTTACTATTAAGTCACAACAAAACAAAAAAAATATAGATTTTCATGTAGGAACGTATTTGTTTCATATTATATCCTTTAAACTATATTTATTCGGCTTTTTGAACATGAATTTTAGGTAAAAACAAAACAAAAACCTACGAGTGGATGCTTATTTTTTTAGAGACGTCCCATACAATGTGAGGTTAAAAATGCCCAGGACTCACTTTGAGCACCTGAATACACCACTACGGCACCTTCAGTACTTATTCGACAATGTGATGCGAAGCAGATATGTGTAAGGTCCAGCTACTGAGAAGGTCAAGTTATTTGATTGCGTTATAAGGGACCATCAACGCATTTTAAAAGTGTTGGGGTAAAAATAACCCCACCTTGTATGCCGAAGGTTAACTTTCAAACTCGTTTTCTGGAAAACGCTGTTTCTTGAGTTATGCCGTTGTTGAGGCAAATGAGCAATATCAGTAGCTTACAAAGGAAGCATTTATATATTTTAATTTTTTTTAAAATAACACAATTTGAATAAGAAATTTATTTTCACTATGTTCTTTTTTTCTGAAGGATTATTTAATACAGAAAAAAACAAACAGGTTTTTAAATAATATTTAATATTAAAGCAAGCAATTTAGTACTGCAAATACTGTTTCAAATTTCAATTAAAATCTCATACGTATTTAATGAAAAAAACAACAAAAAAACAAACTGCCAATTAAAAAAAAAAGTCGAAAACCAAATACTATTTGTGCTCTCATATATTTTTTTTCTTACTAAAACTTTGCAAATCTATCAGTTCTAATTCTTCCCCTATTTTTTTTTTTTTTTTTTTGGCTAGAGTGCAGAATCTGGTACCACCAATAGGAGGTTCCGTAAGGATACATCACCAATGGGCATTTTACCGCTTCTGATTCATAAACCAATTGGATTCATGTTTATATATGTGCGTTTCAGTGTTCTGAAGGCATCATGGAGGTCAAGGGTGAAGTTCAATTGACAGGAGAGATTACGTGCTGATTTCAACTATAGTTTTTTTGCGAAAATGAGAGATGGATGTAAGAAGGATGTCATTGATTCCTGTATGAATACTGGATTAATTGTTAAAGAGTATAAAAGTACCTAAAGTGTGGAGAGCGCATGGCTTTGGTTGAAAGATGTAAATGACATAAATGTTATAATTGGGTTTGTCGTGTAAAAGAAAAGAGAGAACAGGCATTATGTGGAAAAGATCTGTAAGGAAGGCAATTGATGAGAGCAATTTGTCATTGTATTAAGTGTTAATGGTTACATATTTGTGGGTGAAACACACACAGAATGAGTGGATTATGGATGAGATGAATTTATCACAGCATACTGTAATTGATTGGAAAAGTTTCTGTTATGAAGTTTGTGTGGAGTTGTTGATGAATGAAAATTCTCCGATTGGTGCTCCCAGTGTAATTGTGGAAATTGATGAAAGTAAATTTGGAAAAAGAAAGTATGGCAGGAGTAGACAAATACAAGGAAAATGGGTATTTAGTGGAGTTGAATGAGAGTCGAGCAAGAATCACCCATGCCGCAGGCTGCTTTTAATAGGCTAGGAGTGTAGAGTTCGGGAGCCAAAGGCAACCATGGGAGACAACTAGTTTGCATACAGTTAGCCAGATGAAAGTTAGTTTTTCTAGTAATAGATGGGGCAAAACCTTTTTTAAATACAGTATCTTAAATATTTTTGCCTATCCACCATCAGCATGGAAAATTCTTAAATTTCTAAATAAACTTGCCTAGAAAACAATCCAAAAACAGCTTCCTTCAAAGGAAGTCCAAACACCCCTTACAAACATGCGGCTTCTTTTTTTAATAGTTGTTCTAAAGCAGCCAGATTCTCTCAACTCGAAAAAAATTTAAAAGAAAAAAAAACAGTACCTGCATTTTAACCTTTTTTTTTTGTGAAATCAAGTTAAATATATAAATTTATATAAAGCAAAAAATATAAAGCGCCAGAAAATAAGCGTAAAAATATTAAGCGTGTAAATCAGGGGTTCTCAACCGGGGTCCATGTAATATTCTTCGGGGTCCACAGGGATCTCATTGAATCCCATTTATTTTAAAATGGTTTATTATGAATTGTTTACCATTGTGTTTATATGTATTATTTATCACTGTAGAATAATTTATTTGCATTAAATTAGTTTTCATTCAAAATAAAGCATAATCATTTACTATTTCGTTGATTATTAATATAATCCCTTTACTTTTTAGCTATGAGGGGGTCCATCAAAAAAAAAAAAAAAAAAGAAGGGAAAAGGGGTCCATGGGTAAAAAAAGGTTGAGAAACCCTGGTGTAAATTGTCCCTTGTGTTGGCCTATTTTAATATTCATTATACCATGCTATTATGATCAGTATTTAAACTTTTGTATTATAAGATATAGTATAATTATAGATTTTGATCGTTTACTCGTCACAACACGAGTAAGCCCTAACTGAATAACACACTATAATACTGTACCTACATAAAATAAACATTAAAAATTAAAAAAATTAAAACGCCTTAGATAGCTATACTTACAGTAAATTCTCAACGAATAAATAGTAAAGATTCGCCAATGTGTACCACAGCATTACCCAAAACAACCTTCTTTCTATTTATTTACATTAGTTACTAATACCATAGTTACGGCGTTCTCGTATTTTGAAGTTAAAAAGCATCAATGGATGGCGGGAGATAAAACCAACAGAGCTTTTAGCCAATCACACAGTAGAGTCACAGATACATCAACGAATCACAGAGCGCCACTGGACAAACGGAGTGATCAGTGTGGTGACGACACAACGCGAAAACACCAGGAAAAAAAATGGCAGCTTTCCGTATTCACCGCCTTATGACAAAAGACAGACACCGATACCGAATTAGAAAAGTGTCATTTCAAGAAATCTTTTGCTGAGATAACTTAATGTAAAAATGTTGCTGACGATCGTTTAAGTTTGTTATTTCCGCAATATATTTGAGCAGGGTTTTACGCGCTTCGAAATAAGCCTAAGCAAATAACATCGTTATTTTATATATTACCTGATTAAACCTTCCGCCAAGTTAAATCGAGAACAGGATAAATCTCACGATAGGCACCAAGAAAACTTAACGGACAGCAGAAATAAACTGTCATAAATACACAACTACTGGAGAAAACTTAATAGATCATTCGACTGTTGTAATCGTACGTTTTAAGATTCATACCACAATGGCGAACCCAGGCCTGCAACAAGAATATAGCCTCGAAACCAAGTTGCTATTGCTTTGTTGATTGAACATCATGTGGCAGCCATTAACCATTTATTTCCGGTTGGGAGGTTGTTAACTGTTTTGCCAAAAAAAAAAATATACTGACATTGCGAAACGTTAGTGAGAGTTTGAAAGTATGTATAAGGCAATTTCAAAGTAAAATAAACGAAGGAAATAATAACTCTGAGTGATAAATATTGAATATAATTACAATAAATTTGAAGCTAGCCTCGTTTCCTGATTTCGCTTTAGTTTGAGACCATACTCACTAGATGGCATCCTGCGAAGTGATCAACTCGATTTCATTTCCGGTAGTAAAATTTGTCGCCCTCTGGATTTCGATGAAGGAAATCATTGTTCGCACCGTTAAGTATGATCGGTTAGGCTTATGTGATAACGTGTTAGCCCAACTACTGACAATAGCGATTTATTTCTATTGTCCAGGGCGTTGATTGAGAATGGATCAGCCCAAGCCCGTGTTGTCGAGACTCTTTGTAACCTCCTCTTTAGATGCAAAAGAAGAATTGGACGAGAAACTCGAACGTTGCTTCGCCACACTGCAAGGACTAGTCTCGGGCGTGTCGGAGAAGGAGGCCCACGATGCTCTCAATGCTTATGTGTGCCGAGCAACGCAGAACCACGAGGAGATCTCCATCGGATTGCTCGTTGGCATTCTTTGTGAACCCCAAAATTGTGCTGGATACTACCGTGATCTGACGTTCGTGACGCGGGACGGCCTGGGACTGATGCTGGGACGCTTAAATCAAATCATATTAGAAAAGTACCATAAATTGCAGGACACTGCCAGGAGTCAGTTGACCTGGCTTCTCAAAGAAATGATGAAAAATAATGTGGTAGGCGTTGATGGAATTAGCTACAATTTACTTCGACAGATTGCTGGAGGAGATGTCACCCATAAAAATATTTGGCTAGCAGAAAACATGTTAGACATCTTTAATGAAAACAGAGAGTGGTTAGAAAAGTTTCCAGTACTGCTAGCAACTGTAGTGTACACATATTTACGATTGATTGTGGATCATGGGAGCCAAAATCTTCTGACTTTACGACAAAGGGAAGTTGATCTGACAATTTCTCTCTTGCGGGAAAAGTTCTCAGAGTGCCTAATGATTGGCCGAGATTTGGTGAGACTACTTCAAGATGTAGCACGTATTCCAGAATTCGACAAACTGTGGAAGGATATATTACACAACTCCGCATCGCTCTGTGCAGGTTTCACAGGACTTCTCCAGATGATGATGACCAGAACGTCACGTAGATTTCTTCTGTCCAGGCTCACTCCAGACATGGAAAAGAAAATTTGTTTTTTGACATCTCAAGTAAGGTTTGGCAATCAAAAAAGATACCAAGAATGGTTCCAAAGACAGTATTTAGCCACTCCTGAAAGCCAGTCCTTACGATGTGATCTTATTCGGTTCATTATTGGTGTGATTCATCCAACCAATGAGCTTCTTTGTTCAGATATAATTCCTCGTTGGGCTATAATTGGTTGGCTTCTCACAACTTGCACATCTAATGTAGCAGCAGCAAATGCAAAACTGGCCTTATTCTATGACTGCCTCTTCTTTGATTCTGAAAAAGATAATATTATGAATATAGAGCCAGCCATTTTAGTAATGCATCATTCAATGCGCACGCATCCAGCCATCACTGCAACATTGCTTGATTTTCTTTGTCGTATCATTCCTAATTTTTTCCCTCCCTTGGCAGACAAAGTGAAACAAGGTATCTACACCTCCCTTAAGCAGATTCTTGAAAAGAGGGTGTTGCTATCACTTTCTCCACTTTTTGATAATCCGAAATTAGACAAAGAATTGAGGGCGCTAATCCATGAAATATTTGGAGAGTTTTGTTCTCCAACTGAAGTAAAAATAGAGGAGCCACTGCCTATAGCAGCTCGAGAAGTTCAAGATCTCCCTGAAGGAAATCATTTGTTGAGCAATAACAACAACAATAATAATAATAATAACAGTAACAATACAGCAGTCATCACAACAAACAATAATGAACCTCCAGAGGCTGAGTTTAGTGATGATGAAGATGATATACCTTTGGCAAAAGTAAGATTAAGAGATCTCAAATTTAAGCCCATTAAAGAATCATCACAAGTGGAACAGGTGGACATAAGTGATTATGCAGAAAACCTTGAAGGTGATATGAAAAAGTTAATAATACAGATTCAGAACGAGAAAGATAATGAAGCCAGATGTGAACTCATTGAAAAATTAGTTCAGGCTGTGATGCAGGAGGAAGATTTTGATCAGGAATCTGCGACAATGTTAGCAACATGCATTTGCAGCCTTTTAAGCAATCAGTTTACTCAAAAATTGTTTCCCCAAGAGTTAGATGATGAAGCAATTGAAGATTCCATTGGTTCCCCTCTTTTTGTTATGTTTCGAAATTTGTGTCAGACCCCAGAAGAAGATCCCAGCAGGCAGCCAATTCTTTTGCTTCTCTCTGAAATGTATAATCAGCAGCCGAAGATTGGTTATCATTTATTGTATTTCTTGAAAGCTAGTAAAATCAACGATGATAAGATGTCAGCTTATCGTGATTTTTGTAAAACTTTAGAAAATGGGGATCTCGAATCATGCCTGTTGCATGATCTACGTCTGTGTCAGGATGATGATGTAAGGTTATTCTGTTATTTAATACCAGATGTATATACTCAGTTTCCTAACATAGCAGTTGGTAATTCTGAATTATTAAACCTTATTGTTACATGCATTGATTCTACTCAGCTACAGGATCTTGTGTGTTTTATTCTTCAAGGAAACATGATAATGTTTCGTAAAGACTCATTTTTGTCCATTTTGAATGCTAGTCTTGAATGGGAGACATTTGAACAGTACTGTTTGTGGCAACTCATTGCAGCGCACAATATACCTGTAGACTACATTCTTCCCATTTTACCAAAACTGGAATTTTCAGCTCACGCCGAGGCACTTACCAGTATATTGTTGTTGCTCAAGCAAGAAAAACCTACTGCAGAACTTTTAAAACACATTATGTGCAGGGAAGTGAAACAGCAAGATTACTTTGTTGTATCAGTAATGAAATACTGGTCGCAGGAACATGAAGAGAAATTAGCAGAAATGGTAGCAGGATTGCTGACAAAGTTCAATACCACTCCGAGCAAACGAAAAAGGCAGCAGAATAATAAATCACAAGGACCAAACATTGACCAAATGCTAGCTCATTTGGATCAGTTGCGACAGAACTGCAAGCAGACTTCATTTTTTAACCACGACATTCTTCTCCAAGCCTTGCAACAAATTCAGTTAGCCTGCAGTGAAGCACAAAAAACTAAATATAGTGATTTGTTTACTTTGGCAGAGGATTTAGATGAGGGCAGGACTTCTCATCCTAAATCTAGAGGTAGCCGGAAAACTACCCCTACCAATAAAGGCGGGAACAAAGCTAAGCAACTTGTGACTATTTACAGTGAAAGTTCTGAGGACAGCAGTGAAGAAGACGAAGTGAAGCCAAAACCTTCCAAAAAGAGGAAACGGACAGCTCCTGTTGGTTCAGACAGTGATTGAAACTTAAATAATTTGTGAAACACTAAAAAAAAAAATAATAATAATCACAATGCTTTCATCATTTGTCATTGTTAAGATTCATGGTTCATTAGCTTGTGGTCGACCAGGAACATGATCATATTTTTTTTCAGCCATTTTTTTTTTCTTGTTCTATTTTGCATCCATAAGTACAGAACAAGCACTGTCATCACATCGTCATGTCATCATCATCATACAGTGATTGTTTTTCATAGATTTTTCAAGTTTATGTACACATATGAATCATTAAGTCATTGATGGATTTCAAGAGAACAGAAATTTTACTTTTTTACTTTGACTTTGATAGTTGTTCTGATATTACTTAAAGTTCGCTGACTTGAAAGAACTGCTAAATGACAAATGAAAGCACATAAGATCATGTAAATAATAACAAATTGATTAACAGGAGCAATGATGTTAGTTTTTAGCATTTCTAAAGAACATGATTCAAAATTGATCTTGTTAAGATTATGGCTTTTTGAAAGTAAAACCCAATTTAATTCGGTTACAAAAAAAAAAAAAAAAAGTTTTAATGTATAATTTTCAATTGTAAAATATATTAAATTTCTTTTACTTTTTCTTGTTTTTAAAATCTCTTTATGTGCCATTTGCTGTCAGAAACTGCAGTTGTATTAGTTAAGGTATTTTTATTAAGGATTTATAGTTAAGAAAAACAAACACACAAATTCAAGTTTGATATCTTTATTTTATTATATACATATATATATATTTCTGAGTTGGTTTTAAAGAAAGGAAGTAATAATATATCTTAATTTTGTTGCAATACATTAACCTTCCAATTTAAAAAAAATAAAAGTTGTTATATCTTAAAAGAGATATGTGGGATGGGAGTTTTTAAGACTTATTGTTTTGTTGTTGATAGTTCTGTATCATTTGACAATTTCTTTAGAACTTTACAGGGATTGGTAATTTGGGTTCTGAAGTAAAAACATATGAATAGAGTTCAGTGAAGCTTCCAGTTTATATTTATTTTTTTTTAAGAAAAAGGAGAAATAATAGCTTTTAAAAATAAGAGAAAGAATTATCACAAATTATTTTTTTTACTGCTTAAATGAAGCTGCTGTGTGTAAATATGACACTTGGGATTTAAAAATTTGTCTAGAATTGGAGGGTTAAGTGTGTCTCATTTATTGAACAAACAATTGGCTAAAAAAATACTTTTTTAAGAATTCAACTTTTAAAAAGTGCAAAAATTTTGCCTAAATATCTGTGGACTGTATTTTTGTGTGAAAAAAAAAAGTCATACATTCATTAAAAAAAAAAAAAATGTGAACTACATTCAGAAACATTTCAATAAATATTTTTTCTACAGCACCAATATCAGATGCATCAGTGTTCTTCTCCGTATTTGGTAAAGGTCCAAAGCTTCATGGAGATGCAACATTGTTTTTTTTTATCAATCTTCACATTTAGAGCCACTTTCTATCCTTTTTAACTTATTTCTTTTCAGTTTCCCATTATTTTTATTATTTTTCCAATAGGATTAAATATGAATCCTGAATACAAAAACATGGAAGTTTAAAACAAATTTTAATCCAAAATTACATAAAACTAAACAACTTTACATTTATTTATTTTTTCTAATAAAGATAGTATCGATAGATCTTAGATGAAGGGTCAATGAAGTTGAGCTGTGACTTCTTTTGTTGAATTAGCTGTACTTCTCGGCTTTTAGTGTTGAGGCATCAATCAATACCTTAAGATGATACTGCATGTGAATGATATTCTCCAGTAAAATTATCAAGCAAGATGCCTAGTATTGTCCACATGGTAATGGAGCATATAAATCAAATTTCTTATAAAGAAATACAAAACAGTGAAATTTACAAAAAAAAATGCAATGGTAGTTTGGCAAGAAAAGAAAGCAGATCAGAAATATTAAAATAGTTCTTGATTTTGGGTTGGCCAAAAATTAATAGAAGATTCTTGTAATAGTAAAAAAAAATTATGATTGGTGATTCTTGTAGAAGACATCGTATGTTGGTACTTAGTGAATAAGATTATCCAAGTGCATTCACACTGTGTAGCCCAAACCTTGTTCAGCATCTTTACCACTACTTTGTTACAAAAGAAGTAGTGTTACAGTAACACCTACAGTTCTATCTTGATTCTCAAAATAAACTTCTAAATTGTAAAATCCATTTCTGTAGGGGGAGACTTTAAATATTAAATTTATCAGTTAAATAATTCTCTTTTTTGATGAAGTCCCAGTTTGACTAGAATATTAACATCTAAAAACATAAATCCTTAAAGAACTTAAAGTCGATATTCTTTAAAATGCAGTGGAGGGGGGGGGGGGGTCAATGTTGTGGAGAAAAGGAATCATATCTTGCTTCAAATCCATTTCATTTTAATCAGAGAACTTGCAGAGAAAAGAAATTGTTTGATGTAAATAAGAATTCATTGTTTGTAAGGAGAACTAATTGCTCACTTCTGGTGCTTTTAATTTAAAATTGTTGGCATCTTCACATGCAAATTTCTCCATACAAGAAGTTCTCAAATGCTACATTTAAAAAAAAAACTCCATCCATTGGTTCCGAAGTTATTGGTGAGATTGGGAGACACACATAATCATTTTATGAGCCTTACTTTTCGTGAAAAAAAGGCTAATTAAAAATCATTTTTATGAAATTGATTATCAATAAACTTAAATGTTAAATTAAGTTCAGGTTTTATGCAAATGATTCAGTTTTAGATGAGTAAGGGAAAAACTACAATAATTCGTATAATATTTGCAATTTGCTGATTTTTTTTTTTTTTATCTAATATGATAAAGAAGTACTGTTGGGTTAAGTTTAATGTTTGTATGAAACTGGTGAATTAAGCATGATTAACCCTCAGTAAAACTTCCCTGGTTAAGATGATAATTTAAATCATATCGTACTCAATAAAAGTATATTTTCAGAAACAAAAAAACAGATGTTATCTGTTTATCCTACTCTGAACTTCTACAAAGAAGTTTCTTTTTGTTTATCCATAAAACATTCATAGTTTTCACTATGTTATTTATTAGGGAATTTATATAATGGTATTTAATATTAATAAGGTTTTAAATTTTATTATTGACTCATGTTTTAAGGTATAAATTTTTGTAAGAAATTTTATTTTTAATGAAAAAACCTAAGTTTTTTATATGAAGGGAATCTGATTATACACTCAGTCATTTCAAGAGCATCTACAGTTTTCTAACATTACCTTGCATTTATTATACAATATAATAGGTTACAGAAAACAGTCAAATTTGTTTGATAATATTTTTATTTTTAATCATAAAAACTACATTTTTTTATATGAAGGGTGACTGAATACTGTACTCAGTTCTGTCATTTTGAAAGTATCTACAATTTTCTAACATTACCTATGCATTTATTACATAATAGATTATAGAAAGCAGTCAAATTTTCTTTTGGCACTACTTGTTTATTTTTCTTGTTTTCATAGTATTTTGTCTGTTGTTCTATAGACAGACAGTCTTGTGTGTTTTTCTATATACAGTGTTACCTCCTTTAACAGACACCCTGAATAGCGGACATTATTGCAGGTCCCAGTCCTTTACAATAGGACACTCCATGTTATCCACTCCGAATAGTGGACAGTTATTTTAACTGTAAAATTTTTTTATTTTTTTTTTTCGATTAACATTTCGACAAACACATCATGGTTGTATTTATATCGGTCTCCCATACATTGATACATTGTATCTGTGTCTCATGATTCAATGCAAGAAACTGAGACCCTTTTTTTCACTGCAGTTGCTTTGTAAATATCAATACCTCATAAAGCTATCCTATAAACATGTTGATTAAATTTAGTGCGAATTAAAATGGCGTCAAAAAGGAAGAGATTGGCACTGAAAGAAAAAATTGATGTTCTTGAAATTGCTGAAAAAGAAAAATTGAATGTGCATTGTCTTGCTGAACATTTTAAAGTTGGAAAAACTCAGATAAGTGAACTTTTGAAGGACAAAGATGAGATTAGAAAAATGTGGATGGTGAATTCAAACGAAAATTCAAAGAATTTGAAGTTTCATAAAACTGAAACAAGCAAAATCGACGAAGTGGTGATAAAATGGTTCCGCTCTGCTCATGCAAAGAATATTTCTATAAGCGGTGTTTTGCTTCAAGAAAAAGCCAGAGAATTCGGTCAAACTTTAGGATTGGACACGTTTAAGGCATCAAATAGATGGCTAGAAATTAATTTTATCATTATTTTAAGTAAGATAAACGGATTAGCACTCATTTAAAAAGGAATATAGTATATAATTTGCAATTGTTCATATTCTCTCATATCGCAATGGTAATTGTAGAAATTTAATTAAGATTGTATGAAATTTTTCATTAAATGACATGCTATAAGCTAAAAAATGAAAAAAAAGATAGTCCTCCCCAATAACGGACGAAACTTCCGGTCCCGTGACTGTCCGTTATTCGGAAGTAACACTGTATATATTTTACACAATTTTCTTTATTGCTTTTTATTTTTCCTATTCTGTTCTTTACCTTTCTTGGTGCAGCTTAGCCTCAGATGTTTTTGCACCATTAAAACTCAACTAACAAACAAACAAACAGTCAAAGTTTATTACAATTATTTTTCTTTCTTTCATATATCTAATTTTATTTCATTATCATTCTGCTGTTGACTGTAATTATGGGAACTTATATGTGTTAGCACAGCCATCATAGATATTTTGTGGACATATAAAGAACATTTCAGAAAGCTTTATACTATCTCAATATGTAGGAATATTGATAATTACAACTTGACTATAACATTTGGACTCGCTGGCATATTCCCATCTTAGAATATTTTCTGATGGCTGCCATAGAGTCATTCTTTAATGGTAAATGCTAATAAAGGACAACTGTCTCCTATGATCTTAAGTTATCAGTTCTGATATGAAGTCCTTGATAGCCATTAAAGAGAGAATAATCAGAGGATGCCAAATTTGATGAATAAGGAGTAGACAATACTACAGTGAATCAAAAGGGCATTTATTGCCTCAATTTTTTTTATTCGATATACAAATAGGCATTATTGCAGTAGCTCTTTCTGAGATCACTTTCTTTTGCATTAATTATCTGTGCAGAACTTCAGTGTTGCCATGTTTGCTAATAAGATCACTGTTAATGACTAGCAAGTCATTCTTCTACCATAGAAAATCATGGATGAAAACTGTTCAAATTTTCTTGGGTTGCAGATTTTTTTTGGCTGTGCCCCCTTTGCATTCATGGTTACAGCTTTTTTTTGGGACATAATGAAATGAAAAGGACTAAATATTTTTATGTGATGATGTTGAAGGTTTTAAATAATAATGAAATGAAGTTCACCACTTTTGTTTAGTCTTCCACAAAAAAGTTTCGTAGTCTTTATTAAACATTGTAAGCATTTTACAGCAAATTTCCATCTTGTATGCTTTGTTTGCTGTATTGGGTTATAAGATCTAAGGTGATATTGATATAAATAAATATATATTTTTAGGTGTAAATCTTTGCCTTAGACATCTCTGATATTGTAGCTTGTTACAGGGTATATGTCTTTTTGCATGGAAACTACTGAAATTTCTGGTATAACTAAATTCTATGTTATCATAATGAAAGCAATGGTATCATATGCCTGGGCATGTGCTCGTGATAATTTGAATAGCAGAGTTTCAACACATTCACTACTTAGAGCAGTCAAATAAACATAATCTTTGACGATCTGACCAGAGACAAGTTAATATTTTAAAAATATTAAAAATTAGACTATTTTGGATCTTTATTTTAAACAGAATACTGTGATATTCATTACGTATCTTGTACAAAGAGAAGAAAGCGATGATATATTTTCACAATTTATCCTTTTAAAAAAAAAAAAAAAAAAAAAAAAGCATCAGGGATGAAATATATTCCTGACAAATCTCAATAATATAATAATGTAATAAATTATTAGCAAATATTAAAGAACTATAGTGGCTATAATGTAATACAGCTTACTCTTGCATGACTCTTTTCATGCAAAAAATAAAAAGACAGAATAATCGTCCATTATTTTATATTCATTTATACACTAATCAAAAGTGTAAAACACCACCATCAAGATACTACTGTATATCAAAGACCTGAGAATGTGAGAGAAGAATCATGTGGTCATATTAAGAACATGATTACACACACACAAGGTGAGTTTGTTTATTTGGTAAATAGTGTACTATCTGTGACAGCATACACATTATATTGAATGTAATATAAAAGTGCTTTCCTGTGTTACAACACAGACCTGCACTTTGTCATGCAATTAGATGACAAATGTCCTTCTATGGAATATCATTTCTCATGAGCTCAAGGGATCAAGATTTATCGCTAGTGGCTGGGCATTGGAGACATGCCATCCACTCTTCGTCTCGTATATGATAATATCCAGAAGAAGTCCAGTGAGCATGTTGGCAGGAGAGTTGACATACAATCTCTAGAGCATATTTGAGTTGCAGCATGTTATGTTACCAGCAAGCATGAAATAGAATAAAATGGAAATAAATAAAACGCACTTACTTATGAA
>JAFIDM010002131.1:52276495-52301954 GCA_023159025.1 Thereuonema tuberculata
TTCATAAGTAAGTGCGTTTTATTTATTTCCATTTTATTCTATTTCATCCCACGCACGTTAAGCCTATTTAGTCAGCAAGCATGAAATCTGGCATATACATTTATTTCCATTTTTAAAATTACTGGCAAATGTAAAATCTTTTCGTGCTTCACATTTTGCTCAGTATATATGAAAAGCCAACATGACTCCAGTAAAATGTCAAATTTATGTAATCCCATTACTATCACTTAATCGTATTGGTGATATAAGTAACAACAAATAGTACGAAGAAGAAACCATTAAGTACCTAGTATTGTTTTAAACATAATTTAATTTAATTTATCTCCTTATTAGAATATTTACATGAAATGTTTGAAAGATGCGTACATCGCAGTTAAATCCCTCACTTCTTGAATATAATAACTTACCATGTAAATACTAATTGTTTCATATTTTGCCAGTTCCCTATTATCTCTTATTTCACTTCCGTTTTCAAATTCATAGCTTTTTTTTTTTTTAACGAAACTCCTATGAAGCCGTATGATTTATTTGAACAAAAATCAGGCTGTCAAGTCAATCTAAACTTCTTAACTGTCGTCATCTTTTATTTATTTCAGAACAAGTGTTTATATATGAAAATCCAGGACAGTATTCAATTCAAAGAATAAATGTCCATTTGCTTTAAGTAATATCATCCATAATCACTTACAATATTTAAGGTTACCATATTTTCTTGTTTGGCACTTTGATCATTGCTAATTCAGTGTTGTTTTTTTTTTTAGCAAACCTGTATCTTTCAAAACGTTTCCTTTTGCCACATTTGAAAACACCTGATTTTTAGTTTATGGTTTTCCAGTATAGTCATATGTTGAGTTACAGTACTTTGACTTATGTTTCGGACATTTTGAAATGCCACCATTCCCCAAAGTTTCAGCACTTGTTTCGGAGTTGCAGCTGTTTAGCAGCATGACACTATCATCACATTGAATTTCAACTACTGGTGTCACTATCAGACTGCTTATAAACGTGGTTCACTTTGCATCTCTGTGCAGCACATGCTTCATTAATATCAGTTATGCACGTATACAATGGTAACAATGCACTACAGATTATATGAAATGGAGGGAAAAAAAACCCAGTGCTTTGACTTGTGGACATATTTGAGTTCAGTTTGGAACGTAAGAAGATGTAACTTTAGGGTATGCAGGTATAAGATTGACTTTCATTTCCGTCCATGCCCTTTTTATTTTATACATTCTCTTTCTCTTCTTTTTTTTGTATTAGTCGGAAAGCTTACAAAGATCTTTATATATATCTGATTAAAAAAAACAAGTCAGAAAGGTACTGTATTTTAGCTGAAAAGAACATCTTACTAACTTAGGTTTTAATATTGCTGACAAATATTACTATTTGAAAACATTGGGTATTTACTGATATTTACAGCAAGCATGCTCTAATTGTTTGTGAAAAAAGATTTTCTTTCCTGTGTTTGTCTGCTTCTTCTTCTTCTTTCTCTTCTGGTCTGAATTCATTCCTTAATGATTTCCTGAGGAAGGCAATGGGAAACCACCTCAGTAACTTTCCCTAGAAATTCTATGGATTCTTCTAGAGGTTTGCCATCTTGGGAACACTTGATATCCAAAGAACACGGACCTTCGGCTATGAAGATCAGTGCGAACCGCACACAACAACAATGCTCTAAATACAACCATAATGTATGTTTGAACTATTAGCACTTAAGTCCATATGATACCTGGTTGTATAGTTAGGCTTTCTTCAGTAGAAGTCTGGTGATGAGTCACTAGGTAAAATTGCACATTTCTTGGAAACAGCTAAGGACTGCTTCTATGAAATACAGCATGGCAGCATTTAATGTTTAAAGAAAAATAAAAACAAATGGGCTTTATAAAAAATGTAGAGAGAGAATTGACAGATAAAATATTTGTTTAGGAAAATTTAGTCAATATAAATATGTTGCATATTTAATCTTTAGAACTTTATAATTATTAATCAACTACAAATTCAAGGAAAATGTAAGGAACATATCTGAAAATGAATGTGTTGGTTGGGTTACATATGTTTTAAAAGGAATTACCTTCTAGCACTGATGTAATCCTTTATTCATATCATCATAAGATCCAGATAATTGCCACTGACGAATAGGTGCTGTCTTGAGGCTATGGAAGAAAGTTACCGAGTGTTACTGTTCCCTCTCCAGGGCATCCCCATAGATGTATTCTGTCCAGAGAGAATACAATCGTTCTTCTTGCAAGATGTTCATTGAATTCTTTTCCGGAATTTTTAACAATCAAGTGGAGCCAGTATAAAGATAACAATTGTAGTATTCCATCATAAATTCAGTTTCCATCAAACACTGAAATGTTCAAAACCCAGATCAAGCATTTAATACTGCCATCACAAAATGCACTTCTCTTTGCAATGTGGATGTTGCTCTTAGGACTGTCTTTTATTTAAGACCATCAAACTGTGAAGAAAATTTATGTAATATACAGTATTCCATTGCTTGCTGAATGTAAGGAATTGTCATTCCTAATTTTTGAATAAGTGTTTTCATTTTTACTTTCGAATTAGTTTCACAATAAGATTTCTTTGATTGTGATTTGAGAATAATTCAATTTCTACTTATAGATTGTTTTGAAATTGTAGTTTTTCAGGTTTAAGAATAGTATAGCAGAGACAACGCTAGAAGTATCAGTAATATTTCATTTAAAAAATTCTAATTTAGTAAACAATTGCTTTCCATATTAAAGACGTCAAATAAAACATTTAATATGAAATGATAAAATGCTTCATTTCAATCCATTAAAAATGGTTTATTTATATCAATATTGAATAAAAAAAAAATTAGTTTTTTATTGTCTTTATTTTTGTTATTGTTATTTTAGTTAAGGAAGCTTGCTCATGCTGTGACAAAAATCTATTTTAACAAAGTTATATTTGAAGTTAATTTTCCCCAAAATTTCCAATTTTGTTATTGTCATTTACTATTGTAACTGCACTGATTTGGTATCTAGTCTTCAATTTAGAGACTTCTGAAAACATTTGAAACAGTGGGTTTTGTTTTCAAATAAGCATCACTGGAATTGGAGAAACAACTACTGTTCCAAGTTTTATATAAACATGACTTAATTCGTAGAAAAAAATGATTGAGATTTTAGAGGTTACATGTTAAGTTACATTTTTGAAGTTTTGTGCCTTGTGGTAAAGGGGGGGGGGGGTCTAATTCAGAGAAGTAATTGAAACAACAAAATTCAGATTGCTCAATTTTACTTCTCTTACAGATTCAGAATTTTTATTTTGAAACAAAACAGGATGTAACATTGGTAATGTAATTTTAAAAATTTTGCAATTTTATCACTGAATTGTATTGTTTCAAATTTGTTAAAGCTTAACCAACCATTTTAAATTGTGAAAAAATAAATTATTACAGAAAAAAATATTTAAAAAATGTAAGAATTAGTCTAATTAACACTATGATTAAAAATTAATGCTTTACAACATGGTTTCAATATATCTTATCATTTGTTAATACATTAAATTCCTTTCCTTGATAGAAAGCAAATTTCAGGCACATTCGTTTCAGTGTTTCTTATTATATAATAATATCAAGGTTTGTTAAACATTAAATATGTTTTTGGGAGCTTGTAATTTAATTTTAATACAGTCTATCCAATTTTAAAGTAGTTCATCAAGAAAGTTTTTTTTGTTTTTGTTTTTTTTCCTGGTGTGTATGTGTGTGTTTTGTTTTTAACTGTTATTTTGTATATCACCAAATCACATAAGATTTGCCAAACTTAAGTAGACGACTTCAAATCTATTAAAAGACCTTTTGTGAAAGGCTTATCACTACACAATCTAGTCTAGACGAAGTAATAATGAAATTTTAATTTTATTACAAATAAATAATACTTTATTAAACATTATTTTATTAGAAATAAATAATATTACAAGGCTCTAAGACTAGATACCAGATCAAGATAATTATGATACTAAATGACAGTAGTGAAAGTTGAAACTAGAGAAAATTAACTTCAAATATGGTTAACTTTGTAGTTTGGTGAAAAAATTAAAAATGCACATAAATAAATGCAGGTTCTCGCACCCTGAGCTATCATATCGGGAATCTGGGACAGATGTTTCAGCCTTATTAGGCTTCTTCAGCCAGATTTACCCTTGTTGATAGCTGAGAATGCATGACAAAGATGAGGTTACCACTTCAGCTCCTCGAACATAACATCAACACAACAATGACAAATAACTATGCACCCACGGCCTTAAATTTTAAAAAGATTTTCATCATAGCAAAATAATTATGAATTGATTTATTTCTGTAGCTGAAAACAATTGCATATTTATGATGTTTTCATGTTTCTATATCCTTTTATTGTTTTTTTTAACTGATTTCCAAGTTTTAAAAAACCTGACCAGAATATCAAAGACGAAACTCCAACAATTTATAGGCAGTTTAATGAACATTTGGGAATTGTCAATAGTATCCACATATCTGTAAAACTTACATTATCAAATATAATAGATGATAAAATAAATTGTAAGTTGACATTTTGAGATGCATGGTATACCACATGAAATAATTATTATTATTTATATATAAATTATATGAAAATGATTAGATCTTAAATTCAATAAAGTGATGAATTTAAAAAGACTAAAAAGCAAATACATCTTATGTCTTTGTTTTAAATGTCATTAAAGCTGATACTGAAATATGTAAGGTTGATGTCAAAGAAATTAAAAAAAAATAGAAATGAAAAATGAGAAAGCTTCATTAATAACAAAGTAAATAAATATTTATTTCTCTTATTAAGAAAAGAATAAGAAAATGTTTAAGTGTTTCAATCATGGTCAAACTGCTGTACTTAGGAGATTCATAAAGACTTACAATTAAGTTATTACCTTCATAATCATATAAATGAGTAAATTCTTATTTATCCATCACTAAACTACTAATCAAATAAAACACGATATTCCAGCAAAAATGTTATTTAATGTTTGTTACCACAACGTTATACCAGTGTAATGACATACATTATAACACATTGAATGGTCAAAAACAGAAAATAACAATGCAATGTTATTAATTCTACCATGTTCACAAATTATAAAGCCATTTTATAGAATTTCTGGAGTAAATTACTTATAAAGCCATTTGTTCAAATATCCAATAAAGTTACTACTTTTCTGTATAACTTTGAAAACACGGTTAGGCATTGATTGTAGGAGGTTTTGGAGATAAGTTTTATATATATTTTCCCATTCCTGAACAATGCTTTCTTTTAAAGTCCCAATATTGTTGAACTACGGTCCACCAGCATACACAGCACTCACTAAGTAGCCTCAAATGTTCTGTATTGGTTTTAAGTCATGGGAAAAGGCAGGCCAGTTCATTACCTGCACACCCTTGTCGAGGAACCACCCATAGGTCAATGGGGCCTTTACTGAAGCACTGTCCTGCTGAAATTCAAAGATAGAACTTCCCATTTTCTCAGTAAATGGCAAAAGGTACTCCTGTAACATCAACTGATATTTTATAGCATTCATGTTTCCTGTTACAAATGCTAGATTACTGTTAGTGTACCAGCCAAAGGTTCCCCAAACCATTGCACTTCCACCTCCACACTGACTTTTGAGAACATCATCATCTTCGCGAATATCGTGCCAGTGAAATTGCCATCCATCTGGACCATCCAGATTAATTTTCTTTTTATCACTCCATATTACTTTGTTCTACTCCTCCTCCTAGGACATTTTTCTTTTGCTCAGAGAAGCCTTTTCTCCTTGTGGTTTTGCTTCAGTGAAGGTTGAGACTTCCTCTTGAATATAAGCTATGGAGACTCATGGATGGTTTTAAAAACAGTTGATTTTGACATAGGGATGTCAGAATGCATGGCTATGGCCCTGATGGATGTATTACTTTCAGATACTTCACGAATAATGATTCTTTTCACACATGATGTAATTAATTATCCCATTTTTTTGTCTCATACTTATCATCAATATTCAAATTATTGTCAATAACAGTATGAGACCGTTCAATGCTTTTGTAACTGATCTAGCACACAACCAGAATTATGAAGAGCACATAGAAGTCTGTTAATGGCTTATCTTGTGCATTGTTTAAAGTAAGAGATAAGAAACCTCGCTGATAACTTACCAATAAACGTTTATTAACCTCGGCCACTTTCAAGTAAATCTCTTGCCAGATGTTATAATTAACGATATTTTGGATAGTAGCTTTATAATTATTGGACACTATCAGTGTTATTTTAATTCATATATATTATTTAAATGAAAATAATTACACCCATTGCATTAGTTTAGCATCAAAAGAGCATCGTGGAATATAGAAAATATATATTCATTGTTGTTGTTGTTGTTGTTGTCGTGTGACAAATGCAATACAGTTTTGGATCAAATTTGGCCGAAGGAATGCAGCACTGCTTTAGCGAAGTCTTCAGCTTTGTCAATATATATATTCATTCCTTTTCATAATTATTAAACTACTAATTGGCTTTAGAATTTCTGGACGCACCTTAATTATTCAAAATCATACTGAATAAAACTGAATTATACATCTTCAGAAAAAGAAATAATTATTGAGCATAACTGACGTAAGAAGAAAATAATTGAATTTGTATAATGAGAAACGTAATGAGTTGAATATACAGAGAGATCATAAAGAGAAATGAAGGTTCTGCAATTGAGTCAAG
The DNA here is from genome assembly GCA_023159025.1 of Thereuonema tuberculata. Taxonomy (NCBI): domain Eukaryota; kingdom Metazoa; phylum Arthropoda; class Chilopoda; order Scutigeromorpha; family Scutigeridae; genus Thereuonema; species Thereuonema tuberculata. Next base: position 52,283,224 of record JAFIDM010002131.1, read on the forward strand.
CAAGGAATTAATTAAGATATTTCAACATTGCTTGTTAGGTCATCAATATAGAAAGATGGTAAATAAAGACATCCAGTGGTGTCAAAGACTGCTTCATAAATGTACTGTAGTTTCTGTTGTTCTCTGCAATCGATCTTCCAATAAGTTAAACTACCTTGAAAAAGCTTCAATGAATTTCAAGTGAAATGTCATCAGTAAAGAGTTAAGAGCAATGTTTTTAAGAATAAGATTATGTCCAGGATATTACCAAAAAGCCATGTATATTAACCATTTTGAAAAATAAATATTTTCGTATTCCTTCGTATTAAAAATGAAGCAATGATTCATATACATCAAAATGATTTTTCTTTTTTTAGTGAAAATTTGTGTATCTGAATTATTATTAATTTTAATTATTATTATTTCAGTTCATTATTATTAATCTTAATTCAGACACATGTATTTTTTGAAGTTGCTCATTATATTTGAAAATAAAACTGGTGAAGCTAAAAAGAACGGATGTCAGTAATATTAGCTTAAAGAAAATGTTGCTGATTTGAATGAAAGCACTACATTAAAAATATAAGTGCAACACAGTATGAAGAAAAAAGAATGTCTATAAAGAAAATGAAAACAAATATCAGTTGAAATTCACCTATGCAGAAGATGAAGCTTCATCGTAATAATGATTGTAGTCTTAATAGTTCCATTTATTTATTTGAAGGGATAAATCCATCAGATGAAATGGAAAATATTAGGAACTTGACCTGTAAAGCACGTATATGTAAAAATCCACAATCATAATCTTCCCATCATTTCATGACTATTCTTACAAAATTCAGTTAAGTCTTAAGTTTAAACAGAAGAATTCAAAGCAAAAAAAAAAAGCAGTTGTTTCGTTGCTATCATGTGACAGTCCATTAGTTTTACAAATAAAAGCAAATCACTATTTTTTAAACTAATGAATTAACCCATTCTTGTTTGAAAAGGAAAAACAAAAATAGTAAATATCTAAAGGACTACTGTGGAAATTAATTAATTAATTATGAGAAAAATTAACAGGTACTTCCTTTTTTTTTCTTTTCACTGATTTAAGTAACAGATGTGTTAGTAGATTAGTTGCCTTTTTTTTTATTCTGATATTGCTAACTTTTATCATATTATTATCTTCAAAACATCAATGTTTCATAAAAATCTAAACATATTGAATGGCTGAGACCCAGTGATTACTAAGTGACATCCCAGGTTTACTACTTTACGCTCATTAAAGTTCATCAGTTGGGAATAGTCGTTGGTTTTCACTTACGTTTCATAATTCTTTTAAATGTGTGTGTGTGTGTATACATCCTCGTTTTAACAGGATGTGCTTATATATATATATATATATATATATATATATATATATATATATATATAAAACAATCTTTTAATATTTTTCTCGATTTGGATGCTCAAGTTCTGACAGGTAACTGCTTTGTGTTAAAGAAATAAGATTAATTAGCAATTTGAGCCACATTTTGATGCAAAAACTTTGATTATCTCATAAACTGTGATTATCTAATAAAACATTAATACTTGCATTGAAAAAATTAATTTGCTTAGAGTAACTGATTCTCAAAGCAGTCAACAGTTGAATGTATAGTATGTGTCATTAAGCATCAACTTTTTGGATTTGCAAAATGCCTGATAATTATTACAACCATTTCATCAATTAGCTTCCAACCCAAATAAGAGAATGTATAAGTTGAGTATATAAGTTTGAATCCATCTTTTTTATTTAATGGGATTCCAGACTTTTGTTTTGCAATTATTACCTCCCATCAGCCAGAGTTGCTCGCTGATTGTGTAGACTCACAATTGTATAATATTCATTTATATTTAAATTATTGTACTCTTTGTCTTTTCATGCACTTTTATTTTTTTTTCTACCATTTGTACAATTTCAACAATGGCCATGGAATTTTCCTGTTGATATTAATTCAAAAACTAACAGTTGAATTATTCAATTGGATATAGTAATTGATGATAATCTGTGAAAAACAGTCAACTATCAATGTTATTGCACAGAAAAGTGTATAACTCTGGAAATGAAATTTCAAAGTTTAATTGAAAAAAAAGAAAAAAAAAAAAGCAATTTTACGAAAATATTCACGAAAATAGTTTCTATTTTTGAAAATCTCCAAAATGATATTCATGTAAAACAAAGTATGACTCTTTTGTGGGACTTCAAAGTCTTACTTCAAGACTTTAATGAAAGATATAGTTTTAATGTTCATTAATGAAATAATGGAAATTGATGTAACATGCTTTACATCTGATGGTTTCAAAGTGTTGTGCATATCTTATCTCCATGGGATAGCACAAACAAGCAAAACAACACAAAATAAACATTTAGGTATAAAAAGAGATGTTTGGCAATAGTCACCTGATGATGAAATATGTAAAGCATTTTGAAACTGTCAGGCGTATTTTTTACCAATTCTATTCAATAAATGCATTTTATTGTGATTAATGGAATTGCATTAATTGTATGTATTATAAAACTACTTCAAAGAAAATAATGCAAATTATAAAAAAATTAAAACCAAGAAATGTTTTTAGTGTGTTATGTTGAGGAACAGTTTGTGAGTTTGTGTTAAGGTAATAGAAATAACTTTGCTTAAAAAAATTTACTGCGACATTAACAGGCTGGTTTTCTTTTAATGAATTGGTATTTTGAATGTTACATTAAAAGCGTCATATATAAAATCAACAAATTTAGGCATTTATTAAGCCCTATTCATTGTTTCATATACTTGAAAATTTTAACCTTTAAAGACAATTTGCAGCCATTTTATATAAATTTAAAAAGAGATGGAAAAAAACAAAAGCGAGTTGGCTATACAAAACTGATGGAAATGTTCCCCTTCTTAAGAAATTTCTAGAAAATTTTGCTCTAAAATTGACCAATTTTCTAGAAATATATTTTTTTATAAATATATTATTATTTTAAGCGTTTAAAGGAATTCTGTATTTTTTAAAAATTTTTGCTAGCTGCGACCATCCTGCTGTAAGGCAAGTAATTTTTGTCTTTTTTCTTCCATAAGACGTTCACGATGTTTATGAATATAATCACGGACATTTGGAAGTCCCATAATGACACAAGCACTGAGGGCACTTCGGTAAATATTCATATCAGTGGCTTCGTACCATTCATTCGTTTTATCGTCGTAACATTCGACATGGAAAATAGTGGTAACGCCATTGAAACCACCAATAGCAAATATCATGTCATCGATTAACTAGAGGAGAGGAAATTAAAACACAATTAGATCACAAATAGACAGAAGCTAATTAAGATATGAAAGATTAACAGTACAACTGAAAATAATAAAGACATGCACACACAAGAGGATCAGAATAAAATAAAATTTTCAGTTTATTACAAATGTTTAGTTGTTTGAAGTTATGTATCAGTAAATTAAGATCTGGTGACTTCCCATCCTGTTTTAATTCATGAGTGCTGTTGATAAGGAATGGAATTATCACACAGTAATGGTATCCTATAATATTTTTGCCCATTGCAAGATGGTTTTTGAGCTCATTTGTACAATCAGATTGTAGGAGGTGCCATACATTTTGATTCCTATGCATAATGGGGAATTGCCTGAGGCATGGTAACATATATAGCAGGCAAAGCCAGGATTTTGGATTGGGAGGGGTTATGATGGTCATTAAAAAAAATAAAAAGTCCTTTTCCAAATGGGGGGAGTTTACAAACAAACCATTGAATTTCAAAAAAAAAAAAAAAAAAAAAAAACAGTTCAAAATCCTACATTTTTAACATTTTCAGATCCAATGCAGGGAGAGAGGCTGCCTTGAATAATAGCATTGTGTGGCACTGAAAGGGAGGGATACCTTTGTTTCATGTTCTGTTTTTGCTTTTTAGGAAAAACTAAGACCCTCATTGTCTTGGGGCAGCATTATGATGATTTTCCCCACATATGAAAAATGTCATTTTTTCTAATAATACCTTTCTTGCTTTATGACAAAGGATTGTGTTTTCCAAAAAAAACATATCACGATATATCGAGAATGGCAGCAAATAATGACAATTCCATCCTGTTAATAAAGGCATTGAGTTTATGGTAACTCCACAGAAAATTAAAAGATAATTTTTCTGCATTCCAAACCTGCCTCCAACGCCATCACAGAACGTACACTCTACTTTAATGTTCAGTACAAATATAGTATGTTGTGTTGGTTGGAGGCAGGTCTCCACATGTACAAACTCATTTGCACAAAAGGCCTGAAACCCAGTCACTAACCAGTCTTTAGTGGAAGCTGTGGTGGACTTGTGGAACTCCACTGACTGAAAGATACTGCTTCATCGACTACAATCTCTAATTGTCAGGAAAGAAGTAAATACCAAATAATAATTTAGTGATACAGAACTCAAAACAAGTATTTCAGTTTTTATGATAAATTTCTTACTTTAAATTTTACTACATCTATTTCATTCCAATTTCCTAATGTCATAGCAAACTAAGATTAGGAAATGTTATTTCAGATATTTTTAATCACATATGAAGTCTAGAAAAAAGAAATAAACATAGGTCTGTTTTAAAATTAAATTTACATATCAATATATATATATAACAAAACAAAACAAAATCTCAAGCCTCCAAAAAAGAAAAAAAAAATACTTATAATAACCATTATTTTCTTTTTTTACAAAACTTTTAAGTACGTACGACAGCAGAATCAAACTCCAATAATAAGATGGCAAAAAAAAAACAAAAAACAAAAAAAACAAAACTTGCATAAGCTAATTTAAACAAAACTGAATATTTTTATCTTTAATAGTAATGAAAATGTACCCAGACACAAATGTCATGAACCAGAAGGAGAATGAATTAAGCCTGAGAGGGAGAGACAAAATAAATATATTCATATGACTTGTGCAATAAATTATTATTTAAAAATAAAATTAATAAACTTGACCTATTATTGTTATATTTACAATGTGGCTGTAATTGAAGAGTTATTTTCAAATCTCTACTCTCAGAAAGCACAAATGTTGACTGTTATTACTACACACCAAGTATGCTGTCAAGGATATTATGTAACTGATAAATTGATCAATGTTTTTATGAGAATTGACCTGTTTAATTGACTCCTTATCTCATAAATTATGCTACTTTCTGCTTCATTCAAAATATTTTTTGGAGGTAGTGAATTTTGAAAAGAAAGCCTATAATTAAATAACAAATTTCAGTTCTTATTTTAATTTCTTGGTTAATTTTCATGTGTAATTATAAAAAGAATTTATTATTGTTTTCTATTTAATTATGTATGCAACGGTCTTATGCATTTATTCAAATATCAGTTACAGTTAACTTAAAAGGATTGAAAAAAAAAATATCCTACAAAACACATTCATTTAATAGACTTTATACATGCATTATAATAGAAATAAGGGTTTTAAGACACAATAATTTTTGTCCCAGTTATCAGTTGATTCTGATCAATGAAGAGACCCAAAAAATAATTGTGCCAAACCCATCTATTGTAAAAATAGACAAATTTCTATTAAAACACAATTGAAATTAATAATTGAAGATATGAATTATTCTTTAATAAAATTTAAGTTACTACACATTTATTTCAAGAGATAATGAAAATTGTTGTTGAAATAATGTGCAAGCCTTTATAAAAGGAAATTTTAAATGAAATAACAAAAATAAAATATGTAATTAAATGAATAATAAATAATAATTAAAAAAAAAAACTTAAAGAAACAGTAGGTTTTTAGTTAAACTGCTGTATCTAGGGCTCAATTTTCAAGACAATTATTATTATTTATTTTTTTTCGTAGGCTTCCTTTCCACTTTTAAATGGTTCTCAGGTTATTCTCATTTAAATTATATGGTTTTATATGGTTAAATTTATATGGTTACTTATTTTATACTTACTTATTTTCTTACTTATAGTTTAAAAATGTGTATAAATATAAATATATATTTGGGCTCTTTTTCAGTTTTAAGAGAATATTTTGATAACATTATTAAGAACATAAATAACTGCATTTTCAGTTCTTATTGATTGACATTTTTTAGATACAGTATTAGAGAATCCAAAAGTTCGCATGAACATGAAAGTCATTTTCTTTCTTTTTTTTTCTGAAAGATATGATCCATCTTTTTTATTATTATTATTGTGTGACTAAGTCAGTTTTAGGCAGGCAAGGAATATATGTGGACTGTTATGGAAGTTATGGCAACTATTTTTTATCTGCCAAACATGCAGTACCACTGCAATTCCAGAATACATGTTTGAAAGCTCGTTGGGTGTGCTTCTGATTGGCACCACTAACATCGTCTGGATCAGTGAAGGAAAGTCATCGGGAGCAAGTGGAAAATACATATCTGGAAATCATCATTTAATAATGCAATGACAGTGTACACAAGGAAGAAAAAGGAACACAGGAATGCTCAATACACATTGCTAACACCCCTCAAAGTAATCTCCATGATTGTCCACCGTATGTTGCCTTCAAACATGTATTTTGGAATTGCAGTGGTACTGCATGTTTGGCAGATATAAAATAGTTTATCTAATATTATAGCATATCTAAGATTTAAGGTATAAAAATTTAATGCCTAGTTCTAAGGTGCTTAATAATTCTTATAATTATGCAAAATTCAGCACAATCAAAAAAAAGAGAGAGAGAGAAAGTTACATTTGAATTTCTAATAATTTACTTCATAGGATTTCTTTAGAAAATCAGGTTTAAAACTGAAATTAATGAAAGTTGTGAAGAATGAGAATGAACAAAGTTATTTGGCAACATTTGAGCAAGGCCAATTTTTATTTTAAGCTTTAAAACTTGTTTTTTCTCCCTTTTAATTGTTTGCTACTAAATTAAGTTAATCAAACTTTAACAATTCTTGGACAGAATTTCAGAATTTATAATAATATTGAAACTGGTGAATCTTATCAAATGGGGAAAAATATATTCTTGTGGTAAACTAATACTGGCCATTATTTTAGCTTGTATACAAGAACAGCTATGAAATGTAACTGTTTTCAAAATAATTGACTTTCATTATTTAAGTAAATGAAAGAATAAATGAAATAATATCCTCCAAATCAATATATGCAGTAAATTTTATACTAAGCATATGCTATTAATTTAAAGCACAAAATTAAATTACAGCTACTTACACCAATTGCGAAATTACTTCTGGGATTATACATATCTGGGATAGGGGTCCAGGCATTTGTTCCAGGATTGTATTTTTCGGCACTGCACATCCTTGAAATTCCGTTAAAACCACCTGTTAAATGATCATCAAACCAAAAAATAAGTAATAAAATGAAATTTTTATTCAGTCTTATGAAACTTGACATTAAAAAATGCAGTCATGAAATTTGCTTACTAGTCTATTATCCATTGGCTCCTTGCTGAATCAGACTTAAAACCTATAATCCAGTCATTGGTGGGCAAAATGCCCATCACCACTGCTAACCATTCTCATATCATCACCACGTGTTTTCATCGTATGTTGTCTTTATTTGTTTGTGCCATCCTCTGATGATGTAATATGCAAAGTATTCTAAAACTATTGGACAATTCTCCATTACTCCATTTTTATCAAGTAAATATGTTTTATTTTAACTTTCCTTTCTTTACACAGGATAAGTTTCCCTTGTAGTTAATGATATATAATATCTACTACTGAGATTATTTGATATTGTTTATATCTTTTTTGTTTATTTTCCAGTTCACATTAACTTAATAAGTCATCCTCAACTCAACTTGGAATTATTTTCATAGAATAAAGCTATATCAACAATCATTGCTTGTTATTTCAGCTTCTTGTATCACATACTAGGTGTGCCCCGCGGTTTCACCCGCGTTAAATTTTGATTATACATATCTGTTTCATACACATTATGAGTATATAACTAACTGCATCTCATTAACTATAAATATGCGCCCCCGACCCCACACCCGACAGTGTGCCAGATTGGTTGACGTTTATATTTACTGCTCCGCTCCTATTGGTCATAGCGTGATGTTAAATAGCCTCAATAAAAGGGCTATTTAACGCAAAAAGAATTTTTCAAAGTTGACTGGTAATTCCTGAGATTAGCGCGTTCAAACATACAAACTCTTCAGCTTTATAATATCAGTATAGATAATAGGATATATGTAAACAGCTGTCACGAATTTATCTTGCAAATTTTGAGTATTTGGTGGGATAGTTTATTATCCCCCACCTCTTTGCTGAATCCTTCCACATAATCCGGCTTAAAATCTACAATCCAGTCACTGGCAGGCAAAATGCCCATCATAACTGCTAACCATTTACGTATCATTATCAAGTATTTTTGTCTTGTATTGTCTTAAATGTTTTAGCCATTTCCTCATGATGAAATACACAAAGTATTTTGAAACTGCTGGATAATTCTACATTATTCCATTTTTATTTTTATCAAGTGTGTTTTATTTTCACTTTCCTTTATTTCATCAATGCACATTAACCCTCTCACTTATCTTGGGTAAATGTAGAGAGATGTGGCCAACCCAAATTTTATCTGTATAAATGGAATGAAAAGGAGAACAGGACAGTGGGAATAACTGAGTGTCCTTTTGTCAGAATAGTAGAAATCATTAAAAAAACATTGATTACATTGATTGTTATTATTGTTTTGAAAAGTACAAGAACTGGTAGAGAAAAGGATTTATAATCATTTATTTATGTTATCTACATTTTTTTATTACCATTTATTTTGAATGAAACAATAAATAAATTTAACTTTTATGGCCTTTATTGGTTCCTGTGTTTATTTAAGCTTTCATAATTTGTTATTTTGCAATAAATTAAAAACTACTATCAATTATCACAACATTCTTCAATTTTGTATAATTTTATTATTATCTATGGATCTAAAGATTTTTAAGATGATAAAACTAAAAAACACCTAATAGTCAGATCTTCACAAAACCATAAAGTATGATGTCACTGTTTGCCATAGACCTGCAATACAGGAAAGATTATCATAGGCAATAGAATTATCATAACATTTTCAGCATAAACACTGTATTTTTAAAGATTGAAAAAAACACGTACTGTTTTTTTAATTGAAAGAAGTCTGACTGCTTCAAAGTAATGAACACACTTTACTTTCAAGGTAGTTCTATCCTTTCTCTCCCTGTGATCATGTTTGGTTGTGTTGTGTTCTGTTATCTTACATATTTACATTGTCTCTGACGATACTGTTCTCTTAACATATTGAAACTGTCAAAGATTTCTTTTGCTTTTAGCAATCCAGTAAATGTTTTCTACTCTCTCTATTTATGAGATAAAGAAAAATTGTATAAATGAAGATCTGATTAAATTGAATTTAGTTTTCTCTTATTCAGGACACTGGTGAGTCGTCAATAGAAGCTTGGCAAGCACCATTTTCCCGTTTGTTTGTGAGTTTAATTGAATTTCATTACTTGAAAGCAAACACTATAATGTAATGAACTCTAAGCTTCACCTCTGAGATGTACTTCTGACGTCAATCAATTGTGCTTCTTACACAAACCACCAAGCAAAACTAAATTAATTTAATCACTTTTGAATTAAATTGAGTTTCAAACAATTTCTTCACAGAAGCAGTAAAAAAAATCAGAAAGTGTAGTTAATGTTAATGCCATTAACATAAACAAAGATTATTAACTGAATTCTGTTATTTGTGTAGTTGGAAAATTCTGGACATGTATTGCATATTTTTACTGTCAATAAACAGAATTCTATAAGAAATGAAATTTAGCTAAATACAAGAGTAATATATTTTTGTATGGGAGTAATGCATTGCAAATATCGTTTATTTGAATAGAATAATCTTTAATATCTTTTAAAGTACTTTTGAACTTAAAGGATTTTTTATAAGCATAACTGGCTTAGCTCTAAGAGATGATAAACATTACCTCAAATGTCAAAAATAATAAGATAACAGTTTATTAAAGGAAAAACTTTTATAAGCATTAAAACGACTGTTGTAAAGACTGTATATAATTCAGACATTGTTTCAGCTAATAATCACCAACTCCATCATCAAGCTGTCCATAGATTTGAATTATAACTTAACATCAGAACAGTCAAGGCCAGAAAAGCTTATAATCAGTAGCTGAGAAAAAAAAAAAAAAAAGCTTTGCTTGCAACATGAAGTTATTTTATAACAGTCTGTCAGACATCTTCACCAGAGAAAATGGAAGGAATGGTCTTATAAAAAAAAAAAAAAATAAATAAACTATGTATACAGTTTTACTTATTTATTTTTTTACATTATTATTATTATTAGGGGCCTACTTACCAATAGCGTAGATTTGGTTGTGATAAGCTATACAGGAAACGCCACTCCGCCGGTTACGCATAGGTGCAATCATTGTCCATTGATTTGTTTCGGGATCATATGTTTCAGCTGTATTCATACACTCCTGGCCATTAAAGCCGCCCATGATGTACAACTTACCATTACAAGTTGTAGCACTTGCATCGCTACGTTGAACATTCATAGGTGCAATGAGGCTCCACTAAATTAAAAACAAATTTGCTTACTGTCAAACAAAACAATGAGTTTTAGGCACTAAACATTAGTGGAAGATTTGTGTAACCAATTATAAAGCTGGAGAAAAATTAAGAACTATTATTAAAAATTAAACAATATGACTTTTTCATACTTCCTTGATTTTCTAATAACTATAGTATACTAATACAACTAAGAAATATAGATGATGTCAAATTTTACTTTTCGCCTTTACTGATTTCACTAATGTTTCTGTGCCCTAGATTTGACTTTTCATAGTAATATGGATTATACAAGAGTAATGTTATCATCAGAAGAAAGAATGACTAAGTGTTATCCAGGTAAAATCACAATGTGAACTGTAAAATAAAAAGAAATTAAAAAAAAACTTGCTTTTCTGAAGCTGAAATCAATTTGTAAGCTGTGTACAACTGGTCAAGGATAGCCTTATTATTAAGAAGTGGTTTATTATCTTGATAGTGCATAAAATATCTTAGTTCAATTGTACTGCTGACCAATAAATAGATCAACTTTCATATATTAAATACTGTTTCCATTTCTGTCTATTTTTTTAATTATTCAATAAGATTATTTTGCACTAAATGATAGATACTTTACTCCATTTTTCCTCTCAGTAAAGGATAGGTTTTGTTGAATAATCTGTTCCTCCCTTTAAAATTTAATCATTGGAAGTTGTTTGTAATCAACGTTTTTGCTAAACCGAAACAATCCAGTCACAGTAGTTCTCATCATTTTCTGGAACAGCACTGAAATCTATTCATATTAGTATAAATTCATGCACAAATGTAATTGTATTAGTAAACTAGCCACTATGATTTTATGAGAAATGGTTGCAGTTGTGACTGAACAAGAGGTTTGTGTTTTATGATATTGTACATAGTTCTACAAGTATGCATTCTTCTTTTCTGAGGTTTTTTCATGGTCACATAATTAAATGATCCTCACACCAAGTGCATGAAAAGCTTACATAACTCAAGACTATTTGCATTAGAAAGGTTGAAGTTTCCGAATAGTATTTGCAACAGCAGTAACAAAAATCAGGGACACACTTCAGAGTTCTGGAACTATTAATCTAAGACTCCATGTTTTTTTTATTTTTCATAGTCGAGACTAAATAATGTGTCTACATGTTGGAATAAACCTTTAAATAACAATGGGTGAAACCAAGTGTTTACAAAGTGACATCCTAGAATAGCTGTTTTACGCTAATATGGCAATCATCAGCTAGGAGCAGTTACCAGTAACAGCGAGGTCTCAATACACAGGCAGAATAAGAAATATGTCGGAATCAATGTGGAGCCTTGATTCCAACAATAATCCTTTCAATATTTATTCCAAATGGAAACACAAACAATGTTGTTTATTAAGACTATTAATATAATAAAAAGTAAACTACTTCATTCACAAGTTATTTCTTTGTCTAACATGCATTTCGTTTAGTTAATGATTCTCTAAATCTTTCCAATGAAATTGTTGCTTTTATACAATCCTGGTTAAAGTATTTTCATAAGTATAGATACGAAAGATAACTGTAGGAATTCAATATCCTAAGCTTTTGATATTCATGAACAAATAAACTGCTGCTTCTCAAGTTGTTTTAAATGAAGAACAGTCTATTTCACTGATTTTAAAATGGTCATTTGAAAACAAAACATGATGAGATATTTAGCTGTTTATTGAACTCTAATTTTTGATAAAATACAGCCTATCATATAATTACAATTAAATGATGTGGAACAAAATTGCCCTCACCTCTCTTATTGTGAGAGAGATCTCAATATTTAAACTGCTTTATTTATACTTAGCATATTGATATTTTTGTCTATACTCATTTTAGTAGTATCTCTTATAATAATCAGTTTTATCAATAATTTGGTCAATTTACCTGATTGGTGTGGTAATTGTATTTCTCAGCTGTATTTTGGCGATGATGTCCATCGTATCCTCCCATAGCATATATTATTTCATTAAGACAAGCTACACTGACATAACACCTACACAAAAATTAACAAAAATTAATTTTGAAAGTTAATTCAAATATTAATCTTAGTTAGTTCTGTTTATATGATTTTTTTGTTGTTGTAAAGTTGGCTTATTGCTGTTAAAATGATATTACTTTACTGAGAATAGAAAAACAGAACTTGACATGATGACATTGTCTCCAGATCTCCATTCATAACCAATGAAATGCAGCAGGGGATTTTGAAATTATCTAGATGAAGCCATGGCTTAGGACATTTTGCTTATGGCATTATTGTGGTGGAAATTTATCCAAATAAGAACAGAGAATGACTGAATCCAAATTAATTTTACACAATTTATTGTTTTCCTAACTTCCTTCTTATCCCGTTGCCATCCCCAGCTTCATCCTCCTCTTTCCTTTTATTACATCTCATTATATAACTCCTAACTCCTTAGGCTTAGTTATTTTCCCTCATTCCTTACTACCCATTCTAGCATTTAATTGTACCTCACTTTCACTTTCCCACCAAACATTTCTCCTCCCCCAAAATAGCCAGAAGTCTACTTTTAGTCCCTAAAACATCACCCAATGAAGCTAATAGAAATCTCCCTTCCTAGTTTGTATTGATCCCTTTCCTACTCTTATATCTTCAAATTTACCTATATCCTCAAATATAGCTAAGCTTTTTCAGTCTGAAGAGGAACAGTAAAATAAATGTTCAAACCTGTCACTGAAATGCTTTAAATTTTAATGCTAACAAATCATGCTGCCTTGTTTATACTATATCTAATTATCACACTTAAAAGGAGGATCGATACTATATTTATAGGAAAAAAATTGGGATTCTACAGGAGAGAATTAGAGTAGAATGCATGGTTTGATGAAGAATGCAAGGAGGCATTAGCAGTACAATAGGCAACAGGTCAAAAATGATATGTAGAAATACGAAAAATTTGTATTCTTTAGTACCATGGCTTATAAAGAAGCTAAAAGAACTACTTAAAGGGAAGAGAAATGCAGGACCACTTTAAGAGGAGTGAAGGGCTGAAATTCTATGAGAGATACACAGTATTAAATGGTGTTTCTTCCATATGATGGGCAAAGACAGAAGTAAATACGATAGCAGAAGAAAAATTAGTGTTGAACGCCAGCCAACTATTTCAAGAAACTACACTTATGTTTGTGAAAATTGCAACACCATGAAAGAACCATCAGAATGGAAGGAAATTTATTATACACATTACTGAAGTGATACAAACAAACGATTAAAGTTTCAGCAGTGCAACAACAGTACTTGCAAAAAATCAGTATGGTGTAAAGCCTCCATGAGCTACAATAAGAGCTGCTATATGCCAAGTCATTGAATCAAACAGGTCTTGGATGTGTTCCTGGGGCACTGCCTTCCAACTGCTTCTATCCGAGTCCACAGTTCATTGGTATTGGCTGCTGGATGACAATGATGGGCTAGTTGCCGAGTGATCATATCCCAGACACGTTCAATAGGTGACATATCGGGTGAACATGCAGGCCAGGGAAGAAGGGATATCTGCCTTGCTTTGAAGACTGCCTGGTCTGTAATGTGGTCTGGCATTGTCTTGTTGGAATATGGCTCCAGGAGTGTGCTGAAGGAAGATTACGACTTCAGCCTCCACAACTTCCCTGATTACAGCAATTGCTGTTGGAGAGTGCCCCCAATTCTTAGCAGCCGAGATCGCCTGTAATACCCAATTGCTCCCCAAACCATCACGCCTATCGTTTGTGCAATATGACGCTGGACAATGCCATCTGGAAGATGGCACTCACTTTGATCTCGTCTAATGCGTATAAGGCCATCATTGTAATCCAAGTTGCAGCAGGACTCATCTGAAAACATAACATGATGCCAATCTGCATGCCAGTGGATGTATTCGTGTTGCCCATTTTAGTCTGAGGTGTCAATGGTTCAGGTCCATTCAGCAAAGGAATGCATGCATGCAGTCCTCTGCACAGCGGACGCCGTCGAACTGTGGAACTAGACAATGTCAGAGCTGTTGCAGTGTTCCAACGTTGTGTTGACACTCGAGAAGATGGTTACTATCATGTGGATGAGGTATCTATCATCCCGTGGTGTCGTCACATTTGAGGTCCACTTCTGGATTTTCGACTCGTCCTGTGCTTGTCAGTCCACTGCTTCCACCCTTACTTCGATGTCATGGCATTATGTCCCATACAAGCAGCAATTTCATTGTACGAAAACCCTCCTTCAGGAAGCTGATCATTTGGCCCCGCTCAAACTCTGTAGCTTGCTTATAAGGCACCGTTTGACGTCGATGAGGCATACTGAATTCAGTAGGCACATGTACAGCTCACTGACAATGAAAAACTACTTGTGTGGATCCACTACAGTCCTCAACTTATATGCTCTTATATGACACTTCAAAGGACGCTGCTGAGTCTAGGCATATACAATCATTCCCAAATTTTAATCATTTGCATATCATATCCTGCTTTTCATTTCCTGTAAGTTTCACTTTTTTGCATATTTCCTTCATGGTGTTGCATTTTTCACAAACATGAGTGTATTTAATAACACTGATAATATAGGAACAGACATATAAGAATCAGTTTTTCAAGGATCTGAATCATTAATCACTAAACCAACATATCAGACAGTGACTGACATAAGAAAATTAAAAAATAACAGAGGAATGGGAGAAGATGCGATCTGTGCAGAACTTATTAAACAGGGAGGAAAAGTGCTATGGAAGAAAATTCATGTATTAATTGAAACTGTATTGGAAATAGAAGAAATTCCTTTCAATTTGATTACTGCCAACTGTATATTATTTATGCAAGAATGCAGTTTATGTTGTCAAGAATTCTCAAATGAAACATACCCAACACTGAGAAATTAGCAATGGTCTCTCTTATGACTTGATTGCTCTGGTTGTTTTTTCTGATGCTGATTATTGGCTTACATTTTTGATATTTTAAAAAAGAAGTGCATTATTATGGATAATGATGTCATCAGCCTGACAGTTAATAATACATTATTATAGCACTGCTTTGGATGTAAATGAAAAAAAGGAGAAACTGGATAAGTTCACTTAGGTCTTATAATAATTCGATCAAGAATTTAATTTGCTTACACAAAATAGGAGTTATCCTGACATAGCACCCTTTTCCTAAAATTTTTTAGATATAAGGGCAGCTTTGAACTCTTATTTATTAACTATATTGACTGTTTCCATTAAACTATCTGTCATTATAATGATTTTTGGTGTGTAAACTGTTAAGTTACTTCCTTGAATTTATAGAAGATGCTACAAAGATTGCAGCAGCTGTGTCACATCAAAGAGATATCATCAATCAATATTATGACAACTGCACAACAAAGACAAGCAGAAAAGGAACTAAAATTGAACTTGGAAGAGACAGAAAAGAACTAAATTGGAACAGAGGACCTAGGTATTCCACAAATTGAAGGAAACTTTTGTAATAAAGATATAATTTGAGAATTGCAGTCTCAAAAATAATCTCTACTGGAATTGTAAAGCAACATTACTGCCATATTCTATTTATTTATTATATCTTTTTAATATTAATCCTGTGATCATTTCCTTAAGTTTGTTTTTCTTATCATTAATTTCCTGTTTTATATACTGCAATTCTTTTTTGTTACCAAAAATACCCTGGACCAAAGCCACAAATCTTCTTTTAGGCATTCTCCAAAGAAAATATATGTTAATTCAGTTTGTTGTAGTTGACAATTGAATGATCTTTGTTCTACAAAGAAAGAGTTTGTTTTTCACCATAAAACACTTTTTTATCAGGAATTGATAACTGTACTTGCAAAGAATGTCAATTTCATGTTTAGTTTTAGGAGTATTATGTTAAGAGCTTACTCTTGGTATTGCCTTATGTATTTACATAAATAAATGCTGCATGGTCGGCTGTAGGCTTAGGCACAATGACTTTGGGGCACCAACCTCGTAAAAAAAATAGTATGTTAAATATGTTCTATTAAGACATACCCCTTTCATCAAATTTGTAAAGCTTGGCAATTTAAAATTTAAAAAAATGATCAGGCACCACATGCCAACTGGCCTAGGGACCACATATCCTCGAGCCGGCCGTGAGATGCTGTTTTGCTTGTTATGTTAGTCAATAGCTTATTTCGAAAACTTTAGAATTGCAATATTTCATAAAAAGTCATTGCACTTACCTACGCGCATTCATAGGAGCCACTTCTCGCCACAGCTTATTAACAGCGTTAAAGCAGCGACAGCTGTTAAAGTAGTCCATGCCATCAAAACCTCCAATGACGTAAATGTTAAATTTTATAACAGTACAACCATGGTACGCCCTAGGACCAGCAGGATCTACTTCTGGTACCTGAAAAATAGGAGCATCTTTTAGTTTATTATATAGATGCTCAAAGATTGTTTAATTTTTAGCCAGTTTGACATAATTAACTACCTTTAGTTTGAAGCTATTTTATATGCCTTTCTAGACCAATGCATATGAAAAGAATTATTAATAAAAACAGCCCAAGATATTTACACATTATATAAATTAATATATAAACGCTGTCGAAATGTGGTATCAAAGAATTACCAATCAATTTAGTATGGTGATTCAGTTCTTGAAAATAGAAGACTGGATTAGCCAGCAGTCCTTTTTCTGTAGTTATAGTTTTCTTTTTTAATATAATTAATTATGTTAATTCATGTTTATTTGATTTCTCTTTTAAATGCTTATAAAATTTATAAGATTGTTGAAGTTGGTGTACCTGACCAATAACTCTAGCCAGTTATTCCAAGTGGATTTCAATAAATCACATGTCAAAACAGTGCATAACATTCAGTTACTCTTCCTGATCTGCACATTCCTAACATGCAACTTTGATATCACTTGTAATCTCTGAATTGCATTCTTGGCATGTCTGCACTCTTAAAGAAAAACTGGCAACGTACTTTCCTTTTTAGAAATATTAGGCTTAGTTCCTTTTAGTAGCTGACCAAAAATAAACTGAAGTGAAATTAAGAATGCCAATCAGCCAGGCCCTGCTTCTGTTAGTCATCCAGAAGCGATAATATCTTAATCAATCCTCCACCCGCTAATAAAGCCCTATCTATGTGTTTTTCGAAAATTTCAGCTTCCCTGCTCTTAAGGTCGGTCACCAGCAAATGACTGCTTCACCCACTTTTGACTGAAACAGTGTCTGTGTGTAGAGCGAACAACGATTTTATATGGTTAAATTCTAATTTGGATTCCATGGAATTTGAAAGGATAACAATGAAATATGTCAATTTATTGATTTAATTTTGAGTTTACAAATAACCTAATATACAGTAGAACCTCATTATAACGGACTAATTGGGGCTGAAGGTTGTCAGTTTCAATGAAAGTCCGGTTTATAACAAATAATTCTATATCGGTGTAATGCATCAGGGTGTACATCAACGAAAGGACAATAATTAGCTATAAAAAGTACTTAACGACATGACGCAAAGGTTACTGAATAAAAACTGATGAGTGTATTATATATATTTGTATGAGAATGTCTCTTTTCTTTTCTTTTTTTATTTTATTTCTGTATATTGAGAGGAAAGTCTTTAAGTGATATACAGACGAAATATTGGTATCAGGATAAGAGGTTTGTGTTTTCTCTTGTAGTTTACAGTTTTATTGAGATCGTTTAGAAGTTTGATTTGGAGTTGAAACTTGTTCCAGTCTTTAAATGTTTTAAGTTATTTTAATTTTTTAAACTTCAGCTGTGTGGTTTCCACGTCACTTTCAGTTAAGCAATACGGCACACGCTAAATTGTCTCTTCAGGAAAAATGTGAATTTGTTACACTGTGAGGAATGCCATTTTAGGAAGTAAAACTATCTTCCAATTATCATATACAGTAGAACCTCATTATAACGGACTAATTGAAGCTGAAGGTTGTCCGTTTTATTGAAAGTCCCGTTTATAACAAATAGGCTAATTCTATATCGGTGTAATGCATCAGGGTGTACATCAATGAAAGGACAATAGTTAGCTATAAAAAGTACTTAACGACATGACTCAAAGGTTACTGAATAAAAACTGATGAGTGTGTGCGGCAATTTGTGGAATTTCAGACAATAACGAAATTAAATGATCGATAGAATTGAGAAAGCAAACGAAGGAACAACGCATGATCGATAGAATTGAGAAAGCAAACGAAGGAACAACGC
>JAFIDM010002131.1:52301964-52319836 GCA_023159025.1 Thereuonema tuberculata
ACAACGCATGATCGATAGAATTGAGAAAGCAAACGAAGGAACAACGCTACAAAGTTGCGAATCCTTCCTTGTAGCGTTGTGCCTTCGTTTGCTTTCTCAATTCTTTGAATCATCGGGCACGTTAAAATTTTTTTTTCATTAAATGATCGATATTTAATCGCTTGCTTGGAAATGTAAAACTCGTCAGATAAACATATGCATCCTTTATTATTATTATATTTTTTTAAAAAACTGTCCGTTATAATGAGGTTCTACTGTAATTTATTTCATACTGGAATTACTAAGCTGAAGACATCTGTTACACACAAGCTACACACAAGGCCTTCACTATAGTTACAATTCCCGCCATCAATGAGAAGTTTATTTTAGTTTATTTAACTTTAAAACTTAATTGTTAAAACAGGACAACTTCGGAATTCTGCAACCAGATGACAAGACTTAAACAAAAACAGACAATATAGTTATTGGTACAGAGAATGAACAATTCAAGTGACGTCACTTGAATCTATCGACCAATCAGAAATCCTGGCAGCAGAATTCTGAAGGCAGTCCTTCAAAAAAAAAACATGGTATACTTGTAGAACTGACCTTTATCCATCTGTCAGCCCTGGTATCATAGGTTTCTATCATATTGGTTGGACTGCCACCGCTCCAGCCTCCGACAACAAACATTATTTCGTGTGGGACTCGGGGCCTTGCCAATTCAGGGGTTGGGACTTCACCATCTTTCTGAGTGATCATTTCAAGGTCGTACAAAAACTTGAGGGTTTCAATGACAAGTGGACGACAGTTGTCATTCTCTTGGACGTACGGATGATTTTTAACTTTTTCAATAAAATATTGCGTATCCAATAAGCCTAATCGAATCTTAATGAAATAAAAAAAAAGTAAAAAAATAAATAAATAATAATAATAATAATAGTTTGTTAGTGATTTGATATTTTCAAATATTTAATAGTTATAATTAATTGACTTTCGGTTTCGGAACCAATAATGCTTTAAGACCAGCAAGCATAATCTAAACCAGCGGTTCCCAAGCTTTTTTCACTTGCGTATCCCTTGATAGCGCATTTTCATAAATGTATCCAAAATATTAGCAAGATCTTTGTAATTAATGTAGTTGCAGTTATGTCAGTTTTATATGTTTTTCGTTTCGGCGATGATGAATGTCGCCACTCCTTGCTTGAACACTTAGTCTCTGGCTAGTAATATTGGACCCAGCATTCATCACCAATCACGATACATCGTAAAAAGTCATCCCCATCTCATTCATAATGTCGCAATAGCGCTTCACATGCATCCACGCGAAGTTCTTTGATTTGGGGGGCAAGTTGGCTTACCATCCATCTGGAGGAGACTTTGCTGTACTTTAGCATATCGTGAATGATGTGGTATGCCAAGCCATGACTAATGAACATTATTTCAGCCATCTCGTTGATTGTTATCCGCCGGTTTTCCCATATCATTCGTTCCATTGCAGCGATAATGTCAGCCACAGTCGCTTGAAGTTTGCTTTTGAGCTTTAAAAAAAAAGCGGGAAATTAATCTATTTTAAGAGCTGAAGCCTGTTCTTTCAAATAATGATAGTACGTAGGAGGCAAAGACCAAGGACGGATCTGGTGGGGGTCACGCAAGGTGGGTCACGCGCCCCTCGGCATGTTTGCTGAGTGGAGGCAAATGGTTTTTTTTTTTTATTATGTAAGTTCGGAAGGTTCCGTTATTCCTAACTGAGATTTTATAAAGGTGGTCACCCTGCGGGTGGTGTGTTTGCTCCCTCTACAAAATTACTTGATCCGTGCCTGGCAAAGGCTCCTACGAACACGGAACAAATGTGGACATCGGGACGATTCCGACGCTCACCTACCTCAATGTGAAGTAAACATGGAACTCATTTAATAGTGACTTGGTGACTTTAGCTAGACAATTCTGGGATAAATTCCTGACCACTGTCGGGAATTAATCCAAGTTCCTTCAGTCATGTGGACAAGTTCGTAATTGAATGGGCTATACGAGCTGTATATTTCTTTATATTCCAAATCTTGTCTGGATATTTTAAACCTTTAAGAAATCTATTCATATTTTCATATTTGTTTTTCTGTCTGTGCTTTTTAGGGACTTAATCCTATAAATTAAATTAAATTTTATTTATTTAGGATACGACAGTAAATTTCAAGGTAGGATATTTTTGCAGTTACTCTCACCTGTTCCATTAGAATGACAATGTGTTCCTTCCTTTGCTCGGGGTCTCGTTCGATCCAGCGAATTACAGCTTCCCATACAATATCTTCGTTACGGACATTCAAATCGTCAGCGCCGAAAATGGGGACTACTTCTTCAAGGGGGAGATCCATCAATTCTTCACTATGTTCAGCCACCTTTGAACAAAAGATAAAATGTTGAAGTTTTTCTATTTACAAACAATCATATGAGATTGATGACATTTAGCTCAAATAGCAGGAATTCAAAAGAAAAAAAGAAAAATATGGATCTAATTTCAATTTCAATAAAACAGCAAAAAAGATCAGGAAGTTTCTAAAAATGAAGTTGAAGCCTATTTTCCTTCAAATGTTTTGTTTTTTCTCAAGAAATGTAAACCATACACATGGAAATCCTACGTTTACTTTAAAATTATAATTTTAAACTAGTTGGTCCGTGCGAATAATTCGCAACAAAAAACACCTCTAATAAGCAACTACAGCAGCTGCCGTGTATGTTAGTTACACACATTGTCAATAGATGGCGCCTTCTCCATTTTTATAAAAAGGTTTTTAAAAATACAATTTTTTTAACGAAAACATTAATTTTCAATATTTTGTTTATTTTTCGTCATTAGCGGTGAACGTAATCTTCAAAACGATGCTTCAATCATTGATTTTGATGAAGTATTAAGGGAGATTTGGCGTATCGATACAAAAACACATTTGAGAAATAATATATAAGGACTAGACGGGTATCGTCGCTTCGCTCCGGAACCCTTGCATGTATGTAGCATTAAAAAAAAAACTTTATTTATTTAGCAAATTAATATTGAGATAGGAGAATACACGACTTCCCAATCCGTTGTGGCCTTCTCCGCTGAACTCAGGTGTATTGCGGCTTGGCGCCTCACACCTCGGGTTGCGCCACATGTTTTTGCATGTATCTTGTAAACGCAGAAACGTTTCTGAGTGACCGATGTATCGTTCGATAGAACGATCAAACACCAACATTTTCTCAACATAATGTTCTTTTCCAACTTTTATACTTTTCGTTTAAATTGAGAAAAAGTCAAAATTGGACCCTTTAAAAGGCGCCATCTTGGAAACCAAAAACTTTTTCGAAAGATTTTTGTAGCATTTTCTTTGTCTTAAAAAGATCTACATTTTGTCCATTTACATGACCAATCTAGCTCTTATAGTTTGGTCACAAAATTGGAAAAAACGTAAAGTCTTATGACAATGACAGACAGAATAACGCTTTTATAATATAAGATTATAACATACAAATAGTAGTAATAATAGAATTCTTTCTGAAACTATTAATTAACTCTGCGATATTTACTTAATTTGAATCACATATGAACTTAGTGGATTAGCTCCAAGGATTAATACCCTTTTTTAAATATCACTGTTTCAGTTCTAATGCTGCTATGGAAATTTTTTTTTCATCTATTAGCGCTAATTTATCTGCAGGGACCAGCATAGAAAAAAAAAAGTTTAAAATATAAATCGTCTCATGTCCTAAAATATGTGCTATCAAATTTCAAGAAGATCCAAACAGCAGTTCAAACGTTATGCAGGAATGCATGCTAATAAATGCGAGTGCAGTAACTCGTTATTCACTGTGACACCATTGAAATGTGATGCAAATAAAATGTCAAATATTTACTAAATTTATCAGACCTATTTAATTCATTTCATTTATTCCGAAAAGTTGTAAATAATCTGACATTTTCCAGTATTTATCAAATAATGTAGTGCATTCTTAAAGTGCCTGTGTATGGATCAACCTGTATTTATTTTCATAATAATAGATAGTAATAGATGTCTATTTCCTCCCCCCCCAAAAAAAAGAATCCACTCCAATAAAAGAATCTAAAAGTGCTTAATTTTTAAATATTTTTCACACAAGATGATTTTTGTTTTGAAAAGTCGCTTGCAGATTATAACACAATTCAATGTTATTAAATAAAAACCAAATCTTGAAAAGAAAAAAAAAACTACCTACAGTATTCATTTGATTTTGAATAAATCATTGTATTTGAATTTTTAATAATAATTCTTCAAATGGCCTTTTAAAAATCTTCTACAAGGATCTCATTTCAGCAATTTTCATAATTTTATATTAGGACTAACAATGCAGACTATTGGTCTCATCATTGGTGAGTATAAAGAAATAGTTTCATATACCTTTTCATTACTTTGTAATTGGGTTTCTCTCTTTGTCTAAAAGTTAAACCAAAATCATGAATATCAGGGCATTTTTCCTTTAACGTTAAACCTGAATTGCTTCTAGCAATGATGGCTAATAAGTCAGGCAGCAGTTATACTGTATTACGATGCCAAAATCCAAGAGTTATTACTTATAATTATATAAAAAACGTTGGGTTTTCTTTTCTTTAATGCAACTATTAAATTTATTTAAGGTTAAGCTTGGTTGTACCAGGAGTTCTTTTGAATAAGTTTAATAGTGATTTTTTATTTGTTGTTTCATTTTTGAGGTGCCATTTTACATATCACATGTACACTGTAACAACTAAAGCTAAAATGAAGCTATTACATACATAGAAAAACAAGATACCACAATGCAATTAAAAATTGTGCTTTTAATAATTTGTTAACTGTTTTAAGATACAGTTACTAATTATGGTTTCTAATATTTATCTAGGAAACTGCAGTTTAACTACTTAGTTAATTGATTGCACGAAAATGAGAGTAAAAAATTATATATAAAGAAAAAAAATAAGATAAACCCCTTCGCTGACATCTATGTCATATGATATTTTCATATTAAAAAAATATTTCCTTTTAAACAAAAACTAATAATTTATAAGTCATTAGTAGATTCACTGCTGAACTACGGCTTGGAGTGCTGGATCAACATCAACAAACAACAAATGGAAAATATCAATAGATTAACGATGAAAATATTCAACAATGTCTATTCAAATTTTAAATATAAATCAAAAAAAGAAAAACAAAGAATAAGAAAAAAATATGGAATATTAAAAATAAACGAAAAATTTATATATAAAATATTAATAAAGAATTACTTTGAGGTAAAAAGAGAAAGAATTCCCTAGATGAAGAGTTAAAAACAAGATATAATTGGAACAAAATTTTTAAAATTGATAAAATCAGAAATAACTTCGGATACAGATTAAATAATTATGTAAAGTATAAAATTTTTAGTCAAGTAAATATAATTCAAAAAGATAATATAACATTTAAAGAAATAAAACAAAAATTAATCTCTGATGTGGTGGATGGGTTAATTACATTAAAGAATGATAATTAATTGAATTAACTTATTGACAAATATATTAAACTCTCGGTCACATATCACAGGTATGCAGTTACTAAGCATACCTAATGGGATTGAAAAACATTAAAAAAAAAAAAAAGTGTCTCCCTTATCGGATTTGGATTGTCCTTATGGAAAGCCTAACTTCAGGCTGTCATTCTTAAGTTAATGTTACCAACTGAATATGTATTTGTTATTTCTCTTAAGCAATCTATACACCTTATTCAGTAATAAAATGTTTTAAATGGATATTTTTTGAGAGAAATAAGTAATTAATTGCCAACTACATAAATCTATATATTAAATAACTATAATCAGAATAGTAAGGAAATAAAAGAAGAGGCTTACTATATGAAAACATTTTAAATTGAGAATAACACCAATTGAATAAAAAAAAAAAACCACTATTAAATAGAAATGATAGAAGTGTGAAAACTATAATCAAATCATTTTAGAAACGTCAATTATTTTGAATTTCTCTTTAAATAAGCAAACTGTAGCCAAGTTGATTTCTTATTTAGCTTCTAAAATAGAATATTGTTTCTTTATACAATTTTCTCATACTTTTTCAGTTCCTCATTTTATTCATTACTTTTAACTGCCCTGTAACATCCGCATTTCAGGCGCAGACAGTCACCCACTTCTGCAGTATGCTTGGAATGGCTTACCATGGCTACTACTAAGCTTTTCTATAGACTCACCTGGGATTCGAACCCGGATCTTTATGGAGCATCGCCGGTCTATTACTAGACCACTCGACTACTGCTGTTTTCTCTGATAGCACCCTTGACTATTTAATTAGCCAAGAGTAAATTAAATATTCCATTAGATGAAATGTTTTTGTAGCTGTATTCTCTATCTAAATGGATTTATATGTAGTTGATTTATAAAATTAAAATATCTATTCTTGTCCATTATAATGTTCAAGGAACTGTAAATTATTAATGCAACAAGACAGATTATAAGGTTATAATGAAAGCAAGAACTAAAGTTAAATATTGGTCCTTTAATGAATGAAGTACTTAATAAAGATAAATCAGACCAAATATAGAATACTATAACATCTTTTTATAAGCTTATTCCTTGTTTCTGTTGATATTGATTTTACTATAATTTTATTCTGGTATAGATTATTTTAAAAGAAATCATTATTTTTCTTATTGCTGTCAATGGAGATTTCATTAACAACAGATTTAAACATTAGAAATAAGAAGATATTCTAAGCATCTCCAGTTGCTAAGACTAATATTTACTTCAGTTTCCAGAAAATGTCTAATTCATAGTAAAACTATCAAAGTAAGTGTCTCATTTTCTGCTATGTTTGTGGTATTCTAATTATTTCGCCTGTTATAATGAATGAAAATCACTACAGACGATCAGTAATCTTACTTTCATTTCATAAATAAAAGAGGCTAACAAGGTAAGTGAAGACAATTATAGACAAATAATTTAAAGAACGATCTTGTGGGCGGAGCTTAGACCGGCAAGTTACACTAAATTACGGGAAAGCCTTCCCGTAATAATAAAATTTAAAAATAAATAAATAAATAATTTAAAATAAAATAATTGTTTGTAATGTATGTACTGCATGTATTGCCTTTTTAATGTAAATAAAACATGTTAAAAGCATTTTTATGTTGATTTTTGTCCTTTTTCGTCCTATTTCGGATTATCCGCGGAATTCGCTTATCCGCGTTTGACGCGCCACCCAATTCCGCGGGTAATCGGGAGTTTACTGTATAAGCTCTTCTTAAAGTCACTTCAATTTTCTTCCTCGTATCCATGACTAACTTATTATAAGATAAACTACAGTAAATAATAAAACAAACATCACTGTATTTTTGTAGTGGATTCAACATGATTGTGCTTTCTTGTTGTGTTTTTTGATCAACTGTTGTAAACATAGAAGAGTGACCTTATTAATATGAAACTAAGTTCGTAGTTACAAAGGCAAAACATTTTAAATCTTCAATTGTCATCAACCAATTAGCGAAAAGACTGAAATTAAGAAACAATACGATTACAGCTAGTAGTTTTGTACTTAATCTCGAATTAGGCTTATATGAGGTACAAAAACAAATACACTGCGAAATAGATTCAAAGTAATTAGATAATATTCAACACTAAGCTGAGGCCGATTGGAGAGATTTGAAAATCTTAAATGTCCTGCTTTTGAAAGAGAAATCAATGACTGTCATTATAAAACTATAATTTTATTTTAAAGCCTAAAAGGCGAAGTAAACATAACAATAGTTACTAACATAACATAATAATAAACATGAATAGTGACTTGTACAACAATGTAGGAGAAATGGCTACTTATGAAATGTTTGGGTTTTAAAGTTTTCTTACCTCGCTGAAGCTTCGCATTATATAATTATGGGCCTCTCGCTCTAGTTCTTTACAAAAATGGGCACGGGCGAAATTACGAACACCAATGCAATTAGTGGGCGCGAATTGTGCTGCTAAAAAATCGCAACAATCTTTTAGTAAACCAATGACGTGAAATTGATCGGCGGCAGGAAGTAGATCCACCACGTTGTATACCGTAATGGGGACGCAACGTGTGTAGGCATACTGGATGATGAGTCCCAGCATCTCAGCTGAGACGCCGGGGATGAGCACATTGGTCCTTTCGCCCGTGTTCAAGCTGGAGGTGAACAGGGCGCGGAAGTAAGGACTGCAGGCTGAGAGGATGGCGCGATGCACGACGTACTGCACACCATCCTCTGTGCGGATGACCGCGTCGCATAGAAGCCCGTCTTTTCTCATCTCGTTCAGGACATTCATCGCCTGAACACTCATCGTTCTTTCCATCTTCCTACTGGCGTAGAAAAAAGGAAATATCTCCCAAGGGGTTTCATCGAGAGACCTTTGGTGTTCTTTAATTAACAGCCATTGGGAGTTCCTTTTCTATCCGCCTCGTTAAGAGGCTTCATCCACACCGGCCATTAGTTATCACAGCAACGTGGCGGATAACTTGCAGCCAAAGAAAACCAGACAGCACTAGAACGTAGGCCTATTGTTGGCCCGATATTCGCCCTGTACGTCGCTATGCCACAACGCGCTGCTGTTGCCCAGATATTGAAATCACAGCCATTTGCATTGTTATAATGTGCTTGTAATAATCATTGGTCAATAGTATCACTCTATCGTATTATTGCACATGAAAACGCTTTATTTAAAATATCTAATTTGAAAATATTCAACGAGATGAAAAGCAGATAGGAAAATTTGAGATTAAAAGATTTTTAAGAATGAAGAACACGAATAAAAGGAAAATAATAATTGCAAAAAAGAGGCGAATAAGCTCTATAAGGATATGGCAAATGAACTGACATTAAAAGAAAATAGGAAAAAGATATATAAATGAAGTTTTGAAAACAATGCTGTTATAACGAGAGAAATCACTTTGTCTTTTGAAGATATTACTTATTTGTTTTTAGTGTATTTATTCCTGCGATTTTTAAAATTCAACAGAAACAACGTTTTTCTATCATTAAGTTCCTAGTTTTGATTAAGGATACGTATAATCTTTATTCGACGTTCTTAAAATTTTAGCATTAGGTTCCTTCTAAATGGAAAAGGAACATTTTTATTCAAGCAGCCTAGGATGGTAGCTGTTTCACTTCAAACCGTCTTTAGTTCAAATATTAAAGGATTTATTTGCCTTTACTTTTCTGACTTCCTTAAAAGCTGTTCAACAAACTTTTCTGAAGTATTTGTCGTTGTTGTTATTTAATAGATGACTTTATTTAATAGATGACATCCGAAACATCTACTGTCCTTGGATGTTTCACCATTGAGGGGGCAGACGATCATTAAGACGCATCTCTGTTTAGATATTTTTAAGAAATATTAACAAACTTTTAACATTAAACAAAAAATTTAGTTTTAGTGTAGTGAGAAATACAATTAAAAAAAATTAAAAAAGTGATTTATTAACTTGTCCTTAATTTCATTGTTGAATGTCTACAAAAAATGACTGCTTTCTTTAAGCCAGTGGTTGCCAAAGATTAAAGTTTCACGTTTTAAGTCCCACTTTCCAATCATGCTGTACCAATTCAGCAACCCTCATATCTGAGACAATTTCGAAAGTGGGATTTACATTTCCAATTTTGTATTTTTATATAATTACTAGAAAAACTACTGTTGTATAATTTATAAAAATTAAAATTTTTCCAGTTGTAGTTAAGATTTACAGCATAAGGTACTGTGACACTTCGTAGGTGCATTTCCCGCCAACTAGTTCTGAAATCTTTAAAGTTTGTGTTTTTTCGTAAAAAAACAAAACAATGTTTATGTAAGGAGAATAATTGCTTTTTTATGAAGGACAAAGTTGATCATAAACTCTTGAAGAAAGAAATTCAACTTCTCAATTAGGATACTATGGCTTGTAGAGTGGTCATGGAGGAGCCTTAGTGTGTCTCCCAGACATACTCTGTGGGGTTCAGACTGGTTAATCCGTCTTTCGAATAACTCAGAATTCAGTGATAGGCTGAGTGCTACCCGGATGAATGTTTTCGTTCGTAACAAAAAAATTATTAACCCAACAGAACCTCGAAAAAGCCATACAGTGATTGAAGGATCTAGTTCTTGTAGAACTGATCAGTCAAAGTGGCTTTTCTAATATTCGGAATGGATCTCTGGCTAACTCGTTGGATCGTTCAGTATGACCTTCCTGATACGGCCATTCTGAAACTCAGGGGCGGCTCGAGGGTTTTGGGGCGCCCTAGGCCAATTGGTATGCGGCGCCCCTAGTTGTGAAGCCTGATCATTTTTTCTTATTACTATAAGTTGTTAAAGCTTTATAAATTTTACAAAAGGGATATGTCATAATATAACATATTTAACATACTATTACTTCTTTACGAGTTTGGAGTCCCAAAGCCATTGCGCCCCTAGGCTGGTGCTTCTTGTGCGTAAGCCTGCAGCCGGCCCTGTCCAATCTCCTCTTTTTCCGAAGTTCCGGGTAATCACTGCCGGTTTGTATGTTCTATAGACGAAAAGATTTCAAAAAGTAATCTGCAAAATTGACTCTCCAAAGAATGTTGATCCTACTGGTGCTGGTTCCTTGGGCAGAAATAAGATCTTTCTGTAAATGGGATTCGTCTTACAGATTCGCTCTGTAGGAAGTTTCATCCTCCATAAAACTTCTTTTTTCTTTTTAATTAAAATAATTCTGCAAGTGATTGACGAGAAATTTCATAGTATTTTTATTATTATTAGTTGGGGTGAATGTGGGTGGCAGGAAAGCCAAGCACTGCGACCTGAAGATCTATTGTGTCAACCCACGGAAATAAGGACAGACGGAGAGAAAGACTGAGAAAGTATGGTGGGGAACTCGCAGGGGAAATGGGAGAACCCCGAGAAAACCTGCCCAGCGCGGATCGTCCACCAACTTTCACAGTAAGTTTGTCTTATTTTTGGACAGGTTTTTACACTCAAACATGCAAAGTTAACTGCAGATATAATTCTCTCTAAATGAAATTTAAGTGAATTCTCTAAATGAAAACATGGAAGTAAACATTCTATTGAGTGAGTTTACGAATTGTTTTTTCAAAATGTCTTTTAAACTTGAATTTGCACCAAAAGTGTAATACTAAATTTTATTATGCTTTCTACATCTTGCTCAAACAAATTTTTCTACTGTTCCACTCGTTCTGTTTTCGGCCTTTCTGTAAAACATCTGCATCGTGCAGTGAAAAATATCGAGGGGAGGTGCTTATTTGTCTGTGATTGGTAGAACCGGTTCGACCTCCAACTATGATGGATAGACGTTAGTTAGTTAGTTAATACATTTTAATGGCGCAAAAGCATTTGTGGCTAAGCTGTGCTAAGAAAGGGGGATGTCTCCGTGGTTATTTCTTCTCCAAACGGTTCTTAGAATTCTTGCTATGAATTAAATGCTTGCCGAGTATCTTTTAGGGAAATGTGAGAATGATCGTAGGACTGATCCTCCGATCTTGATGCTGGTAATCTCAGAAACCTCTTCCTCTCCGCTGCTAGTCTTCGTTAGAGGATGTGATGCTTTAACCTTTAATAATGAGGATCCATGTTTCTTTTCTGAAGATGAAACAATCAACAGATTTCCAAAACTTGAAAAAAATTCAGATGGGTTAGTTTTTTAATTCTGAGCTAATCCAAGTTTGTTAGCATCCATGTCTTACAGAAAGTATACTGTCTGGTATTATCTTTCGCCCCCTACAAATCACGAAAAGTTGCTTCTCAAGCATTAAATTAGGCAAATTCAAAATTTTACATATCGCTGCCTATTTGTAAGTACCTAAATTTGAATATGCAATTAAGAGATTAAATTACACACATTTTAAAAGATCAAAAAATATTCTTCACCAAGCAAACTCAAAATTTTAATTATAGAAAACATTTTTAGGAAATTAAAGTTATAAATTTAAGGAATTATTAAATAAACACAATGAAGAAAAGATGGAAGTTATGTATAAAAACACGATGTTACTTCACTAAGGGATTTTTTTAAAGATGAAAAGGTAACTAATGTAATTGAAATATATTACGTATTATAGAATTAGTATTAATAAATTTAACTTAATAATAATGATTTGTAAACAACAAGTGGCTTATATCCACAGTCTTACATAGCATTGTGGTTCCTTTACTTTTGCTTGAATTTCTTTAATAAACTGTCATAGGATGTTATTGATTTAATCTATTGTTTATAGCGCCTTTTAATTTGCATCAAAGGAGAAAAAAAAATCTACGATAAAAAAAGTAGAACAAATTTAAATCGAGTTACTCTTATCGGACTGTATCTGTCTGTCCATCCGTGATTAAAAGTATATATTTTATGAATCCTTAAACATATTATAAAATATGACTTGAATCATACCTTTTCCGTCAGATATCTACATCTGCATGATATCTGATAATTGCATCTTACTGCTTACTTGTTAGTATATTATATCTATCTATTTCTCAAAAATTTGACTTAAAAATTTAACAGTTCAAGAGTGATAACAATGAGATTACATATTAATATGCTCCTGACTGTCAGTAAAAGCAGAGGTGAACGAATGCTATCTTGTAATCAAGTAGGTTGAATCAAGTACGTAGTCGTTGCTTAAATCCTTCCTTATTAGTACTCCTAACAGAATTTGCTTCAGTTAGAGTTCTTGAAAGTCTGATTAAGATTTTAAAATAAGTTTACGATTTGAGAGGAAAAAACCCGAAAGGAATACGTCCTTCTTCCCTGATTCGAAATTCATAGAACTGCAGGGGCTTAACCTACTCAACTCTCTGCTATTATCTACATATGAAGAATTCTATTTAGGTCATTGATGAATATTCTTGAATTATCTAAGTCTTCAATGCTTATTTCTTTAGCCTGTTAACAAATTACCTATCCTTTGTTTTATTGCCTAATTTTCTGTATTTCTCAAGCAAACAGTATTCAGAAGATTGACGATTTACTGACAAGACCCTCATCACACTGTCGTAATTAGCACAGTTAAATCCATCGATTTTTTTTTTTTAATAATTTACTTCGATTTTATACATTTCACATTACACATTTATCAATCAATCATTATAAAAGATATAATTATTTTTTTTAACAATTAATTATCTAATTTTTTAAAATAAAAAATGTTTTGAAATTTATATGTCGTTGCTACTTCCTATTTGGGTGTGCATGTGTGTCTGTTTGTATCTATGACTATATCTGTATCTGTGTCTGCTTGTGTGTGAATTCAGGGTAATCCTACTTTCTTTCCATAAACTTAAGAGTAGTTTTGAATAAAGGACGATCTTATTTCAATATCCTTTCCTTTAATAATAATTTCAATTTAGTCTCGTATTTTATAAAATGTTTCTACAGATTTTAATGAGTTCTGGGTTTCTACAGATTTTAACTGATCTCTGTTATTGTCTCTGGAATTTTAAGGTTTTGAAAAATATAATTTGTTATTTAGATACTATCTGTTAACGATTATATACACCAATAAAATCTCTGTTTGTAACATCTGCTTTTTATGTTAATAATATTAATAAACTGATTGTTCATTTTTTATTTTCCTCATGCATTGTGGGTTTAATGTTGAATGTCACTACTGTAATGCAAGATTAAAGAAATACATGGTAAGCAGAAATTAGATTAAAAATCGTTCTTTTTTGTACATACACGATTCGTTTAAAATCTGGGAAATTTATAGAGCTTCTACATACCGAAATTTCACCCAGTTAATAAGGGTCGTCTTATCGAGTTGTACATTGCAAGATTCAAACCTCAGAAAGGCAATACACAATTTGATTTCGTGAATAATTTTTCTGTAATGGAACATCAAACCCATAATGCACGTGAAAAGAAAAACAAAAGACGATCAAGTTTCCTTGTTCATCAATTGCAATTAACTGACTGTGTTACTTGGAAGTACCTTTTTTTCCACTTACTTCACTGAAGTTCCTCATGAGGTAATTATGGGCTTCTCTTTCCAGATCTTTGCAGAAGTGGGCTCGGGCAAAGTTTCGAATTCCAATGCAGTTTGTGGGCAGGAAATTCACCACGAGATAGTCACAGCACTCCTGCAAAAGACCCAGAACATGAAACTGATCAGCTGCTGGTAGCAGATCCACCACGTTGAACACTGTAATTGGGACACAACGAGTGTAGGCATACTGGATGATAAGTCCTAGCATCTCGGCTGAGACGCCTGGGATGAGCACGTTAGTCCTTTCGCCCGTATTCAGGCTGGAGGTGAAGAGGGCGCGAAAGTATGGACTACAGGCTGAGAGGATGGCGCGATGCACGACGTACTGGACACCGTCCTCTGTGCGGATGACTGCGTCGCAAAGGAGCCCATCTTTTCTCATCTCGTTCAGGACGCTCATTGCCTGAACACTCAGTGTTTTTTCCATCTTCCTACTGACGTAGAGAAAATGAAAAATCTCCCAATGGAGCTCATTGAGAGATTGTTGGGTTTAGTTAAAAACCATACAGAGTTCCTTTTTCTTCCGCCTCATTCAGAGGCCTCATACTGATGTCGTATTGGCATCAGGAACGTGATGGAAAGCCTCAACCAACAAATACCCAAATCACTGGAACGCAAAACCACGCTGTCTGTTAAGAATGTATCACGCTGAAGGCATCACGCAAACAGTAAACGCATTCACACGATCTTCATTGTTACACAACATTGGCTTGGCATTGTTTTTTAATAATAAACCCTATTGTATTAAGGCATTTGAAATAACATTGGACACGTGAAACTGATTCCATTATTTTCTAAAATTACAGGATATTCAGTTAAATTGTAGAATTAAGCTATTTGCTTGTAGATTCACAGAGCTAATTCTTTTTTCTGAAAAATTAATTTTTAAACCTGAAAGCATTTTTCTGAAATGTCTCGTAGGTATACAGAAAAAATGACCTCCTCAATTTATTCTAATGTTCCCTCAATACTCTCGAAGTTTAGCCTAAGTTTCAAAAGAAAATGAATAACGGGTTTTGATGAAATAGAAAAAAGCTGTAATTTTTGAATTAGGATCCAGGAGTAAAACTATTATTAATAGTAATTAGTGAAGAAATAAATTCACGGAATTGAAAAATAAAAGTCATTATTTCGTTGAAATACTTTGCAATAATTAAAATGATTTGTTTCGATATATAAAAAAATGCAAAATAT
Source organism: Thereuonema tuberculata (assembly GCA_023159025.1). NCBI lineage: Eukaryota > Metazoa > Arthropoda > Chilopoda > Scutigeromorpha > Scutigeridae > Thereuonema > Thereuonema tuberculata. Next base: position 52,317,126 of record JAFIDM010002131.1, read on the forward strand.
TAAATGCGAACAATAAAATTAGAATTTAGATGAGAAAACGGTATTGTAGCCAAATATCCTCTCTCATATAGCATTAAAAAAAAAGTGATTTTTTTTTAAATTACTGAATTAAAAAAAACGAAACATGTGACCAAAAAACAAAAGAAAATGAACGGGTTCGACCTCAGGATCTTTGGCATCCAGACGGTATCGATATCAATTCAATTACCGCCAACAACTGCTTTCTTCATAATGCATTTGGGTCATTCCACGTCAAGTCATCCAGGCCATGACACCCACTATCGAGTTGAGAACTGAGATTTTGTGTACTGCTACTATAGTTAATTTTATGAACTTTTGCCAATTTTTATTGCTTTATATACATTCTGTTGGTAGTAATTGCAGAAAGTTTGATGCAATGTGGTACTTCAAAGCGAATTGTGAAAATTTGAAAATTGGCTGCAGTTTTAAATGGAAACAAGTAGGCTGACAATTTTTTCCCTGAATATGCTTTCTGACATGTAGTTTACGAAAACATGAAAGAATTGGCCATAAAAAATTTTTTTAATTTTTTTAATTGTTTTTTTTTTTCTTTTTTTTTGGTTAAATTAAAAAAAAATTTGGACACTTGCCCCTCTCTGAAAATCATTGAAAAAATTAGAAAGTGATCTACAAATAATAAAGTTTCATCATAAAAAAAAATCAGTTTTGAGAAATGAATATTTTACTCATAAAAAAAAATTCGTGAAAGAATTGCCCATATAAAATTTTGTAGAATATTTTTTTTTATTAAAATAAAAAAAAAATTTGGACACCTCCCCCCCTCTGAAAATTACTATCACATGGATCTTGAAGATACTGTCCAAGAAAACACTGCCTACTTGTACTTTCACATATTATGGGGTCTGTTTTTGTAAACAGAGTCGTGGGGTCGATGGCGGCCCGCAGGCTGATCAGTGGGAAAAGACCTTGCCCCAGGCGTCTATCACTTGACTCAGCTTTCGTCCCTCTGTGTTCGCCTTTGCAAGGATCAATTAAGAAGGGAGTAATGCCATTAAGTAAGTAATAAATATAAAATATATAAAGCGGGGTAATAAGTTTAGAAAATAAGAATAATAGACGTAATAAGGAATATGTACGTATTTATAAATAGGTTAGCATCAAGAAGAATGATTGTAAATGAATATACAGGAATACATACGTTACCCCGGAGTTTTCCAAAAAAGAAGTTGATTATATATAAAAAGAAACACAACACTAGCACTAATGATAACTCTAAAATTACACATTTAAATCCAACACTTTGATAATAGTCAAGTTTAACGCAGTTCCTATGCGCCTATATTGTTCACAGCTCATTTGAGCACAAATAGTTCGTGGCTGTTCTTCGGAGAGGGGGCGTGATCCAGTGTTCAATTGGTACTCGTTAATTTCAGTCCAAGATCAGTTCTGCTAGGGACGGATAACGTAGACGGTTTCATTTTCGGCACTGAACTTTGCTACACAGGAGACGCACTTTCGTAGGGAGAAACACTCTTGCTTCACAGACCCGAAGACTTTGAAGAACGTTCTCAAGACACAAAATTGCTCCTGGGATGCAAAAGGATTGGAAAGAGAGAAATTGTGTAACAGCCATCGGGCCGTTACACAATGTTTCATTACAAATGTATTTCAAATTATTATTTTAATATTATTGTTACAGCTGACATGGTAGTCATAAATTACCAAATTAATTATTTTTTTTAAATAGCGTTTTTTCCACACTTCCCATAATTTCTACAAGCTGATTTTTTTTGTGTGACATAAAGAAAGATTTATAATAATATTGTAAAAATTTCAAAGTAATCTATGAGGGGGCAATACCTTAAATAAATTATAATGCCCAGGTATCGAGTTTGTTTATAAAAAATTATTTATATTTTTTTTCTAAAAAAAAAACTTATAAATATTCAATATAAGGAGCATGGACATAAAAATATAAACCTTTCTCTTTAATTTAAAAAAAAAATCAAGGTTCTAATGCAAAAACTGTAGGGCTATTGTATTTTTAAATTATTAAGAGCTCGTCCATGGAACACCTGAGTTCCTGAATCCATATTACTTCTTTAGATCATTACTGAAAAAGTACTTAACCTGCAACATTTAAATTTTGGAAATGTTCATATATCTAAGTAAACTTCAATTATACAAAATTTCAAGGTTTTCCGTGAGGGTGGGTGTCATTTCCTAACATTTCTGGATGATTTGATATGAATGACCCATTTCTGACATTGAAACTAATACAAAAAATCCAATGAAAACAATTTCAAATATCTCGATATCCATAGAGTGCTGGCCCCCAAACCCATATATATTTTTGAAGTATTTAATGTGTACTTTCATCTCACAAAAGGGCATTGAATTTTGCGATGTACAGAGTGTGTCGTTTCCTTGTTAGTAGTAGACGGGAGCCCTACGTGCTGCAATTTGTTGAGTCACTTAGTCTATGTTGGGATTACGTAGACCTTTGTATCTTTTTTTTTTTCACAGAATAAGTCATTCCCTTAAGTAGTTTCTGTCAATGACTACTGCTTTTAAAAGATATGTCCTTTCAATTACATTTACTTTCGATGAAACGGCCAGGCCATACTTTTTGACCAAGATAGTAGGGTTTTAGAGTTAGGCCTTGTAGAGTGAGCGGCTTGCCTCTACATGAGATCTGATAACTTTTTAACAGTGAAAGCGTTATGAGC